>JAENRU010000370.1:0-349210 GCA_016647705.1 Eucommia ulmoides | reverse complement strand
ATTTTTGTCCGAGCTGAGAGCCCGTAGGGTCTGAGCTCGGCCATTTCCATGCCTTAGAAAATTTTCAGGGTGGAAGTTTGAGAGCCTTCCCCTTTTGAATTTTGTCCGAGCTGAGAGCCCGTAGGGTCGTGAGCTCGGCCATTTCCATGCCTTAGAAAATTTTCAGGGTGGGAAGTTTGAGAGCCTTCCCCTTTTGAATTTTGTCCGAGCTGAGAGCCCGTAGGGTCGTGAGCTCGGCCATTTCCATGCCTTAGAAAATTTTCAGGGTGGGAAGTTTGAGAGCCTTCCCCTTTTGAATTTTGTCCGAGCTGAGAGCCCGTAGGGTCGTGAGCTCGGCCATTTCCATGCCTTAGAAAATTTTCAGGGTGGGAAGTTTGAGAGCCTTCCCCTTTTGAATTTTGTCCGAGCTGAGAGCCCGTAGGGTCGTGAGCTCGGCCATTTCATGCCTTGGAAATTTTCAGGGTGGAAGTTTGAGAGCCTTCCCCTTTTGAATTTTGTCCGAGCTGAGAGCCCGTAGGGTCGTGAGCTCGGCCATTTCCATGCCTTGGAAAATTTTCAGGGTGGGAAGTTTGAGAGCCTTCCCCTTTTGAATTTTGTCCGAGCTGAGAGCCCGTAGGGTCGTGAGCTCGGCCATTTCCATGCCTTAGGAAAATTTTCAGGGTGGGAAGTTTGAGAGCCTTCCCCTTTTGAATTTTGTCCGAGCTGAGAGCCCGTAGGGTCGTGAGCTCGGCCATTTCCATGCCTTAGAAAATTTTCAGGGTGGGAAGTTTGAGAGCCTTCCCCTTTTGAATTTTGTCCGAGCTGAGAGCCCGTAGGGTCGTGAGCTCGGCCATTTCCATGCCTTAGGAAAATTTTCAGGGTGGGAAGTTTGAGAGCCTTCCCTTTTGAATTTTGTCCGAGCTGAGAGCCCGTAGGTCGTGAGCTCGGCCATTTCCATGCCTTTAGAAAATTTTCAGGGTGGGAAGTTTGAGAGCCTTCCCCTTTTGAATTTTGTCCGAGCTGAGAGCCCGTAGGGTCGTGAGCTCGGCCATTTCCATGCCTTAGAAAATTTTCAGGGTGGGAAGTTTGAGAGCCTTCCCCTTTTGAATTTTGTCCGAGCTGAGAGCCCGTAGGGTCGTGAGCTCGGCCATTTCCATGCCTTAGGAAAATTTTCAGGGTGGGAAGTTTGAGAGCCTTCCCCTTTTGAATTTTGTCCGAGCTGAGAGCCCGTAGGGTCGTGAGCTCGGCCATTTCCATGCCTTAGAAAATTTTCAGGGTGGGAAGTTTGAGAGCCTTCCCTTTTGAATTTTGTCCGAGCTGAGAGCCCGTAGGGTCGTGAGCTCGGCCATTTCCATGCCTTAGAAAATTTTCAGGGTGGGAAGTTTGAGAGCCTTCCCCTTTTGAATTTTGTCCGAGCTGAGAGCCCGTAGGGTCGTGAGCTCGGCCATTTCCATGCCTTAGAAAATTTTCAGGGTGGGAAGTTTGAGAGCCTTCCCCTTTGAATTTTGTCCGAGCTGAGAGCCCGTAGGGTCGTGAGCTCGGCCATTTCCATGCCTTAGAAAATTTTCAGGGTGGGAAGTTTGAGAGCCTTCCCTTTTGAATTTTGTCCGAGCTGAGAGCCCGTAGGGTCGTGAGCTCGGCCATTTCCATGCCTTAGAAAATTTTCAGGGTGGGAAGTTTGAGAGCCTTCCCTTTTGAATTTTGTCCGAGCTGAGAGCCCGTAGGGTCGTGAGCTCGGCCATTTCCATGCCTTGGAAAATTTTCAGGGTGGGAAGTTTGAGAGCCTTCCCCTTTTGAATTTTGTCCGAGCTGAGAGCCCGTAGGGTCGTGAGCTCGGCCATTTCCATGCCTTAGAAAATTTTCAGGGTGGGAAGTTTGAGAGCCTTCCCTTTTGAATTTTGTCCGAGCTGAGAGCCCGTAGGGTCGTGAGCTCGGCCATTTCCATGCCTTAGAAAATTTTCAGGGTGGGAAGTTTGAGAGCCTTCCCCTTTTGAATTTTGTCCGAGCTGAGAGCCCGTAGGGTCGTGAGCTCGGCCATTTCCATGCCTTAGAAAATTTTCAGGGTGGGAAGTTTGAGAGCCTTCCCCTTTTGAATTTTGTCCGAGCTGAGAGCCCGTAGGGTCGTGAGCTCGGCCATTTCCATGCCTTAGAAAATTTTCAGGGTGGGAAGTTTGAGAGCCTTCCCCTTTTGAATTTTGTCCGAGCTGAGAGCCCGTAGGGTCGTGAGCTCGGCCATTTCCATGCCTTTAGAAATTTTCAGGGTGGGAAGTTTGAGAGCCTTCCCCTTTTGAATTTTGTCCGAGCTGAGAGCCCGTAGGGTCGTGAGCTCGGCCATTTCCATGCCTTAGAAAATTTTCAGGGTGGAAGTTTGAGAGCCTTCCCCTTTTGAATTTTGTCCGAGCTGAGAGCCCGTAGGGTCGTGAGCTCGGCCATTTCCATGCCTTAGAAAATTTTCAGGGTGGGAAGTTTGAGAGCCTTCCCCTTTTGAATTTTGTCCGAGCTGAGAGCCCGTAGGGTCGTGAGCTCGGCCATTTCCATGCCTTAGGAAAATTTTCAGGGTGGGAAGTTTGAGAGCCTTCCCCTTTTGAATTTTGTCCGAGCTGAGAGCCCGTAGGGTCGTGAGCTCGGCCATTTCCATGCCTTAGAAAATTTTCAGGGTGGGAAGTTTGAGAGCCTTCCCCTTTTGAATTTTGTCCGAGCTGAGAGCCCGTAGGGTCGTGAGCTCGGCCATTTCCATGCCTTGAGAAAATTTTCAGGGTGGGAAGTTTGAGAGCCTTCCCCTTTTGAATTTTGTCCGAGCTGAGAGCCCGTAGGGTCGTGAGCTCGGCCATTTCCATGCCTTAGAAAATTTTCAGGGTGGGAAGTTTGAGAGCCTTCCCCTTTTGAATTTTGTCCGAGCTGAGAGCCCGTAGGGTCGTGAGCTCGGCCATTTCCATGCCTTAGAAAATTTTCAGGGTGGGAAGTTTGAGAGCCTTCCCCTTTTGAATTTTGTCCGAGCTGAGAGCCCGTAGGGTCGTGAGCTCGGCCATTTCCATGCCTTGGAAAATTTTCAGGGTGGGAAGTTTGAGAGCCTTCCCCTTTTGAATTTTGTCCGAGCTGAGAGCCCGTAGGGTCGTGAGCTCGGCCATTTCCATGCCTTGAGAAAATTTTCAGGGTGGGAAGTTTGAGAGCCTTCCCCTTTTGAATTTTGTCCGAGCTGAGAGCCCGTAGGGTCGTGAGCTCGGCCATTTCCATGCCTTAGAAAATTTTCAGGGTGGGAAGTTTGAGAGCCTTCCCCTTTTGAATTTTGTCCGAGCTGAGAGCCCGTAGGGTCGTGAGCTCGGCCATTTCCATGCCTTAGAAAATTTTCAGGGTGGGAAGTTTGAGAGCCTTCCCCTTTTGAATTTTGTCCGAGCTGAGAGCCCGTAGGGTCGTGAGCTCGGCCATTTCCATGCCTTAGAAAATTTTCAGGGTGGGAAGTTTGAGAGCCTTCCCCTTTTGAATTTTGTCCGAGCTGAGAGCCCGTAGGGTCGTGAGCTCGGCCATTTCCATGCCTTGAAAATTTTCAGGGTGGGAAGTTTGAGAGCCTTCCCCTTTTGAATTTTGTCCGAGCTGAGAGCCCGTAGGGTCGTGAGCTCGGCCATTTCCATGCCTTAGAAAATTTTCAGGGTGGGAAGTTTGAGAGCCTTCCCCTTTTGAATTTTGTCCGAGCTGAGAGCCCGTAGGGTCGTGAGCTCGGCCATTTCCATGCCTTAGAAAATTTTCAGGGTGGGAAGTTTGAGAGCCTTCCCCTTTTGAATTTTGTCCGAGCTGAGAGCCCGTAGGGTCGTGAGCTCGGCCATTTCCATGCCTTAGAAAATTTTCAGGGTGGGAAGTTTGAGAGCCTTCCCCTTTTGAATTTTGTCCGAGCTGAGAGCCCGTAGGGTCGTGAGCTCGGCCATTTCCATGCCTTAGAAAATTTTCAGGGTGGGAAGTTTGAGAGCCTTCCCCTTTTGAATTTTGTCCGAGCTGAGAGCCCGTAGGGTCGTGAGCTCGGCCATTTCCATGCCTTAGAAAATTTTCAGGGTGGGAAGTTTGAGAGCCTTCCCCTTTTGAATTTTGTCCGAGCTGAGAGCCCGTAGGGTCGTGAGCTCGGCCATTTCCATGCCTTAGAAAATTTTCAGGGTGGGAAGTTTGAGAGCCTTCCCCTTTTGAATTTTGTCCGAGCTGAGAGCCCGTAGGGTCGTGAGCTCGGCCATTTCCATGCCTTAGAAAATTTTCAGGGTGGGAAGTTTGAGAGCCTTCCCCTTTTGAATTTTGTCCGAGCTGAGAGCCCGTAGGGTCGTGAGCTCGGCCATTTCCATGCCTTAGAAAATTTTCAGGGTGGGAAGTTTGAGAGCCTTCCCCTTTTGAATTTTGTCCGAGCTGAGAGCCCGTAGGGTCGTGAGCTCGGCCATTTCCATGCCTTAGAAAATTTTCAGGGTGGGAAGTTTGAGAGCCTTCCCCTTTTGAATTTTGTCCGAGCTGAGAGCCCGTAGGGTCGTGAGCTCGGCCATTTCCATGCCTTAGAAAATTTTCAGGGTGGGAAGTTTGAGAGCCTTCCCCTTTTGAATTTTGTCCGAGCTGAGAGCCCGTAGGGTCGTGAGCTCGGCCATTTCCATGCCTTAGAAAATTTTCAGGGTGGGAAGTTTGAGAGCCTTCCCCTTTTGAATTTTGTCCGAGCTGAGAGCCCGTAGGGTCGTGAGCTCGGCCATTTCCATGCCTTAGAAAATTTTCAGGGTGGGAAGTTTGAGAGCCTTCCCCTTTTGAATTTTGTCCGAGCTGAGAGCCCGTAGGGTCGTGAGCTCGGCCATTTCCATGCCTTAGAAAATTTTCAGGGTGGGAAGTTTGAGAGCCTTCCCCTTTTGAATTTTGTCCGAGCTGAGAGCCCGTAGGGTCGTGAGCTCGGCCATTTCCATGCCTTAGAAAATTTTCAGGGTGGGAAGTTTGAGAGCCTTCCCCTTTTGAATTTTGTCCGAGCTGAGAGCCCGTAGGGTCGTGAGCTCGGCCATTTCCATGCCTTAGAAAATTTTCAGGGTGGGAAGTTTGAGAGCCTTCCCCTTTTGAATTTTGTCCGAGCTGAGAGCCCGTAGGGTCGTGAGCTCGGCCATTTCCATGCCTTAGAAAATTTTCAGGGTGGAAGTTTGAGAGCCTTCCCCTTTTGAATTTTGTCCGAGCTGAGAGCCCGTAGGGTCGTGAGCTCGGCCATTTCCATGCCTTAGAAAATTTTCAGGGTGGGAAGTTTGAGAGCCTTCCCCTTTTGAATTTTGTCCGAGCTGAGAGCCCGTAGGGTCGTGAGCTCGGCCATTTCCATGCCTTAGAAAATTTTCAGGGTGGGAAGTTTGAGAGCCTTCCCCTTTTGAATTTTGTCCGAGCTGAGAGCCCGTAGGGTCGTGAGCTCGGCCATTTCCATGCCTTAGAAAATTTTCAGGGTGGGAAGTTTGAGAGCCTTCCCCTTTTGAATTTTGTCCGAGCTGAGAGCCCGTAGGGTCGTGAGCTCGGCCATTTCCATGCCTTAGAAAATTTTCAGGGTGGGAAGTTTGAGAGCCTTCCCCTTTTGAATTTTGTCCGAGCTGAGAGCCCGTAGGGTCGTGAGCTCGGCCATTTCCATGCCTTAGAAAATTTTCAGGGTGGGAAGTTTGAGAGCCTTCCCCTTTTGAATTTTGTCCGAGCTGAGAGCCCGTAGGGTCGTGAGCTCGGCCATTTCCATGCCTTAGAAAATTTTCAGGGTGGGAAGTTTGAGAGCCTTCCCCTTTTGAATTTTGTCCGAGCTGAGAGCCCGTAGGGTCGTGAGCTCGGCCATTTCCATGCCTTAGAAAATTTTCAGGGTGGGAAGTTTGAGAGCCTTCCCCTTTTGAATTTTGTCCGAGCTGAGAGCCCGTAGGGTCGTGAGCTCGGCCATTTCCATGCCTTAGGAAAATTTTCAGGGTGGGAAGTTTGAGAGCCTTCCCCTTTTGAATTTTGTTCGAGCTGAGAGCCCGTAGGGTCGTGAGCTCGGCCATTTCCATGCCTTGGAAAATTTTCAGGGTGGGAAGTTTGAGAGCCTTCCCCTTTTGAATTTTGTCCGAGCTGAGAGCCCGTAGGGTCGTGAGCTCGGCCATTTCCATGCCTTGGAAAATTTTCAGGGTGGGAAGTTTGAGAGCCTTCCCCTTTTGAATTTTGTCCGAGCTGAGAGCCCGTAGGGTCGTGAGCTCGGCCATTTCCATGCCTTAGAAAATTTTCAGGGTGGGAAGTTTGAGAGCCTTCCCCTTTTGAATTTTGTCCGAGCTGAGAGCCCGTAGGGTCGTGAGCTCGGCCATTTCCATGCCTTGGAAAATTTTCAGGGTGGGAAGTTTGAGAGCCTTCCCCTTTTGAATTTTGTCCGAGCTGAGAGCCCGTAGGGTCGTGAGCTCGGCCATTTCCATGCCTTAGGAAAATTTTCAGGGTGGGAAGTTTGAGAGCCTTCCCCTTTTGAATTTTGTCCGAGCTGAGAGCCCGTAGGGTCGTGATCTCGGCCATTTCCATGCCTTAGAAAATTTTCAGGGTGGGAAGTTTGAGAGCCTTCCCCTTTTGAATTTTGTCCGAGCTGAGAGCCCGTAGGGTCGTGAGCTCGGCCATTTCCATGCCTTAGAAAATTTTCAGGGTGGGAAGTTTGAGAGCCTTCCCCTTTTGAATTTTGTCCGAGCTGAGAGCCCGTAGGGTCGTGAGCTCGGCCATTTCCATGCCTTAGAAAATTTTCATGGGTGGGAAGTTTGAGAGCCTTCCCCTTTTGAATTTTGTCCGAGCTGAGAGCCCGTAGGGTCGTGAGCTCGGCCATTTCCATGCCTTAGAAAATTTTCAGGGTGGGAAGTTTGAGAGCCTTCCCCTTTTGAATTTTGTCCGAGCTGAGAGTCCGTAGGGTCGTGAGCTCGGCCATTTCCATGCCTTAGAAAATTTTCAGGGTGGGAAGTTTGAGAGCCTTCCCCTTTTGAATTTTGTCCGAGCTGAGAGTCCGTAGGGTCGTGAGCTCGGCCATTTCCATGCCTTTAGAAAATTTTCAGGGTGGGAAGTTTGAGAGCCTTCTCCCTTTTGAATTTTGTCCGAGCTGAGAGCCCGTAGGGTCGTGAGCTCGGCCATTTCCATGCCTTGGAAAATTTTCAGGGTGGGAAATTTGAGATCCTTCCCCTTTTGAATTTTGTCTGAGCTGAGAGCCCGTAGAGTCGTGAGCTCGGCCATTTCCATGCCTTGGAAAACTTTCAGGGTGGGAAGTTTGAGAGCCTTCCCCTTTTGAATTTTGTCCGAGCTGAGAGCCCGTAGGGTCGTGAGCTCAGCCATTTCCATGCCTTGGAAAATTTTCAGGGTGGGAAGTTTGAGAGCCTTCCCCTTTTGAATTTTGTCCGAGCTGAGAGCCCGTAGGGTCGTGAGCTCGGCCATTTCCATGCCTTAGAAAATTTTCAGGGTGGGAAGTTTGAGAGCCTTCCCCTTTTGAATTTTGTCAGAGCTGAGAGCCCGTAGGGTCGTGAGCTCGGCCATTTCCATGCCTTTAGAAAATTTTCAGGGTGGGAAGTTTGAGAGCCTTCCCCTTCCCACGTGACAGAACGCGGCACGCGTGCCCCATCTGCTGAGTGGTGTGATAGGTCACTCCACCATCGTTAGATGGGTGCCACGTGGCAGGGGCGTGCAAACCAAGGCGTCCCCAGCAGTTGGCCTTTGCGACCTTTCGTCTGGGCACCTTTGCCTTTTATAAATGGTGGCCCCTACCATTCATTTGACCTTTGCGAAAAATCCAGAACCCCGTCTGCCTCCCCGGTACTGGTATCCTGTTTTGGTTTTCTTGGCTTCCTTGTGTCCGAACAGAATGTCGGGAACCCCTTCTTACTCTTCTTTTTCGTCTTCTGGTTCTTCCGACGGATCGGAGTCCGGCTCCTCGGACCGGTCGTCCTCCAGCTCCCCTCAGTTTAGGGTAGAGAGGCGCCCCGCTCCGGGAGACGCCTCCTCGAGTGTTATGGCTAGGATCCACGAAACGAGCGGTGCTATCCAGTCATGCTTGGAGGATCGTGCCTTCGTGGTGAGTCGTGCCGACGAGAGTGGTGGGGCCTCCACATCACTTGACACTGGGGTCGGGGTCCCTCCCGAACCCGTCACTGTGGTGGAGATCCACACCGGCGTCTCCATTCCCCAGTTGCTTCGTGAAAACGAGGTGTACAATGCCGGGCCGGAGAAATTGTTTGTAAAGGTCCCGCCCTCGAGTCCGGTTTGGAAAATTAAAACAACCATGAACGAGGAAGCCGTGCTCTCCTGTCGGAGTGAGTTCTTCATTCCGGAGGAGGTCACAACACTTGTTCCTAGGCCCGACGACCGGGCTTGCATGCCACCAGCTGGGTTTATGACAGTTTATAGGAAACAGCTGGAGGCTGGTCTTCAGTTTCCCCTCCACTGGTGGGTCAGGGCCGTCTGTGAGGAGTATCATTTGTGTCCGTCACAAATTGCTCCGAACGGTATTAGAGCCCTAGTGGCTTCGTACATCATCTTCCAGGCCGAGGGACTCGAGCCGAGCATTGATCTCTTCAAGGCTCTGTTCTTCCTTAAGCCACTCCCTCGGGGCGCTGGGTGGTGTTACATTTCGTCCAGGTTGACTTTCTTGAAGGACCTGGACTCTTCCATTCATCGATGGAAGCCCCAGTTCTTCTATATCGGAGGGAGCGGTTGGCAGGCCGGCCTGGAAGAAGAAGGAAGATACCCTCTCCAGATGGAATGGGGAAGAGTTGGTAAGGCTGGGAACCCGTAAGGGGAGGGTTCGGTTTGGTGTTTTCAGTATGGTCTATGCACTGATACATTTGTTTCCGTGACTTCCTGCAGCTAAGGAGACGCCCAAGAAAAAAAGACCAGAGCCGGGCCGATTGATATTCGAGCAGAGAGACAAGGTTTTGAGGACTGCCTTCAAGGACGTAAACACCTTGATCGCGTCGCAGCTATTCTCAGCTTTCTGGTTTTCTCCACCGGACGTCTCAACCTCACCAGATTTCTTTCTCGACTCAAACAACGGTAAGGACTTTCCTGCTATGTCAATTGCGCGTACTTGGTAATTTTTATGTGTGCTGCTTTCGATTCATGCAGATATCCCTGTATAGGACCGGATGCTGCCGGCCTGGACGGAAGAATATCTAAAAATCTTATTAAATATTGCAGCTATGGATAAGGCAATGGCAGTTCGTATGCTGCTGGAGAAGAAGAAGGCAAAGGAAGCGGCCGGGGTAGAGAAAGTGGAGAAGGTATCCGCCCAACCCCTCGGGACGCCAGCCCGCAGTCACTCCCCTGCCCTGCTAGGCGTTGTGATCCGAGACACGCCCCAATCCAAATCCGGGTCTCGGCAATCCGTGCAGAATGTGAGCGGCGACTCTTCTCCCCTCCGTTCGGACAAGGGGAAGAGAAAAACCCACGAGGGGAGACATAAAAAGCACAAGTCCTCGAAGAGGGCGAAGTTTGTGCCCGGTGCATCATCCGAGCTGACTGTTGACGGATCCTTCTTTGGGGTGGCAAACACCGGGCTACCGGTTGACCGTGCTTTGCTGAAGAGCCCAGAGGTGATGCCGGGCTATCTCCGCCGTATGACGCCGCCCAACGACAAAACATTGATGGAGGAGGAGAGCACTGGCAACCTGATGCGTCAGGCCATCTGCGACCAACTAGCGGTAACGCGTTCTCACTCTTGTACTTCTTTGCTCTGCATTGTGTGGCTAAATTGTTCTAAGTATGATAACATTTTCTTTCTACCACAGGGTATGCTTCGAATGTCTGTAGTTTTTGACCGGATATCGGAGAGTGCCATGGAGGAGGCCATGCTGAGGTCAGAGAAGAACGCCGCTGAGGCCAAGGTGAACCGTCTGATGGATGACCTGCAGCTTGCGGCCCAGGCCCATCAGGGCCTTCAAGCCAGGCACGTCCTCGTAACCCAAGAACGGGACGACTCCGAGAGGTAGAAGGTGCAACTGGAGAAGAGAGTGGAGGAGCTGGAGATGAGACTGAAAAAGGAAGAGCAGTAGAGGGGAAAGTCCATCCGTCGGGCGGAGCAGAAAGCTGTTGAGGGCTATAAAGCTAGCGAGGAATTCGAAAATTTGAAGTACGAGCTTGCTGCCGAATTCATGGAAGACGGGCACCAGGCCACGATCCTCCACCTCCAGCGCCACTACCCGGAGTTTGACAGTTCGGGTGTTGGGATGGAATTTCCCCAGCAGGTTGGGCTAGCGGTGGAGCAACCTGTTGCAAGGGAGGCTGAGGGTCCAGCACGCGAAGCTGGTGCTGAAGGTGCTGGCAACAAGGAGGCTGAGGCTGAGGCCGAGGAAGACACCAATGTAGACGTCGTGGGCGTCGACGGTGCTTCTGGGGAGGAATAGATCTTCACCTCGGCCTTTTTTGAAGACTTAGAAAATTTTTGTGAGTTTTTTTTTTTATTTTTTCCAAACTGCCTTTGTATGTACACTTCTCTCTTTTTTTTTTTTTTTTAAATACAGGCTGGAACCCCACCGATGTAAAGCCCTTGTTGATTTTTGAAGAAATGGAATACAACACAATTGATTTTTGAAGAAATAGAATACAACCCCCTCCTTTCTGCATGCGTGTCAAGCTCTAACGGATCTTAATTCTCAACGCTTCTAACTGTAAGGATGTTATGGTACCTCATGAGTAATTAACTGTTGGGTTTGCAACCACCCTGCCCCCCCAGCCTGCAATAAGAGCACCCTAGTGTGCTGGAAGGTCCGTTTAAGTAATCAAAGTCGTCATATTAATAACAAAATATTTGATACTTAGTGGTAAACAGATGAGAGATTACAAAATGACCCATGTCTGATAGTGGTATTACTTGAGATGGTCAGCGTTCCATGGGTGTCGCAGCGAAACGCCTTCCTCAGTTTCGAGTTCATACGTACCCGACCTTGCAATTCTTATCACATGATAAGGTCCCTCCCAGCTGGCGGCCAACTTTCCTGCGTTTGGCTCATTTGTCGCGAGGGTCACCTTTCTGAGGACTAAGTCTCCAACGTCAAAATGTCGTGGTCGTACCCTTCTGTCATAGTATCGGGCTGCCTATTGCTGGTATGCCGCCTGGCGTACCCGAGCGTTCTCCCGCCGTTCTTCTAAAAGGTCCAGGTTAAGGGCCAGCATTGCGTCGTTCGTCTGCTGGTCCTGCCCACTAGATGATGTACGGAAGGTTGGTAATCCAATTTTCGTAGGAATTACGGATTCGGATCCGAATGTCATTGCGAACGGTGTCTCGCCAGTCGGGGTCCGGGAGGTGGTGTGGTAGGCCCAAAGGACAGGGTAAAGTTCCTCCACCCATCTCCCTTTGGCTTTGTCGAGCCTGGTCTTTAAACCATGTAGGACCATCCGATTCGTGACTTCTACCTGTCTATTAGCTTGGGGATGGCCAGGGGACGCAAAGTGCGTTCGGATTCCCAAGCCGGAACAGAAAGACGTAAACAAGTCGTTGTCAAATTGAGTGCCGTTTTCGGACACGATCACTCTCGGGATCCCGAATCGGCACACCATGGACTTCCAGACAAAGTCCTTGATTCTTTCCTTGGTAATGCGGGCCAGTGGTTCGGCTTCCACCCACTTGGTGAAGTAGTCGATGGCGACCACGAGGAACTTCCTTTGACCAGTGGCCTGTGGAAAAGGGCCTAACAAATCGATTCCCCACTGGGCAAAGGGCCACGGACTTGCCATGGGCACCATGGCCGTTGGCGGTAGATGAGGGTGGGGATCGAAGCGTTGGCACTTATCGCATTTTTTAACGAACTTACTCGTATCTTCCAACATTTTGGGCCAGAAATATCCTTGGCGGAGGAGTTTGCCCGCCAAGGCTCTGCCCCCCAAGTGGTTGCCACAGATTCCCTCATGGGTCTCTCTCATTACATAGTCGGCCTCTTCCGGCCGCAGACACCGTGAGTATGGTCCAGAGAAGGAGCGCCGATACAGTACTCCGTCCAGAATGCAATATTGGGCTGATCTGTATCGCATCCTTCTTGCTTCGTTGCGCTCGTCGGGGAGCGTTCCGTCTTCCAGGTACTTATGGATGGGATCCATCCAAGTGGGACGGTCATTGAGCTCACAGATTGGAGCTATATGATCAGACGTTGTTGTGCTCGGAATATCGAGATATTCAACTGGCACACTTCGCTTCAAGGTTGACGCTACTGCCGAAGCAAGGTTTGCCAAGGCATCGGCATGCCGGTTCTCCTCGCGCGGTATTTTGGATACATTGATTCCTTCGAACTCCTTCATCAGCGTTTTGACTCTCTCAAGATACGCAGTCATGCTAGTATCTTTTGCCAAGTAATCCCCATTGACCTGGCTGACAACCAGTTGCGAGTCACAAAAGACGGACAGCGTCGTCACATTAAATTCCCTGGCCATACGAAGCCCAGCAAGCAGAGCCTCGTACTCGGCCTCGTTATTAGTTGCTCTAAACCCCAGTCTCAGGGCATACTCAACTTCTTCGTTGCTTGGGGCAACGAGCACCATTCCTTCCCCACAACCGTTGGTGTTGGACGATCCATCAGTGAATAGCTTCCATGTCATCAGACCGTTATCCGGGCCGGACTTCTTCTGCAGCTCCCCCTCTCTCGTCCTTCTCGCTTCGGGTTGATCAGTGGGCGGATCGGGATCTTCAGGAAATGTGAGCTCAGCGATGAAATCTGCTAGGACTTGACCCTTAATGGCTGTCCTAGGGCGGTACTCAATATGAAACTGACCCAGCTCGAGGCTATACTTCATCAATCGCCCCGAGATGTCTGGCGAATGTAAGATTTGTCTTATTGGCTGATCCGTGAGGACGACGATCTGGTGTGCTTGGAAATATTGTTTCAATTTTCGAGAGGCCACTAGTAGAGCGTACGCCAGTTTCTCGAACCTAGTGTACCTTGTTTCGGCATCCGAGAGGACCCTGCTAGAGTAAAAGACCGGATGCTGGACCCCGGTGTCATCCCTCACAAGAGCGGCACTCACCGCTGTCGCAGACGCGGCGATATACAGGTAAAGGGTCTTCCCCTCCTTGGGTGTGCTGAGTAGGGGAGCAGAGGACAAATAGTTCCTGAGTGCTTGGAAAGCTGACTCGCACTCGTCCGTCCACCCAAAACTGCCGCTGCCCCTTAGCACTTTGAAGAACGGAAAACACTTTTCTGATGCTCGGGATATAAAGCGGTTGAGTGCGGCGAGTCTCCCCGTCAACATCTGTACCTCCTTTTTGTTCCTAGGGGAGGCCATTCCAAGGATTGCATGTAGTTGGTCGGGGTTGGCGTCGATGCCGCGCTGGGAGACCATGTACCCCAAGAACTTCCCTGCAGAAACCTCAATGATACATTTGTTTGGGTTGAGCTTCATGCGATGGACCCAGAGTTTCTCGAAGCAGTCGTGGAGATGTTGTGTGTAGTCAAGGGCTCTTGCGCTTTTAACCAACATGTCATCAATGTAAACCTTCATAGTCCGTCCAATTTCCTCCTTGAACATTTTGTTCACCAACCGTTGATAAGTGGCTCCGGCGTTGCGTAAACCGAACGGCATTACTTTGTAGCAGTATGTACCCCTATCAGTGATGAACGACGTTTTGCTCTTATCGGGGGGAATAGTAGAATTTGATTGTACCCAGCATAAGCGTCAAGGAAACTTAGGCGCTCATGTCCCGCAGTGGCGTCGATGACGATGTCAATCCTGGGCAGAGGGAAGAAGTCCTTCGGGCAAGCTTTATTCAGATCTTTGAAATCAACACAAAGGCGCCACTTGTTGCCAGCCTTGGGGGCCAAGACCACATTTGCCAACCAGTCCGGGAATTTGACCTCTTCAACAACACCAGAACTGATCAACTTATCCATCTCAGCTTCAATTAATTTCTGACGTTCCGGATGAAATTTCCGTCTCTTTTGCCGTACGGGAGGATGGTGTGGATCAGCATGGAGGCGGTGCATCGCCACGTTCGGATCAACGCCTGGCAGCTCGTCATGGGACTAGGCGAAGATGTCGTAATTGCGTCGGAGCAGTTGAATGAGTTCGTCCCTCTGTTCGGACAGGAGACGAGAACCGATCCTAACAGTTCGCTCTCCGATGGTTGGGTGTATGGAAACCTCTTCCAGTTCCTCATGAGGTCGGGGACCAGCCTCCTCCTCTCTAGGATCGTCGATAGGCACAGGCTCCAGCCCTCGGCCTAGAGCCATGAGTTCGGAATCTCCGAGCTCTGGCTCCACCTATGATTGCTATTTCTTCCTTTCCAACGCCCTCCGCGCACAAGACCGGGAAGATTCCTGGTCACCCCTCACAATTCCCACACCTCCTTCAGTGGGGAACTTCATCGACTGGTGGTATGGGGAACAGACAGCTTTAAGGGCAGCCACTGTAGGCCGGCCCATGATTGCGTTATAGGGCGAGGGCCTGTCCACGATCAGAAATCTGGTCCAGACAATGGAGGTCCGTGGATGGGCCCCGACTGTCACAGGAAGTGAGACCCACCCGGCGGCGTTCACAACGTCCCCTCCGAAACCGATTAAGGGGGCTGTCGATGGTTTTATCATGCTGGGATCCACACTCATCTTTTCGAACGCCCATTTGAAGATAATATCAGCGGAGCTACCACCGTCGACCAAGATTCGTCCCATCTTGTAGTGGTGGATGATTGCCATGATGACAAGGGCGTCATCGTGGGGTACGTGGACGTCCCGAAGGTCTGCCTCACTAAACGAAATAACGTTGTGTTCCTCTTCGTCCACCGCGCTGACCACGAAGACGTCTTTGCTCGTCTTCCTTTTGGCTTTGTGCTCGTACCTCTTCTTGGAGGAGTGGGTCTCTCCCCCAAGGCCTAATCCCCCGTGGATGACGTTAATTTCGCCGTCAATCCTGTGCTCGTCATCACCCCTTCCTGCATCCGACCTAGGAGGGGGGTGACTTCTATTTCTTCTTCTTCTGCGGCCCCTGTGTTCTTCGCGGGGATCGCGCTCCTCCGCTTTGGGAGCTCGGGCGTCCCTTCGAACGTAACGTCCCAGGTACCCTCTGCTAATGAGGGCTTCAATTTCTTCCCGAAGTCGGAAACAATTCTCGGTGGAATGTCCCCGGTCCTTGTGGAACTCACAATACTTGTCCATAGACCTCCCCATCGGTTTTCCGTTCGGTGGCGGAGGAGGGGGGAAAAAATCTCTCCCTGCATTTTTGGCTAGGACGGTGGCCACCGAGACCGTGAGAGGCGTATAGTTCTGCTGGCGATTCTCCCGGGATGGAAACAGTCTCCGATCTCCGGGTAACGGACCCAGCCTTCCTTCCGCCTGCAACCTTTTGGACCCATGTTGTTTGTTTGGCCCTTCTTCTGCCTTTTCTTTCTTCTTGTGACCGCCTCCTTGGTCCTTCCTCACTGCTTCCCGCTCATCCGCGTTATGGAACCTTGTGCCTCTCTCCAGGGCAGCATCCAAGGTAGGAGCCGGGTTAGAACAGAGGTCATACATGAGGCGTCGATGTTTCAGGCCATCGATAAACACGTTCATCGCGACCACGTCACTGAGTTCATCACATCCGATGATCTCTTTGTAAAACCTCTCCACATAATCTCCTAATGACTCATCGGGCAACTGTTGGAGTGCGAGGATGTGAGCCATGGTTTTCGGGCTACGTCGCGACCGCCCAAATCGTGACAAGAAGAGTAATTCCAGCTCGTGAAAATTGGAGATGGAAACTGGTGCCAACGTTCGGAACCAAGCCCCGGCGGCCCCCGTGAGGGTGAGGGGGAATGCCTTACATCTCATGGCTATCGATGCGGTGTGTAGGTCCATATACGACCTAAAGATGGATAGGTGATCCGCTGGATCGATTACACCGTCGTAGAGGACCATTTGAGGGTGGGTGTATCGCGCGGGCAAGGGCTCTTCCAGAATTTCGTTGATGAAAGGGGATCTCACCTCCGAGGGAAGTCCAGGTGGGCCCCTGGCTCCCCGGATTTGTTGTAGGGCCGCCTCTATGTCGGCTAAATGCCTTTCCACCACCACCTCAGCTCCAGGCTGGGCCTGGGCTTGATTGGGAGTAGCCCGAGGCGGGAGCCGTCGTGGTGGGGAATGTGAGTCGACCTCCCGATAGTGGCGGGGGTGGTGATTGGACCACACGGTAGCGCTATGGGCGAGGGGTGAGTCAGCTCGGTCGTCTCTCCTTCGGCGTGGCGGAGGTGGAGACGGAGATCCCGAGATCTCGTGGGGTGCCACCTCCACTGTCCTCTGATAAATGTGGCGGGTCCGAGGAGGCGGGTCGCGCCCGTCGGTGTGGATGATATTCTCTTCTCCCCTGAACGCCCGACCTTCCCTGCTCGCAACTTGGACTGTAGGAAGATCCATTGGGGGGACCGGTGGCAAGCGGGCCAAGACGATCTGGAAGAAGGTTTGGAATTCACCGAGCTGACGCTCCAAAAGATCGACGCGGGCTGTGTCAGGTACCCCTGAGGGCTGCCCAACACGCTGCTCGGGGGAGATAAGCCCCCCTTGGGAGGCTTGCCGGGCAGCCAGACCTTCCAGCCCTGAAGGTGGGATGGCGGACAGGCGGATCCCCTCAGCAAGAGACGCCGGAGGATCCGACCTAGGAGCTCTAGACATATCCTGCACGGACATGGGTGGTGGATTGCCACTGGTGGCGGGCGCTTGATCAGCCTGGCGGATCTCCTTCCCAGACCTTGTGACCATCAAATCTTAACCTTGTGGGGAGCTGATGACCAGGGGAAGCTTTTAGTGCATTCCCACAGACGGCGCCAAACTGTTGATGCCAAAAAGTGGTGCTGGCCAACAGTATAGTCCGGGAAGAATACCTGAGGCAAAGGGCGACCGATAAGACAACAACAAGCTGAGTTCAGGGGTGGTGACGGGCTCCGAGTAGGGCTCCAATCTTCTGCACACAATACCTGCACAAAGACCTACTGGGGTGGTTCCCAGTAAGTCCCTCCGGCGTGAGGATAAGTATTCCGAAGTGGAGGGCTAAAAGTATAGATTGAATTCAGTAGTAGTCACGTACCTTTGGGCAGTGGATGCCCCAGTGTATTTATAGGCGCCAGCACTTGATTAGTGCCGCGAATTTAGGGGAGAGGAGCTCAGGTTAATTAGCCTAATCTGCTGGACAACCAATGAGCAGACAGGTCAACCCTCTAATCCTCTGGGCTGGCTTTTGAGCCCATAACTGGAGGCCCATGGGCCATGGCCTCACACCGGCCTGGCGAACTCCCGAGTGCTATGGTGGCGAGCAAAGGGTGCCACAGATTGTCAGTTCGGGAGGTCGGACCTCAGCTCTTCGGTCCTGATCTCTTCACTGCGACGACCCTCAGTTCGGCTGGGGGACACCTCAGCTCAGTACTGAGGGGTTCTTTAGCCCCCGTTCCGGTCGTTTTTCTATAATTGGGTGAACTTTTGACCCTGTGATGTCCCTTACCAGATTTACCTATATCAAATACGATTAAATTAAAGGGTTTTTTTTTTTTTTTTTAACCCAAATTTCACATTATCTCTCCTCAATGAGCCTTTTAAACAAAAAAGTTATTATTTGATCCTTACCTTAGTATTTCTTAATATTTAGTTCTTTGATAGTTTAAAAATATAATAAATTGACTGTTATACCCTTATATATATATATATATATAAAACCATATCTATTTAAATTATTTTCATTTTCTCTCATTTCATTATTGCGCTCTCTCTCTTATCTCTCTTAGCCGCCGCAAGATTACCAACCGAAGATCTGCCCATCACCTCGTCGTTGAAGATTTGCTTATTACGAAGATCTACTCGTGCTCGTCATGAACCGTCGCGAATCGCCGCAGACTGTTGTGTCTATGCCTGTTGCCTATTGGATTGTGCTCGTAATCGTCACAGGCCGTTGTGCTCGTACTGCTCGTCGCAAACCGTCTCCTGTCAAATCATGCTCGTGTCGTATCCTGTCATGCTTGCGCCCATTGCGAAGATCGGATCGTGCTCGTGCCCATCGCCCGTTGGTTTAGATCTCTCTCTCCCTCTCTCTCTCTCTAAACCGTCAGCCTCTCTTTCTATCCATCTTCCCTCCCCCAAAATCAGGTTCAAATCTAGAAAATTCCAGATCTGGAATTTTCCATATCTAAGATTGATTTTCTATTTGATTTGAGGGTGAACTGTTTCCCTTTCTCTCTATCTCTCTCTTTCTCGTTTGTCTTCCCTAGATTTGGTTTAGATAGGGAAAATTCCAGATCTGAATGTTCATTTTTGTTGTGTGCGGGGTTTGGGGATACTCATATTTGGTTAATATCTATACTTGTTTGTTTTTTCATTGATCTTTTTTGGGGAATTTTTTTTCACTATTTTTGATTCGTTTTCTGTGAATGTTTGCATCGGGTAGATATGTTTTTATTTTGTTGATTTTTGTGTAATTTTGTTTATTCATGCAAATGTTTTTTTTTTCGTTATCTTCTTTGATGTTCTTAATTTGTGTTTTCGTGAATGTTTGCACACGTTTCATATCTGTTTTTGATTTAGTTTTCAGGTGAATGTGTTACTTGTGATTGGTGAATTGTATACCGATTTTGTTTTTGTTAATATTAGCAAGTTTCAATGCCTTGATTTATTGTTACTGAGTGACTTGAGTGAATGTTCATGTGATTCGATGAAATGTTGCTTTTCGTTGATCGTATGTTTTTTTTTTTTTTTTTTTCAGTTTGACTTTCGTTGAATGTTCATATCAAGTTTGTATTTTTTTGATTTTATGGTTTATTTTTAATGTTTTTATTTGTAATTCTTTGTTGTTTTTAGATTTACTATTTTAGGTAGTAGTATGAATGATCACAAACACAAAGTGGATGTTTTTTCTATTAATTTTGTGTTAAACTTTGTTTCTTTATTATTTTTTTCCACTTACAAATTTAAATATCGATGTAATAATTGCACACATGGAGAATATATAATTTCAAATATCTTCCGTACATCTAAATTTATTTTAGTTTTCGTTCTTCTTTCTTAAATCAAGTTGAATATTATGGCTAGTTGAGAGGAAAATTGAAGGTGACGTTTTACCACTGATTATTTTATTAAAAAAATACAAAATATTTAATTACAAGGGCACCATATCAGATATCTTTTATATTATTTTGCAAATACCAGAGATCTCTTCTGTCTTTTTGTTCAAAGACTACTTACCTCTATTTAGATAAAATTGTCTTTTAGGTAATCTTTTAAAAAAGTTTATTAGTATTTCTATATTTTTAAAATTATAATTTTTACTTTTAATTTTTTAAATAATTATATTTATCTTTCACTATCACCCAATTCTCACTGCCGCCACCAAACATCACCTCCCATCGCCACTGCCACCACCCAACTCCCTCCGCCGCCTCCCACCACCCATCGTCGCCACCACTAGCCGCCGCCGCCACCGCCACCACCACCACCACCGGAAAGAGAGAAAAAATGGTTAATGAAAGGGTTAATTTTTATTTTTTTTTAATGAAATGGTTAAAAAATATAATTTTTTTTTTAAAAATGGGAGTGGGTTAATTTTTTTTATTTTTTTAATGAATAGGTTAAAAAATATATATTTTTTAAAATGGGGGTGGGTAGTGGCTATGGGAGGGGGTGGGTGGCGGCAGCGGGTGGTGGGAGGTGGTGTTGGGTGGGTGGTGGCGGTGGGAGGTGATGGGAGGTTGTGGGGGGCAGCGGCGGTGGGAGGTGGCGATGAATAGATATAAATTAAAGAATTATTTATGTATTTTAATTTTTTATTATTTAATTATTTTTAAATAATCAAAGGTAAAATTGGTATTATAATAAAAAAATTATTATTTTTTAATCAATAAGGGAAGTAAGTGGTATTTGAGTAAAAAAATAAAAGAAATCTCTAGTAATTATAAATTAACAGGAGAAATATTTGATATAATACAAAATAATAGAAAAGATGAATGACATATACCTTCAATTACAAATAAAGAAATTCATCGAACTGGGCCAAGTGGATGCTTTTGTATAGGACAAGTGTGCCTTCTCTTTTTCAATCTTTAACGAATGGCCATCCCTAGAGGGGGTCTCCATGTGAACAGCTTTCTGGTCCCCATTTTTGGGTCTGTCGTTTCTTTAGACTCAAAAGCACAAAAGCCATCTCCTCCAACTACAACACTACATCGTACATACTCAAACTCAATAATAATAATAATAATATTTGGCAAAAAAATTGAATTATTGTTGAGCGAAGTAGTGTTCACACATTGTCTCCCATGCTCACTTACCACTGGATTATAAAGATGTATAATGTGTCCATTTGTCTTTTCTTCTAGAATTTGCCCTCCTTATTCATCGCTATTTATTTATTTTTTAATATAAGGGGTAGGAAAAAAAACCTTTGGAGAAAACAGACTCAAATTTTCTTATTATACAGTCATGTCAATGACCACACAGACTTATACTAAAGTATTAAAATATCATTTGATATCTATTAGGATTATCCCACGTTGGATGTGGAAGGAACTTCTGGTCAAGCTATAAATATGAGAAAAAATACCACCTTATGAATTAACTTTTGAAATTGAAAGAGGTCAAAGAGCACCCTACATTGGTACCTGAGCCAAGATTACAACAATTCTGATTTAATAGCCATAAAAGGAGAGACTTTAATAATTAGTCGATAAAAAACCCAATGTGTAAGAAAGAGATTGTTGGATTTATCTCACATCAAATATGGAAGAAATTGATGATCAAGTTATAAATGTGAGGAAAAATCTTATCTTATGAGCTAATTTTTGTAATTGAGAGAGGTACCAGATGACCCTACAATATTCAAGATATACAATTGTACCAAATAATCCTGTTGATTTCATTTTTTGAACATAATAATTTTATTTTCAAAAGGATAAAAATATATGTATTTGCGAAAACGTTCTTATTCTTCATGGAAAAAATGATCGAGTCGTTCGGTAATTTTGAGGCCAAAACAGAATCTCTCGGTCATTGTCTTTTATTTTGTCACTATATCCAAGTATATTCACTGAATTTACAGTCCACTCAACAGAAGTTAACGAATTTAACCTAAATAGAAGATCACTAATTGGGTCCATCCAATTTGACATCATAATAACCAAGGAACATGAATTAAAGTTTTGACATTATCATGTGATTGCAATTAATTGGTCCTCCTAATGACATGCTAAAATGAAAAAATAAAATAAAAAAATGAGCATGGGATGCTATAAGTATTTAGTTGGTGGACTTTTTTTTGTGGGGTCAAATATGGTTTGGTTGGTATACTTTGCCACTTTAATGATTCCCTACTTTACCGTTCAACGGCGCGAAAAACGGAAGATTTGGCGGCAGTGGACTGACTGCCCAACCACTCACAACCGGAAATTTCGGAACATATAAAAATATAGGATTTGTTAGCAATATTATTAGCCCAATATTAAATTCTCATTTTCTTCAATTCAAACCCAGTTTAAAAAGCCCATTTGAAGGCCCAATATTAACCCATTTGAAATCACCTTTTACTAATTAAAAAAATATAGGGTGGGTATTTTATAATGGGACCAATGCCTATTAGTAATTCATTCGGATACTCATGTATCCATTTAAATTTAGAAAAAAAACACAATTAACATATGATAATTATTTATTGTACAATAACATTTATATCCCCACATTCATTATGTTGTTGTTGATATTGTTGTCGTACAACAACATTTGCATCCTCCATTCATTATGTTGTTATTAACATTGTTGCTGGACAACAATATTTATATCTTTCCTATTTATTATGTTACTATTGATGTTGTGAGAAAATATGTATTTGAATTTATTTTAAATAATAAATATATAAGTAATGTTTTCTCAATATGAGTTTGCAAGTAGTGACTCATTTTAATTTTAGTGGTAAAAGTGAGATTTTCTCTATTTTTTTCTAAAATATAATAGCGAACAAAGATTTTAATGAGGTTAGAAAATGCCTTTTTCAAGTCTTTTGGTGAGTTCACACACACACACCGACCACATGACATGAAGACTATTCGACCATTTGCCAACGACCGACCAGAGTCATCCGAGTCGAGTTCTCCCCTCTGATCATCGAGCACACCATCCGCTTTGTTCCGATCAATAATTAGCGAGGATCAGGAAGATTCTCCGTGCCACCAGAATGGTCTCTACACTCCCTTGGCTTGGACCTTGTCCCCTACTCTCTCTAGTAAGTCCACGGGATCCATTTAATGGTCCGAAAATTGAGACTCAAACACTTAATTGTGTTGCGCACCAGCTTATTGGTCATAGATTAGATCATGCTAATGATCTAAGCTCAAGGCCTTAATTTTCTATGGCTAATCCGACCCTCTCTCCTATAAATAACAAGACAACTGATGCATCAGATAATAGAGTTTTTGTTTGACACATTTCAATTTATATTTTCTCCCAAGCTCTTAATCTCAGGTTGGAGGAATTTCACTGGGCAAACCCCAACATATCTTTGTGAAAGTTATTTCTCGGAGTCCAGATACACCGAAGAGGGCAGTTCACTGGGCAGAATGATTAGGACAACCAGAATGCTACTTGTAACAATCTGATTTCCTAGGGTCACCATTCAATTTCTCCTAAAGAGAATTAAAACTAAAACTGAATAACGAATATTTCATTATCTATAAATCTGAGTTTTTTTTTACAAACTACGGCGATAATTATAATTATCAATCAATCAAACCAATTTTGCAATAATAAATAATAAATACAATTATTATAAAATTGATAAAAATCAAAATAAAATTTTCGGCATAGCTCCATTTAGCATGCTGTCACAGCCCAAGCCTTTGAGCCCTGACAAGTCCGATTCCGACCCAGTCCAAGTACATGAGGAGGCCTAACCTAAGGAGGCTCTCCAATTTTCGGAAAGATTCAGAGAACTCTAGGATAATTTAAAGTAAATTGCCTTGTATATTTCTAAATGTATATAGGGGATTTTAGAGTATTCTTTAAAAAATATTTTGTACGAAGGTTCTAGGCCTTGATTGTGGATCATTGGATCAAATCGATCCTGACCATCCATTCTCATGGCCAAGGCCTATATAAGGGGAGAAGCTTATTTGCTTCAAATTATCCCTCAAACTCTCAAAGCTTAGCATCCTTGTATACTTTATCTCTAGAGATTTAAAGAGAATTCTTTCTCCCAATTCCTTGTCTTTCCCAATCCCTTCCCTTTCTATTTCAAGTCCTCCGCTAGCGATAGAATTTGTTAGGCTTACTTAGTGATTCCAAATGGGTGGAACAACGCTAAGGCTGCACAGATTTTTGGGGTAAAACTTTAGTCCGTGACAATGCGCATCTAATCAATCCATAGATAACACATAGACATGTATCTCAAGTAATTTTCACATAATACATAATCATCTATATTTTATGAAAATCAATAATTATAATTGAATAATAACTATAGCATAAACCACACAATAAATGAAGATATTAAATACATATATTAAATGGGTTAAGAATTCTACCTGAACTCAATAATTATAATCGGTGACAGAAAATTATTTTCTCATTTTATTTTTTCTTCTCCATTTATGCTCTACCTTTCGTCTGATCTTTGCTATCTCAATCCATCCGCTTGTCAATTATTTGTGTAATACTCACTCTCTCTATTTTCGCTAAAATCATTGTTTTGTTTCTTCAATTGTTCAATCACTGCATACAATTACTATTTTGTTTCTTCAATTGTTCTTCAATTGATCTCTGCTCGTGTAATAACAGTTCACTATTTGTTCTTCAATTGTTCTTCAGGTCTGTTTTGTATGCTACAATTTGATTTGATCCGACTTCACTAGATAGTGTGTATTCTAATTTGTGAAATTGTTCTTCTTTCTCAATTTGTTCATATACTGCATTAAATCAATATATATTCATCTTTCTTCCTTAATTCATAATTGCTTTGTCTGTTTTGTATCTTTTCTCGGACTGTTAACAGGTAATTCATTCCAAATTCCAAATTTCAAATTTCAAATTGCAAATTTCAATTTTATGTTCAAATTCCGTAATGGATAGTGAATACCAACAATTTCAAATGGGAATAATTGTAGAAATTTCCATTCTAAATGTCTGTGATTATTATGAAGCTAAATGACTGTGATTATTATGAAGCTAAATGGCTGGTGTTCCCATATCCAAATTTCAAATGCAGTATGGTAAAAGTCGGGAAAGCTATTATATTGCAATTTAAAATTTGAAATAAATTACTTGTTACATATACTGCATATTCAAAAAATAGTATGGTTACAATATATTTCTTTTAAATGCAGTATGGTGGCCATACTAAATTTCAAATTTCAAATTTCAAATCCATAGTTGTTTTTCTTGTTGTTAACAGTTAATTTATTCTTTCTTTGTTGCGTTTGATTATCAAGTCTCTATAAGACAATTGATTCATAAGGTTTTACATGAGAGTATATATATATATAATGTTTCAGTTTCATAATAAACAGTACATTGCATGGATTAGTTTGCAATTTTTAAACTAGAAAAAAAATCCCAATTCTTCAGGTATGTTCCCGATTTTATGTTCCCAAAATATTGGTTTGGTAGTGTACTGCTTCTACTTATGTTTAGGAAGTCACTTGTTTAAGAGTAATGAGAAGATGACAGAATAGACCATGATAATATATTTTTTTACACCATAACAGTATTACCTTATTGTTCAGTTCATTTCGAAACAAAAATAAACATACCTTACCTTACCAAATATTAGTATATAATTATGAAAACTTTTGTTTTTCTTCCCAGCCATCTAGAAATATAAACAAAATAGAAACACTAAACAAACACCATCTTAGTGTTTCTGTTTCTATTCCCATAACAATTCAATTTTTTTGTTCTTATATTTATATTTTTTTTCCCGTTTTGGTGAAATAGAAACACTAAACAAACGTTATGGATATCATTCAACTTTTTACCCCTTTTTGTTCACAACTTTTAATTGATAATTTACCGTTTTATATACACTATAAGAAAGAAAGCTATTGGATGTTACCTTTTTTAATAATATACTTCTAAATTTTTCTACATATTGAGTACTATTTTCCTCAAAATAAAAAGGTACAGTTAATAATGGTTCAATTAAAAAGTTAATGTTTTTCTATAGTTAATAAAATACTTCTAAAATGTATTTTTATGTTGTTTATAATAGTTTTATATTTTTTAAATATGATTTTATTTGATTTGTTGTTTGTATCTTCAACTCTCAGACAAAATGATATGACCTCCTATTATATTAAGAATGAGTCCTCGACTAGGGTTACAAACCGAAATAAAATTATTTTATGATAAGCCTTTAAGACAAAGAAGACCCGTAAGAGAATATGGAATTGATAAAATTTTAAGTGCAAAACGACTGCAACATCATAGATATAAACTTAATGAAAAAAATATAATCCAACAAATTGCGGATTTGCCATCAAGTTGGGATGTTGCCAAACAAAAATATTTGAGAATCATCGGTCCATTACTGCAGTAGAGTTTATACTTCTTTCAGAAGAGGGTGAACGTAATGTACGTCCATTATGGATTCAATTCAAAAAAAGAAAAAATGGATAAAAAAAAATTGAGTGTTTGTGATCACATCTGTAAAAAAAAAAAAAATTAATGTAAGAAGTTAATTCGTCAATGGTTTGAACCCAATATTGCGGTGTTGGTGTATGCAATGGTGAATACACTACCATCTACTTGGCCTAAAGCTATAGATAGAAAAAGATTTTCCAAACCTGAAAGACTTAGGATCGATGTTAGAGGGAATCGAAAATGACTTGATATTTTAAAGGCGTTGGAAAAAGTGGAGGCTCAGCTACAACTTTGCAATTAGACAAATGAAACTATGCTATAAAATGTTGGTTTAAGGTATAAATTATTTTTTAATATTATTTTACATAGTATATTTCTTTTCAATTTTTTTTATAGAATTAAATATATATATATATATATATATATATATATATATATATATATATATATTTGTAGGTTAATGATTTGAAGTGTACTCCATTTGGTTAGTGAAGATATTATAACCTTAAATATTTTTTGTTGTTTCTTTCTCACGTTGTCATTTGAATTTTTGACCATTTGAATGTATTGTCACATTAATTTTTTTACTTTGCTTTGGAATATTTTTTTTAGTGTTTTCTCAATCTTTTATTAATTCTATATCAATAGACATTTCCGAATTAATAGTAATTTGACTAAAGTTTAATAAATTAATGGTAATTGTTAAATTCATGCCATTAAAATTCTTAAAAGAAGCATTATGATTTTTTAGTTTTGTCTTTTTGTTCCTAAGAAAAGTCATTGTTAATATATTTTTGTTTAATATTTTTTTTTTCCATCTGAGGACCACAATTTGATGATGGAAAAGTAGAAGATAAATGATGATAGTGTTTCTAAATCACAAGAAAACTCTACTTAAAATTGTAAAGGAAAAAGAAATGCTAACCACGTGGTACGATTTTACTATTTAATTTAATTATTTGCTTTATTTCGTCTTATTTTTTTAGGGCAAAATACATTTTAAATCCTTTAACTATTGACATATTTCTATGTAATCCAATAAGTATTTTCATTTCAATTTAAATCCTCTAACTATGCACTCAGTTTTAAATGATCTTTTTATTATATTTTTCATCCAATCTAACTGAAATGAGGGGTAAAACGGTATTTTTTCTTCTTTTTTTTTTTTTTTTTCATTTTTCTTTTTTCTTTTTTCTTCTTCACCTTTCCATCTTTCTACCACTCAACCCTCTCTCTCTCTCTCCTGGCCTCCGTACTCCCTCTCCCTTTCCCCTCCAACCCTCTATTTCAAAAAAAGGGTTGGAGGGAAAAGGAAAAGGGAGTACAGAGAGTTAGCGGGGAGTAGAAAAAGGAGAGGGAGGAAGGGAAGGATGAAGAGAAAGAGAGAGAGAGAGAGAAAGAGAGAGAGAGTTAAGTGGTAGAGAGAGAGAGGTGAAGAAGAAAAAGGAAAAAGAAAAGAAAAAAAATTAAAAAAATTGTAAAAGACTGTTTTACTTCTTATTTATATTAGAATGGACAAAAAATGTAACAGAATGACCATTTAAAACTGAGTGCATATTTAAAGGGTTTAAACAACGAAAAAACTTATTGGACTACATAGAAATGTGTCAATAATTTGAGGGTTTAAAATGTATTTAGAGGGTTTAAACTAAAACGAAAAAACTTCTTGGACTACATAGAAATGTGTCAATAGTTTGAGGGTTTAAAATGTGCTTTTCCTATTTTTAAACCGTTAGTTTCTAACTGATATAGTATCATGGTGATGCACGTTTGTAGGTTGATATAACATCAAATGTTACTTTAGCACAACGAATATAAAGGGGCTGAGAAAGAGAAGAACGCATAATTTGGAAAGTCAGCACGAATGAACTTCCAATAATGATGACGTATCAATGCGTGTCATAGCTCAACGAGCATGAAGGGAATAAGAGGAATTTGATCGTTTAAATTTTCTAAAACATCAATATCTGAAAAAGAAACAACTATTTTTAGAATAATCATTTGAACCTCAACCGAAACGAATTCATAGGGATCAAACTAATACAGATTTTAAATTCTTCAATCCTTAATTCCTTAATTCTTCAATTCTTCATTGTAGAGCATCCAATGAAAACAATATATCAACGCGTGTTATATCTCAACGAGCACGAAGAGAACGAGAAAGAGTTAATCAACCATGCAATTTTGTTTAACCATGCTCAAAACGTGTTTTATATCAACAAGCACGAAGGGAGCGAGAGAAAACCAATCATTCGGATCTGTCTGTGCCTTCAAATAAAGATTCAACGATAGATGTTGAACAATCAGTTATACCTTTTGAGAGAAGGTAAGTCAAACTTTATTATATAGATTAACTTAATGAATTACCAATTTTGAATTAATTTATTCCGTTTTTAATTATCAAATGCAGGTCAACTTCAGCAGATGAACACGTTTGCAATAATCAAATTACTGAATATTTACAAAATGCATATATTAATTCTAGTAGAATTGATGATGCATGCCTTGCTGCATGCAATCGTGTTGAACCTGTTATTTCTACAAACATAAATAAAATATCAATTGTAGTGGCTGACGAACCAATTCTATATTTGGAAAATTTATGGTAAGTGTTTTTTTTTTTTTTTTTTTCATAATTATAGATAGTACATTGTTTAAATATATATAGTTGAAATATATTTAATAACTTTATTATTTATTAAATGTAGCCCAAATGATAGTGACGATTATCTTTACGAGAATCAAGATTTTGACGATACCTATTGATGTTGAGGTTTATACAACTACAAATCGACATTCCCTTAGTAGAATGGATGTTATGTGCCCTAATTGTTTTGCATTATATTGGATGAATGAAAAATTGCCAAAATCATTTAAACAACGTCCACTTTTCAGTACATGTTGTTTACAAGGAATGGTTAAATTGTTATTGCTTCTTACACCCTCTTCAGAAATTAAAGTCCTATATGATTGCATTGATGAAATGTCAAAATTGTTTTGTCGTTACACTCGACAATATAATGCAACTAATACTTTCACAAGCCTTGGTGTTAAGCTAGATGAAAGAGTTCATGCTAGAAGGGAACCAACAATGTTTACCATACATGGAGAGTTGCATCATCGAACAGGAACATTAATTCCAGAATCGGGACAAGATGCATCATACTCTCAATTGTATATTTACGATCCCGATTCCACTTTGGCCACACGATGCCATAGAAATCCTAATATGAGAAACGACGTTTTACAAACTATTCATAACAGTTTGTTGCAACATTATGTATTCGTGAATAAGTTTAATCAGGCTTACGCAATCTTAAATCAATCGGATGTTGAAGAACAAACTCTGCCGACGATTCTTCATTATAGTACAACTACATATTGTCGGCGGTACAACCTACCAACAACTGATGAAATAGTAGGTACATTACCGGGAGATAGAACTAAGATCATTGGGATGGGGGATATTATTTTACATTTAAAGGGATCTGTCACCGGGTTAAAATTTTCAGCACCAATTTTAAACCAAGTAATGGCCTGATCGTTGGCACAATCAGTCAGCCACGGTGAATGCACTGCCTCACAACGGAATTACACCGACAGATTGTAAACACACACGTTCCTGTAACAAAATACAACAGGAATACACTGAAACACTACCGAAACGTACCCACGCAACAGTACACACACGTATTACGGAAAAACCCAACCTTGTATTTATAAACTCCGGTTACAAGGACCCAATTACAACATTTAGTCTGTAAAATCCACAGGAATGCATTCAGCCCCCCAAAAACAGACCAAAACAACACAATTTATAGGAGAAGACAGCAGTTGACAACCCCAACTGCATAGGCAGACTACTGACACCTGTCCCGACATATGTCAGAACCACAGGAGTTGGTTTTCCTGTCTGAAAACCAACCAAAACCGCCCAGAACTGCTCACACATGCCCTGCACATGTCTGGAAACCACCAGTCCATCAGCTAACAAGCTCAACATTCTTCCAGCATTTTTGCATCGTCCCAACGTCTGCCCGTTGACATCTTGTCCCATAATCTGCCAACGTTCACCAACGTTTTTCCACGCCGCTGCATGGCCGGAATGTGTCGTTGCGCCCAACGACTGCCAACGTTCCGTGTGCTATTTCTGCACCAGAATACACCGCCGCCTAACGGTGCGTCATTCCTCTACATGACTCAACCCAAAACGTAGAGTTGCGCCTACGTTCTGTTTTGTTGCATCGTTCTGCCCAACGACGTCCCAACGCCGTATGCATTTTTCGTACCAAAATGCACCGTTGTTCCCAACAGTCTGCCATGCCGCACACACATGACACCGTTTACCATGTATCGTTGTGCCTCCGTTGAACCGTTTTGCCTCGGTACCGCATTGAGGTCTTCTTTCGGTCACGTGACTCCCCACAAAAACCCCATTATTAGCAACCTCTGCCAATGCCGCCAACGTGCGTCCACGTTGCCCAACAGCGTACCGTTTTGCCAACGCCTTCCCAACAGCTTGGTCCAGTGCCTCCCCACTCCTCCAACGCATGTTGTCGCGTCCAAGGCACCGTTTTCAATGTAGTGTTGCACCTATGTTGTACCATTTTGCCTCGGTCCTGCATCGAGGTCTTCCACACTGCCCAACACCCGCCGGTGTTGTGCCACAACGCTACTGCCCACCGATAGGCACCAAGATGGTGCCCTTTTTGCCAACGAACCCATCCGTGCCGCATGCATCATGTCCGGTAGCAAATCGCACCAAGTCGGTGCTGTTTGGTCCTCCAACATTGTTAGGGTCTAACAGGATCCAACAGACTAATACAACTCATTGAATGTCATCCTACTTATTTACCATTGCATTATGTTCCGTTGTTCCCTTTTGGTGAACTTGGATAGGAACCTGGATTCAAATAATGGGATGTGATCAATAGTTAATATACAAATGATAGACTAACTCAAATGCAATATTATAGTTATCGTTTATTTGAAAGACCAACAGAATATTCTACAATTTTATGAGGAAAACTATTTCAAGAGTTTTTGGTAGATATATGGGCTACAACTGAACAAAATAATTTAAATTACTTTGGGCTCAATCAAAAAAAATATTTGTGGTGAACTATACCAAAGTATATGTAATGCAGTCTTAGATGGCTTAGAACCTGTTCGTCCGCAAGGACAAAATAAATATCTATTTAGATTGATGCGAGGATGCCGACGCAGAAGTAGCTTACCACAGTTAGAGATGTCAACGGTTCGGGTTCGGCTTGGTTTCCTGCAAAACCAAAACCAAAACCAAAACCGTTTAAGATATGTAAAATCAAAACCAAAACTGCCAATTTTTTTAAATGATTTTAAAATCGGACCATTTAATTTTAGCCAAAACCAAAACCACGAAATCGTGAAACCGTTTAAGATTTTTAAATTTTATAAAAAATCAAAACCAAAATCACAATCATGAACCACAATTCACTATTAATTCTAAACATTCTCCAAATCATACTCTTTAAAATAACAAAAAACCAATAGCAAAACCAACTACATAAAAACAAACTTCAACATAAACTAAAAACTAACTAAAGTGTAAACTAAAAGGGTTAAAAATGTAAATAGATAAAAATAGGGATGAAACTATAAATATTAAATAAATTAAAAATAATATATATATCGGTTACACGGTTCGGCTCATGATTCGGTTACGTGGTTCAGTTATGCGGTTATTATCCCAAAATCAAAATTAAAATCAAAACCACTTCGATTTCTAAATTTGAAACCAAAACCAAAACAAAAACCATTTAGTCGGTTTTAACCCGGACCATTCGGTTCGGTTTCTCTCGATTACCCGTCGGTTTGGTTTTTTTTTTGCCATCCCTAACCATAGTCATCCTCGAGCATGTCCCGTGCTTAATCCATTGGTGAAGGCAAAAATTGAAATTGGGGTAATCTCTCCGAATAGACGGCCAATCACGAACGAGGAAAGCTCTCATAAAACTAAGCTTCACATCCCATAGAAAAAAGAAGAATAATAAGTTAAATCACAAAATCATTAACTAAAAGGTTGAGATTACTACTTATCTCATTATAAACAACAAATATTTTCAAGGAATACAACCATTGATAATGGATTAGCCTTGTAAATCTGTTGGCCAAATACCGTGTTTTTAAAATTTTGGAAGCAGGTGGTAGTAACATGGATGTGATAAACATATTGTCGGCGACCAAGTTTGCACCAAATGTAGGTGGTTAACAATTTGAGACCTCACCATCACTAGACGAGAGAGCAAGAATAAGAAAAGAACATGAGAGGTCACCATCTTTGATTCTCTTTTCTTCTGTTGTTGTTTTTAATTTATATATAATAAGTCAGGAAGGTTAGATATTTTAAGGGTTAGGATCCATTCTTATACAATGGATGGCTGAGATTAAAGCATATTGATTGAGGTCCTGGTTTCAAACCTTACCCCTTCTTTTTCTTTTATTTTTTTATATGTGTTTGAGTTGAAAAGAAATACACTAATGAAAGAGATTGAAAAGACGCTAGTGTTCGCAAAAAAAGTTGGTCATGTTTATACAATTGAGTACCCAAAAAGAGGGTTGCCACATATTTATTTCTTAAAATTTCTTGAAGGTCCGGACAAAATTTGAACATGTGAACAAGTAGATAGATAGTTTGTGCTAAATTTTCTAATCCAGTTGAAGAGCCATAACTTTTTGAAACTATAAAAAAATGTATGGTGCATGGACCATGTGGTGGTTGAAATCTGTAAGCACCTTTCATGGATAATGGTAGATGTACTAAGAGATACCCACAAGTTTTTGTAGACAATATAACCATGGAAGAAGAAAGATATCATATTTATCGTCGTCCCAATAATGGATTGATTTATACAGTAAGGAGGCAAAGAGATTGACAATAGAGATATTGTTTCTTACAATCCGTACTTTTCGAAGATGTTTGATTGTGATGGACTTACATGTGTTGAATATATTAACAAGTGTATCCTTAAAGGAGGGGATCAAACAACATTAACTTTGGGATGAGTAGATGCGGTCAAACAATATCTTGATGCGAGGTACATTGGACCGTCTGAAGTTGCTTGACGATTGTTTAGTTTTTTTTGAAGCATTAAGAGATTCTAATAGTTGTTTGATTGGCGCTCCATTTACCTGAAATGCACTGTGTTTTCTTTAATCCTAATATATCAATGGATACAATTGTTTCTCGGGTTCAACCACAACGTTCAACCCTGACAACATTTTTTGAATATAGTGATACATATGAAGATGTATGTGCTTATACTTATCAAGAGTTTCCTCAGCATTTTGTTTGGAATAAAGGTTAAAAAGTATAGACACGACGATTGAGAGGATTTGTTATTGGTAGAATGTATTTTGCGTCACCCAATTCGGGTGAATAATTTTATCTTCGTCTATTATTGATTGTGGTCAAAGGACCTCGATCATTTGAAGACTTACGAACATTCAACAACTTTGAACGTTCAATTTTCAAAATAGCATGTGCAACAAGGAGAATTTTAGAAGATGATGGTGAATGGATACAATGTCTTCAAAAAGCATCAATTATGAGTACTGGATATTAGTTGAGGAGACTATTTTATGTTATTCTCACACAATATTCTCCAAAAAATCCATGTGAATTATGACATCAATTTTCAAAATATATATATGATTATCTTGATCACAAAATTCATAATATGTTTGCGATTTCCACTCTAACTGAAGAACAAGTAAAAAATTATGAATTGTATCTTTTGAATAAACTTTTTCAAGAATCTGGCAAGAGTTTAACCGATTTTTTATCGATTCCACAACCAGTGATATATTAGAATATGATAGTTGACAATGGACTGATATGTGAACATCGACAAATGTAAAGTGAATCACAACAACTAAATGTATAAGTTAACATCGATCTTTTTAATTGTTGGTCCGGTGATCTACCCAAGAGGTGGTGAATTGGGTAGTTATAAAAAATTTAATCAAATTTTAATCTTTTCAACACTTAACTAATCAAACAATCGATTTACCCTAAATCAATTAATATCTTTATAATGCAGCGGATAAGTGTTCTTAAATCTAGGTGCACACGCAAATAACAAAACATAGATAAAGTAAAAATACATCACACTAGAATATATCCTGGTTTACCAAGCTATTATTGGGTAATTCAGTCCTCCAAACCCCACAGAGATTCACACCCACTAAACCATTTGATTCCTTTAATAGGTATGAATCAAACATTTACACAATGATTATTTTATAGGATCAGAATCAACATTTACAATTCTCTTTTCACAGGCTAAGGAAGAACCTTATCTTTTTTCAAGCTAAAGACTAACCTAATTCTTTTACCAGACTAAGAATTAAACCTCACAAAATACTTCAAGTATCATTTTCACCGGTAAGGAATCACACAAATTTAATTCTAATCAAGAAGAATCAGGCCTAACTCTTTTCAAGAGAAACTAGTAACCTAACCTTTTTATACAATAGGTAAAGATTAAACCTCAATCTCTTTATCGGAAGAGATCGAAACCCAAGTTACCCCTGACTAGATACTCCTAATAGTATTTAATCCGCAAAAACTCACCAATTACAATAATTAGTAAATTTCTTCTTACTCAGAGCTTTTACCATCTCAAATCAATTTAATTCGATTAATATCCCGAATTTACTAGTGATAACATTTTATGTAAGAGATTTAAAATCTGATTATAATAGATATGAGTAGCACAAAAATAAATATGTAATCAGATTATCACAAAAATCGTTTTAAAATAATTTTTATGCTCTTTAAAGTTCAAAAAATGATTTCACAAAGATCTTGTATCCAAACAAGCAATAATAATATAAAATTATAATTAAGAACAAAAGCTTGGAACGATCTTACCAAGATAATCATCGAAAGATTGAATATGAATTGCAGAACAACTTAGATCGGTGACGCCAAAATACTTATCGTTATTTCTTAAGAACGTTTCTCACAATGATCGCTCAAGAAAAATATCAGAATAACGACTCTTAGAAAGCTCATGAATAATTAGTTCTTGATGGAAGTAATGTATTAATCTCCAAAAATGCAAGTCTATTAAAATTGATTTGAAATAGGCCCTCTAATGGCTAGTTCTCACAAGATATGACAATTAAATGTACATATAGACCCCATATATCAATACCATTTAATCTTGGTCTAACTCACTTAAATATGGCTTTTAAAATATTCAATTAAGTCTCCAAATTAATTCTCAATCTCAAAACAAATAGATAGAAATTATTAAATGAACTAAATTGATAAACACCAATATTTTATGTACCATATCTATAGAGATATCCAAATAGGAGTAACATATTATCAATATATTCAAATCCCTAGGATATCTCCAAAAGATCTTCCAAAAAATGGTTAGCAACGGCTAGTTTTGATCAAATCCAAAAAATCCTCGAAATTTAAAACAACCTAGTCGGTTAACCATCCTCTACCTATCAGTCGATCGGTGGATACAGGATGTATCCCATCTGATAGGTGTAAATTACCTATATATTTCCAACTCGAATTTGTTAGTTTTCGAGTACTTTTATAGTTATTTTTATTTGTTTTAATATGTTTTTATTCTTTTTGTATTAAAACAGGTGTGTGGGGTAAGAAAGTATGAAATCAGAGTATAAACGATTAATTCGTATCGAGAACGGTGAAAAAATGAGCAAGGAGGCAAAAATCTTAAGAAAGCCCACCGCTTAGGCAGTGAAAATGCAAAGAAAACACATTTGGCTACTGACAGCCTACCGCCTAAGCGAAAATTCCACCGCCTAGGCCGAAATCCAGCAAAATATTTTCCACAACCACCGCCTTCTCCATCGTCTCATCGAGCCTTTAACCGACATACTCCACCGCCTAGGCGGTGGCCTCTACACAGTGGGAAATATTTATTTTACATATTTTGTCTATTTATACCCCTTTTCTCCATTCTCCTTCACTCCCCCCCAGCCATTTGGGCACCTTAGTCCATATTTAGGCTAGGGTTTAGGAGTTTTAGAGGTGGAGCTCACATCCCAAAGTGGAGAAGAAGGCGAATCGATCGTTGAGCGTTCTTAGCGGTTTATCTTCAAACGAGGCTAAGTTCTTCGATTGTTTTTTCTTATTTCTTTAACTTAGGATCATGTGAACATGTTTAGCTTATTATTTCATTGTAAATGCGGCTATGGCCTTAGCTAAACATGGATTGTATAGGGATTAACACTATATTTATAAATACGTTGTTTGGATGATTTCGGTGTTGCGTTTATGTTTGTTCTTCATAGTTTGATTGTGTTTATCGTATTATTTGTTTATCATGCTTAGTTAGATAAATAGAGAATACGGGGTTGTGACAAACCTCGGTTTCGAATTAGGGTAAACAAACGCCACGATTCTATAACCCGGTCGGGGTTTGAATTGTAGACAATCGATGACATTGGGGTAAGACTCACACGACCTAGGGTCGTTAAGACGTTGAGGGGGACTTCTTCATTGACTCAAAGTTACATTATATCCCCCGTCTTACACTCGGGAGAGGTGGCGAGGGAGTTTTAGAACGGAGATTGTCAATAGGGTAAATACAACGCACGATCCAATGACCCGATCGAGAGTTGGATTATGTGCAATCAATGACGCTGGGCGAGACTCACGTGACCTAGATTCGTTAAGATGTTGAGGGAGACTTCTTCATTGACATGAAGTCACGTTATATCCCTCGTCTTACACTCGGGAGAGGTGACGAGGGAGTTTACGAACTAAGGTTTTGTGTGCAATCAATGAAGTTGGGGCAAGACTCATACAACCTAGGTTCGTTAAGACGTTGAGAGGGACTTATTCGTTGACACGAAGTTACGTTATATCCCCCATCTTACACTCATGAGAGGTGGTAGAGAAGTTTTAGATACCGAGATTGTCAAATAGGTCGAATCAAGTTTTAGTATAATGGACTTTTCGGTCAGGTATCGTATCCACAGGGATTGGTTGAGATTACTATTGAGTACCACGATTGTCATAACCTGACTTTATCTAGGTGCTGAAAATGTAATTTAATTAATTAATAATAATACTAAAATACTAATTTAACTATACTAATTACTAATACGAGATAGTTATGGGATAGATTATATAAGGATTTACTCTATTTACTTAAACGCGTTTGATTTCGTTTAGTTTACAATAATGGTGTTCGACCTATTTGACAATCTCGGTATCTAAAACTCCTCCGCCACTTCTCCCGAGTGTAAGACGGGGGATATAATGCAACTTCGTGTCAATGAAGAAATCTCCCACAATGTCTTAACGACCCTAGGTTGTATGAGTCTTGCCCCAACCTCATTGATTTCACACAAAACCTCAGTTCGTAAACTCCCTCGCCACCTCTCCCGAGTATAAGACGAGGGATATAACGTGACTTCGTGTCAACGAAGAAGTCCCCCTAAACATCTTAACGACTCTAGGTTACATGAGTCTCGCTCAGCGTCATTGATTGCACACAATCCAACTCCCGACCAGGTCATTAGATCGTGCATTGTATTTACCCTATCAACAATCTCCGTTCTAAAACTCCCTCGCCACCTCTCCCGAGTGTAAGACGAGGGATATAATGCAACTTCGAGTCAACGAAGAATTCCCCCTCAACGTCTTAACGACCCTAGGTCACGTGAGTCTTGCCCCAATGTCATTGATTGTCCACAATTCAAATCCCGACCAGGTATTAAAATCGTGGCGTTTATTTAGCCTAATCCAAATCCGGGGTTTGTCACAACCCCGTATTCACCATTTATCTAACTAAGCATGATAAACAAACAATATGATAAACACACTCAAACATTGAAGAACAATCATAAAAGAAACACAACTAAACCAAAATTACGTTTTTATAAAGATGCTCAAACATATATTGAAGATAATAAATAAAAGGAATAACGAATGAACTTAGCCGATATTCGAAGATTAGCCGCTAAAACTGTCCACTGAATGGTTCTCCTTCTCCGCATGTTGATCTTCTCCTTCGAATATGTTTGAGCACTTCCTATACTCTCTCTATATCCTAACCTAAGCCTTAAGGGTTGTAATGGTCGGGGAGAGTGAAGGAGAAGGGAGAAAAGGGGTATAAATAGACAAAATATCTAAAATAAATATCTTCTATTGTGCAAAGGCCACAGCCTAGGCGGTGGAGTATGTCAGTTAAATTTTCGCCGATGGAGAAGGTGGTAGCTGTGAAAAACACTATACTGGATTTTGGCCTAAGCGGTGGGATTTCCGCCTAGGCGGTGGGCTATCAGTAGCCAATGTGTTTTCTTTGCATATTCACCGCTTAGGCGGTGGATTTTCTTCAGATTTTTGCCTCCTTACTCATTTTTCTACCGTTCTCCCACTATTCTCGATACGAATTGATCGTTTATGCTCTAATTTCATACATTTTCACCCCACGCACCTGTTTTAATATAAAAAGAATAAAAACATATTAAAACAAATAAAAATAACTATAAAAGTGCTTGAAAACTAACAAATTCGGGTTAAAAATATATAGGTAATTTACACCTATCACCATCATTTGCTCAAATAATGGTCGGTTGATCGATCCCCAGTCGGTTGGTTGACCGATCCCCAGTGGGTCAGTTGACCGATCGATACAGGATGCTATCTCAGGCCTAATTTTGGCCTTGGTCAGTTGACCGATCAATACAGAGTGTTTAGCTTTTGACCATCGGTTAACCGATCTCTCTTGGTTAGTTGACCGATCGATTCAAAGACTTTCAATTTTCCAGCCCTTACCCATCGGTTGACCGAACCCTGTGGTTGGTTGATCAATTGTTGCTGGAACAATATCTCTCTCAATATATTTCAACTGCAAACTTTGACATTTTTAACTCTTTAACCAATTTCTTTTCTCGGTTAACTAAATTGACACTAATAATCAATTTTAAATACTAATTTTGCTTAAGTCAATTTTTCTTTTTCAATTTCACATTATAGTAAATATTTGAACAATTATTAGGAACTTAATTTAAACACACGTACATATAAATTATTTTTGTGTCATGTGTGATCCTAATCGGGATACATTAAGAGTAAAAAAGATTTAAGTTGTTTTCACCTAGATTCTTTAGAATCTTCAACCTCTTAATGTTTGTCTTTCAATCCTTCATAATTACTTCATGATATTATCTTAATTGGATCTCTTTGAACTTAAATACTCAATAGAAACATTAGTTCCACAAAAAATATCAACACTTAATTGTCTATCAAAATCTTAGGATCAACATTAATGTTGGTCAAGGTATTGTTTACGAAACAATTACTTCATGAGTGTTTGGTAATCACGGTAAAACGTTCTTTCTTAATGGCGATGCTTGTACTGGAACTATATTTTTGTATAATAAAATCGCAACAAAATGTCGCAACCTTGGTTATATTGTCATTACTGCAACATCATCTAGTATTGCGTTATTGTTACTTGAAGCGTAATTGATAAAGAATTATTGATAATTAGAGTGAAAATGGGGTTTTATATGTACGTGCATGTGGGTGCATGTCACAATCGGCAATTATATTGGGTAAAACATATTGGTTAGGGTGAAAGCCAAACGTAGACTGATGAAAGGTAAGGGAGACTCCGTACATGAATACGTGCGTCCAATTAAGAGAATGCGCGCCCATGCTGCACGCCAACCTTTACCAATTCGATTACCTTCTCCTGCAAATGTTACATCAGCTCATGCCGCTGAAATTCACTGACCTTTGTCCCTATTTCCGTTTCTGTCGCTGAAATAAGTAAGAATGAATAATTGCCCTCAAGAGACAATCCCGTTGGGACATACATTAGCGAAAATGATTGGAATAAAATTATTTTCATATTAGAAACAAAAGGTTCAAGGTACATGACCTATATATCGCAGAGAAAAATAGGTTACTTATCATACACTATATTTTATTATTCTTATACTTTATTGAAAAAAATAGCGCATATGTTTGGGGCGGAGAGTGTTAATGGCACAAATTTCAATGCTTGATTTGATTGAAGTTCTTGCCGAAAGAAAAATAACAAATTTCGTAAATATTTTATCAATTTTTTTTTTTGATAATGCAAAATTGTTATATTCATTTGATCACAATACGTTATATTTGTTATATTCAACATCTATATATAACCCCTAAAATATGTTTTTCCACAGGTTATAAATGCCTGCGCAGAAATATTATGGAATGATCAACAAGGCCTAACGCAACAAATAAAATTATTGGGCACTGATCATCAAGCGCAGTCTGCCTTTGTAAACAGTGTTGGGTAAGTGATAACTTGTATTTGTTTTTCATTATTTTCAATTTGATTCTCATCTAACTTATAGATTTTTAATCCCTGTATATATTTGTGTTTTTTTAAGATGTGGGTGTCAACAAATGACACTGACTTCTTGAAACAAATACGGGAATTGAACATCATTTTAACATTTTCTAACAGAGTAAGGTTTATTCACTTCCTCATAAACTGTCACCCCCCACCTCGGGCACTCGTCACTCAAGGTCGGGCGTAACGTCAACGTGACGTTACCGGACCAACCGATGAATATCCAAGAAAACTCATATACAAACACACTCGTCTACTTGTAAATTTATTCCTTAATATATATATATACACTTGAACCTTCCACTGTTCACGTCCGACTGACTCACCTCCAACACGACATTACCTCCGGACTCTCCCTAATGCCAGTAGTGGACCAACTCCTAGCCGCAGTACCTAAAACCAAAATTTTTATCGATGTACTGTCTTCATAATAGAAACATTTCATGGATCAAGTATAAATAATAAACACCACGTTTCGAAAATATAATATTATAAAATTACATACCCGGTTCCACTGCCACCAATAAAATGAAACAATATAACCATAATACTATATAGCACATACCATATCCGGAACTAGTTTTTCACTGTTATTAATGTAAGAAAATAATGTATTTAAAACACCCAATACAACTATAATATAATCACATACCACACGAAAAACTCCATTTTTTTGTCACCACAGAAATAAACTCATATATTTATAACATTCCAACAAAGCAGTGAAAATCCACCAGAATACTATATCTAACCATATAGTGTAAAACAATCAAAATAATAGATACACCGATCCAGTGCAAAGTAATATATATAAATTTTTTTCAACCGGTTCACCGTATACGACAAAATACCACACCACCCTTCGACTAGCCATATGATCGTTTTAACCTCACAATCGAGAGTTGCAACGGTATCGTACCACCCGCAGGGTTTGCATTCCCTTACGAGTCAATCCACATCTCTTACGGGAATAATATCCACATCTTTTACGAGAAGAAAATACTATGACATATTCGGACCAAACATCAATTTTCACCTAAAAAACAAACGACTCGGTCCACAATAATTTTTCCACCCTTTTAGAAACCAACTAGATTCAACAAATAATTTTCCACCCTTTTAAAACCACCGAAATCCACAAAATATTTTTCCACAAACACCCAAAACCGCTTGATCCATATCAATTGCAAATTCGTCCAATTTTAAATAAACACATTTTCTATAATATATACGAAAATACAATTTGTAATTTACGTAGAAGACAATGCACTCACCTTGATTCCCACACTACAGAAATACTGCCGTTAGAAACTAACCGGTCGTTGGCACCTGCGAACCTAATAACGATAGGCCTTGATTAATATTTTATTTAAATAACTAATATGCAATGCAAACCCTAAATTCTATATTTTTCATTTCCCAATTGTTTTATTATGAAGGATTATTATTTTGTTCGTCTCGCCTCGTTAATATTTATTGTACCAATTTATTCAGATTAGTGATTAATAACATATTATTATGATTACGGGGATTACTATTACGATTGCGAAATCGTTAATGCTAATAATTTAATTTAACGAAAATAATAATCGATTTAGATTTTACCTTTTCCATATCGTCCGTCGGCCGCGAGATGGATTTTGAATTTTATTGGGGTTATTTATGTAATAATTTTTTTTTCTTCTTTCTTTTTCTTTTCTTCTTCTTCGTTTCTGCATCTGGTTTGGTCCTACTTCAACCACCGACGAAAAGCCCCGATCATGTCACACTCGTTTACTGCCTCTGTCGGCCGGTCGAACGATAACACACACACACACACACACACACACACACACTACCTTACACACCATAGGCACACACCACCGCCACCTCCAACGACGAACCACCCTATCGGCTGAACCTCTCTCCCTCCTAACTCTCACTTATCGCCGGCCACCCCTACACCAAACACACGGCCGGACAACGAACACCATCACACCCACTGCCGGACCAAATAGATAGACCCACACACAAACTCCGGCGACATCGACATCGACGATCAAAACACACACCACCGCCACCTCCGTCGACGAACCTCACTGACCGATACATACATACACATGCTAAACAACGGAGAAACACACACACACACACTCCACAACAGAACAGAATACACCTACACACACAACGGTGAACAAAATACTGCCAAAAAAATCAGACAACACACACACATGACGAAACCATGTCGACGATGCTGAACGAACCCCACTTCCTCCGTCACCGATCAGAATACACATTCATATCACAATGATCAACAACATCCACCCACACAGCCGACCAACCACCCAACGACGATCACCTATCGACAGACAACCCACACCGCCAGAACAAACTTTTTTTTCTCTCTCTACCCACTCTGGAAACTCACCTACGACAGGAACAACACACACACATTCATAGAAATTGAACACACACACACACCCAGAACACACAAACACACACAAACCCACAAACCCTGCTGACGATCATACTCCGCCGGTGACGACAACACCTCCGATCCTTTCTCTCTCATTCTCTCTCTGCTTCTAGATTTTTCTTCTTCTTCTTCTTCTTCTTCTTTTTAGGCGTTTAGGCTCTGAATTGTATTCATGAGCATTTATATATATTTATGATTCTAGTGGATTCAAGACACTCCCTCTTCAAGCCACATCAATCACTCCCTCTCTCTCTGTTTTCGGTTGATCTCACGGCACACACACACACACATATGTGTGTGTGTGTGTGTGTGTGTGCCGTGAGATCAACCAAAAACATATATATATATATATGTGTGTGTGTGTGTGTGTGTGTGTATCAATCTTTTGTCCTATTTACTCTATCCTCCCCCTAACTTTCTTTAAATCTCTTTTTAATCCAAATTCAACATTTAAGATTTTCTTAAATTGTAATTTCACCCCTAAAAAATTTAAATTTAGAATTTGACTGACAATTTGAATCCCAACATTTGGATTAAATATTTCTAATTTTGCAATTTGACCTATAGACATTCAAATTTGAATATTGATTGACACACTTCCACCCCGTATTTTTCTAAATGCTCTAAAATGCAATTAAAATGACGTAAATGCTAAAATTGGGGTCTTACATAAACATACAAGGGTCGACTAGTTCCAACTATTATTGGACATTGTTGATCTATGATTAAATTCACAATATTTGGAAACATTACAACTCGATAAACTTAAGGGGCCCTAGTATGGTGGATCGCATCTATGAAAATGCAAAACTAATAGTAAACCTTACTCATAGAATTCTTTGTGTTTTTATTTTTCATTTATATTTTTTGTATTTTGGAATTTGGCTAGTTCTCGAGTCAAACACACACACTAAAATGAAAATACACAATCTGAATTAAATAACAAACAACCTAAAACAATCTAAACATAACAACATGCGAGTTTTGACTTCTTTTAATAGCCTATTTATTTTTCTCTCAACAACCGCCAATTATTTCGAGTTCAGGCGGTAACACACAGCATGTAATGTTCTAAAATTTCGACATGCAATAGTGGTGAACGCTATTCTAGATCCTGTAAATGTGTTAGTACGGGACTCAATAATATGGTTATACAACGATCGGATTGGATTATCCCCCAATGAAATTTATGAGTTAACGATTACCATAGGCTAGATTGGGGTCCACTCTCCACTAATATAGGTTTAGTAGTTCATGAAGATCATTAGGACTTGGTTCGGTTAAGGAATATTTAGCCAAGGGTATTTTGGAATAGAAAAACGGGTTAACGTTGTTAACTTAACGTTACCCAAGGCTCAACGCTTGGCACATTCACTCTCGAACCCCCATATAAAAATTGAATACAATTCTGAACAATCAACTTAAGACCGACGTACTCACTTGTCAAAAGAAACGGAAATAAAAATCGTATTTACATTTGATTCTTTTTTTTTTCTATTTTTTTTTTCTTTTCAATGGACACACCCCCAAATTTATTTGATTGTTACAATTGAAGGGGTGTGTGAAATACAAACGAAAAACGACAAGTGAGTACTCAAACATCGAACCAATTAGAAGTTCGCCCTAAACTCAACCGCTCACATCAAGTAGCATTTACAATTGCTAACTTGATTCACTCCTTTAAATTCAGCGATTAAAGTTTGGAAAAACGACCAATTGGCCAGGGTAATAGTTTATGTGTTCTAAATTGAATTTGCATTTAGGATTCTACGGGGTAACGAGGTGTAATAATTTAACAAGGTTGACTTAAAATGGCTCAAGCGAGAAAATGGTGCCTAAATCATGTCTTCCGAACTACCTCACCTAGGATTTCGCCTCAAGCTTCCCCTCAATCAAGTTCTAGAATCCTTAATGTGTCATGAATTTGGCTAATCGATAATAGTCCTCAAATCAATTGAATAACTATACATTGAGTCTATGTACTCGTGTAAATTAGGATCTACAATAATTTTTACTAAAAAACATAGTCAAGCACACAGAACACACATGCATGAGTATTACCCTTGATCTTGAAAACAACCAGGGGTAATTATCATCATAGGGTAACAGCCCAGATGAACACAAAACTCAACATGAAAACAACAACACAAAAACAAAAACACATTCTAACCTAAACACACATGCAATACGAGAAAACGATAACACATAAACTAACATACTACACATTACTTCCGAACTCAAAATGGACAGTGTCCTCAGCGATCCCAATCATCAATCTCAATATATTGAATTAAAGCATGCTGACGAAGGGTGTTTAGAACACTTACCTAGGAGGCAAGAAGATCTCGCCTCCGAATTAAGTCAGATGTGACGAATTTAACTTATTTGACCTTGGGTTGCCTCCCAAGAAGCGCGTAGTTTAATGTCCTCTGCCCAACATTTTCAGAACGCCCTCAATATTGGCGAGGTTTTGCTTTGGATGGCTCAATCTTTCAACAAAATGCCTCACCGGATTATGTGCTTGGCCAAGCAACACAAAACAGATTGGAATCTCGTCGAAAGGGATACATCAATACCCATCGATCTAACATCGCCAAGTACCCTGCATAAGAAAACAAAAATAAAACTACAAACAAAAATTATATACAAAGAAATGCCTAAAGTAAAATTAAGTCATTTACACACAATATCGACAATAACAACAAATCAATTCCCCGCAATCGTTACCAAAAACTTGGTGGCAATCGCCGTAAATTGAATTCGCCTAACAACCAATCCCTGGCAACGGCACCAAAAACTTGTACAACGTTGACGGGACTAGAATACGAAACACTTGCTTTTCCTATCTAAAACTCAAGTCTCCGGCCGTTACCGCGTTTCTCCGATAATAACATCCAAACAATCCTTGTTGTCGGGGCCAAAAACTTGTACGCCGAGGGATTCTACTATGACTACTCGCAAGCGTATGAGGTTAAAGTTTTAGTATAGTGTGATCATTAAGATCGGGTTATCATATCCACAGGAATTGGTGTCGTTACTATCGAATACCGCATTTGTAGTGACCTAACTTTATCTAGGCAAAAACAAATGTATTTAATTAATTAAACTAATACTAATATAACCTAAATTAACTACACTAATATGCTAATATGTTTTAGGGTCAAGAATTGCCTAGGGATTAACGTGTTTACAGATACGTGTTCGATCTCGATTTACTCACATTTACGATGTTCAACCTATTTGACAATCTCGGTACGTAAACTCCACCGCCACCTCTCCCGAGTGTAAGACGGGAGAATACATGACTTCGAGTCAACGAAGAAGTCCCCTTCAACGTCTTAACGACCCTAGGTCATGTGAGTCTCGCCCAACGTCATTGATTGCACACAATCCAACTCCCTCCAAGTTATTAGATCGTCGCGTTGTATTTACCCTATCGACAATCTCCGTTCTAAAACTTCCTCGCCACCTCTCCCGAGTATAAGACAAGGGATATAATGCAACTTCAAGTCAACGAAGAAGTCCCCCTCAATGTCTTAACGACCCTATGTCGCGTGAGTCTTACCCCAACGTCATTGATTGTCCACGATTCAAACCCCGACCGGGTTATAGAATCGTGGCGTTTGTTTACCCAAATCCGAATCCGGAGTTTTTCAAAACTCTGTATTCTCCATTTATCTAACTAAGCATGATAAACAAATAATACGATAAATATAATCAAACTACGAAGAACAATTACAAACGAAATATCGAAATCATCCAAACAACATATTTATAAATATAATGTTAATCCCTACTACAATTCATATTTAACTCATGGCCATAGCCGCATATACAATAAAATAACGAGCTAAACATGTTCACATGATCCTAAGATAAAGAAATAAGGAAAAATAATCGAAGAACTTAGCCTCGTCCAAAGATAAACCGCTAAGAACGCTCAACGATCGATTCGCCGTCTTCTCCACTTCGAGATGTGAGATTCACCTCTAAAACTCCTAAACCATAGCCTAAATATGACCTAAGGTGCCCAAATGGCCGGGGGGTTCACAAGGAGGGGAGATGAGATGATATTTATAGCCAAAATATCTCAAAATATCTAATAAATATCAAGGCTGTGTCAGGGGTTTTTACCTAGGCGTAGGGTTTTTCACTTAGGCGGAGGTAGTTCGGTTAACTTTCTGCCGCTTTTCTGCCTAGGCGGTGGAATTATCACCTAGGCGAAGGAACTGCAGGTTTGCACTTTGTTTTGAATGTAACGTCTTCATCCGAACTCCAATTGAGGTGATTCAAAAACCTATAGGAAGCTAAGAAAAAGATATACAACTTCCATGTTTTGAGTGTTTCCAAAATAAGATTACATCGTAGTCCAAAATAGTCTTGAAATTACAGCACCTATACCGACTTTGCAGATTTGGTGACCGCCTAGGTGAAGAAGAAGGCGGTGGACTTGGAAATGTTTCTACTGTTGTTTCCATCTAAGCGAAGGAATTTCCTGCCTAGGCGGTGGGCTAGCAGTAGCCTTTTTTCATTTTCAGTATCTTCACTGCCTAGGCGGAGGTTTGGACACCTAGGCGGTGGGCTTCCTTCATACTTTTGTCTCCTTACTTGTTTATCCACTATAAATTCAACTCGCCTTCGATTCGATTTCATCGTTTTCGATCCAGTTTCTTATGTTTTTGCCCCACACACCTGATTTAATACAAAAAGATAAAAATTAATTAAAACATAATAAAATACTATATAAACGCTCGCAAACCAACTTAATTCGGTTTGGAAATACATAGGTAGATCACCCCTATCATATTTATTTTATAGCAATTAAACATATATCTTGATCAATTAAAATGTATTATAGTCAGTGAGAAGATATTATGTTGAATATAATGCAAAAATCATGTTATATTCAACATGATTAACTTTTGGTATATAAAGATGAAATCTTTTGTTGAATATAACACGAGGTCTTATTATATTCAACATGTTATCATCTTTGTATCCATCATCATGATATATTTATGTTTGTTATCATGATAAATATTTGTCATCCTACACCCCCTAATCCGTAAAAAATGTAGGTGAAATATGTTCAGTGCTACTAAAAAAAAAGCTAAAAATCGCTGCATCAAAAAAGCCAGATGTCATCAACATGAAAGATGTCCCTGATCAAGGAATATCTGAGTAAGGAACATTATCTTCATCCTATTAAGTTATTACTATTCTATATACCACCCTAATGGCCTCCTAAAAAAACTATTGACAGGGTAGATTGCGGAATAACAATGATCCATATCATGACACAAATATGTGATGGGTTACAGATTTATATAGACACGGACATTGCAGACTTTTGATTCAAAAGAGCAAGAATTGTTCACGGTTTTTTGAATGATGGCTCCAGGACTAGGACCTATGACTCATATTCGGCACGTAGTCAAAAATCTGAACAATAAAGACCAATGACAAAAGATTCTTACTATGTTTGGTTGAATTTTTTTTTTTCCTACAAGACAAGTACTACATGTTTTTTTGTTTTTTTGTGTATATTCTCATCTCTTGAATGGTTCCTCATTTTGATGCCTACAAAAAGTGATGTTTAATATAACACCACCATATTTCTATTGATTATAAAAAAAAAAATTATGCGGAATATAACACAAATATAAGCATTAATTAAATTATTTTATTGGTTTTTGTTAAATATAACAAGAATATACAGTGTTGAATATAACAAGAGTTTGTGTTAAATATAACAAGGGTACATGCAAATCTTAGAAATCAAACAGATCTATCAAATTTAATGAATCAATGTGTCGCTTTTACAAAAAATTAACCAAATGAATTAGAAAATGTAATCCAAAAAATTGTAAAAACACAAAATAAGTGTAAAATAGCACAAATATTTTAAGTCAATACAACCTTGCAAGTTTTCCTATTGTGGAGTCCATATTTCCTATACCTCCCACATTATCTTTCTTTTATTTCCCCCCTTGATGAAATTCTTACTTTTTTAGATCGTCCAATTTACTTGTTTGTCATCAGAAGGATTATTACTGTTTCATTCTCGGAATATAACGATCGCTCCATTGTTGGTATTGGATATATACATTTTGAATACGTGATAGGTGTGATCTACCTACGTATTTCCAAACCGAATTAAGTTGGTTTTCAAGCATTTATATAGTATTTTATTATGTTTTAATTAATTTTCATATTTTTTGTATAAATCAGGTGTGTGGGGCAAAAAGATACGAAATTGAAGTGAAAACGATGAGATCAAACCAAAAGTGGTCGAAGTTACGGTGGATAAACAAACAATGAGGCAAAATTATGAAGGAAGCCCACCGCCTAGGCATCCAGACCTCCGCCTAGGCAATGAAGATGTTGAGAATAACAAAAGGCTACTGACAGTCCACCGCCTAGTCAGGAAATTCCTCTGCCTAGGCGGAAACCCCAGTAGAAACATTTCTAAGTCCACCGCCTACTTCTTCGCCTAGGCGGTCACCAAACCTGCAAAGCCGGTACAGGTGCTGTAACTTCAAGACTATTTTGGACTATGATGCAATCCAATTTTGAAAACACTTAAAACATAGAAGTTATATACCTTTTTCTTAGCTTTCCATAAGTTTTTGAATCACCTTAATCGGAATTCGGATGAAAAAGTTACAATCACAACAAAATGAAAACCTGTAGTTCCTTTGCCTAGGCAAGAATTCTACCACCTAGGCAAAAAAGCGGCAGAAAGTTAACTGACCTACCTCCGCCTAGGCGAAAACCCCTGACACAGCCTTGATATTTATTAGATATTTTGAGATATTTTGGCTATATATACCATTCTCTCTCCCCTCCTTGTGAACCCCCTGGCCATTGGGCATCTTAGGCCATATTTAAGCTATGGTTTAGGAGTTTTAGAGGTGGAGCTCACATCCCAAAGTGGAGAAGACAGCGAATCGATTGTTGAGCGTTCTTAGAGGTTTATCTTCGGATAAGGCCAAGTTCTTCAATTGTTTTTTCTCATTTCTTTATCTTAGGATCATGTGAGCATGTTTAGCTCGATTTATATGTTTATACAGGTATGACCACGAGTTAAATATGGATTGTAGTAGGGATTAATGGTAATTTATAAATATGTTTGTTTGGATGATTTCGGTGTTGCGTTTAGGTTTGTTCTTTGTAGTTTGATTGTATTTATCGTATTGTTTGTTTATTATACTTGGATTGATAAATGGAGAATACGGGGTTTTGACAAACCCCGTATTTGGATTTGGGTAAACAAATGACACGATTCTATAACCTAGTCAGGGTTTGAATTGTGGACAATCGATGACGTTAGGGTAAGACTCACGTGACCAAGGGTTGTTAAGACGTTGAGGGGGACTTATTCATTAACATGAAGTTGCATTATATCCTTCATCTTACACTCGGAAGAGGTGGCGAGGGAGTTTACGAACTGAGATTGTCGATAGGGTAAACATGACATGACGATCCAATAACCTGGGAGGGAGTTGGATTGTATGCAATCAATGATGCTGGGCGAGACTCACGTGACCTAAGGTCGTTAAGGCGTTGAGGCGGACTTCTTCGTTGACTCAAAATCATGTATTCTCCCGTCTTACACTCGGGAGAGGTGGTGGTAAAGTTTATGTATCGAGATTGTTAAATAGGTCGAACACCGTAAACGTAAATAAATCGAGATCAAACACGTATTTGTAAACACATTAATCCCTAGGTAATTCTTGACCCTAAAACATATTAACATATTAGTATAGTTAATTTAGGTTATATTAGTATTAGTTTAATTAATTAATTACATTTGTTTTTCGCCTAGATAAAATTAGGTCACGACAACCGCGGTATACGATAGTAACGACATCAATCCTTATGGATATGATAACTCGATCTTTCACGATCACACTATACTAAAACTTTAACCTCGTACACTTGCGAGTAGTCATATACTTCGAGGGTGTAAATTCTCGGCGTACAATACGTCTCTCGATAGAATGACGTGTGGAAATAATCCTCAATATATGAATATATATAAAACCTATTACGTTGCAACGACGTGCTTGCATGGACACACAAAAATCCCTTTAACTCCCATTGACGGCAAGAACATTTCATCTCTATAGTGTTCACCAACACTAATAGGGATGAACTTACTTCAAACACACCGTTTCCCGAAAGACTCACATTCCACTTTCTTCATTCACTTATCATTTCATCCATTTTGTTATCCCAGTATGGTGTTATCTCACCTTTCATTCGTTTAGTAAATTATTTCCTCTCCGTCATCACTTCCATCCATCGAACCCTAATCTTATCAATCAATAAAATCGTAGCCAAATGTCGGTAATCCGTTATCTATGAATTGAAACACTCAGCCAAATTTGACGACATCTCCCCATAACGTTTTCCCCTAAAAAATGCATTACTAAAATCAAGGGAGGTAACTCATTCATGAACCTCTGTACTTTTTCACCACCATCTACCATTATTTGATCATATAGCATTATGTATACATCCATGTTGTGTGCATATGCTAGTCCATTCAGCTTGTCGATCATTAACTCCTTCCATCCTATATTATTTCCCGACATCGCTGTCTTTAAATTCATTGTTAAATGAACCAAGAAAAAACCATGGTAATAATCGGGAAATACCTCACGTATACCTTCTACAATTTCATTATGGTGGTCTAATATAAATGTAATTACCCGACTTGGATGTATATTTTTTTTCAACTCCAAAAGAAACCACTCCCAATTGTCGTCATTCTCTGCATCCACGATAGAAAACGCAATTGGGAACATTCCTGTCAGACAAAAAAATTATGTTAAATATAACATAAGGTCGTGTTGAATATAACATGATATAAAACAGCTCATTACTTACCTTGATTCCCATCCTTCGTGTATGCTACCAATAAAGTTCCCTTATACCACCCCGTGAGAAAAATGTCATCTAAAAATATCAGAGGCCTATAGTAATTGAACCCATATACTCATGTATATAATGCCACAAAAATAAGTTTGAAATGCCCTGAAATAGACCTTTGATTGATCCGATTCATCCATTTTTGTAAGATCTTTGGTTGATCCAATTCATCTATTTTTGTACTCCATTGTCCATCTCATAGTCACAAGTACACTTGTAATTGAAGTAGCTAGTGTAAGACCCCGACTTGGCAAGTACGTCATTAATAATAGCATACTAGAGCATGAAAACATTCGGGGTGAAATTGGATTAATTAAAATTTAAATCAAATATTTAGGGGTCAAATTGGAAAATTTAGAAACAATAAATTTAAACTTGAAATTCAAGTTGATAATTAAAATCAAAATTTGAAAATATTGGGGATGAAATTATGATTTTAGAAACTTCCAAAAGTTGAAATTGATTAAAATAAGGATTGAAAGAAGTTAGGGGGAGGAAAGTGCAATTTAACTAAAGTTTATTTTAATATATATATATATATATATATAGCAGTGAGTGTGTGCACAGTGGGAAACCGGAGAGGGAGCAGAACGATACGAGGGACGTGGCAGTCGAACGATCAAGCCTCAATCCACTAGTTCCATGCATATATATATGTAATGCATAGATTAATGATAAAAAAATCCCCCAAGAAAAGTCTAGAACCGAAGAGAGAAATCCAAAGAAAGAGGCAGAAATGAAGAGAGAGAGAGACTCGCCGGTGATTGTTCTAGCGCCGATCGTATGGGGTTTGCCGGCGGTGGGTTGTGTGTGGCGTCTGGGTGTGTGTGGTTGCTGTTCTATTAAACTGTTATGTGGTGAATGTGTGTTTTGGAGCGTGGGTACTGCTGTAGGTGTTCGTCAGCGTGCATATGTGTGTTTTCTGTTCGTCCAATGGTGGCGGTGCTGTGCAGGGTATGTGTGTGTTTTCTGTTTTCGGTTGGCGGTGTGGCCGTCGTCCGTTGTGGGTGTTTACGATCAGCAGGAAAGGTTTGTGCGTCCGCTGATCTTATCAACTCGGTCAGGTGTATTCCGTTTGTCGACGGTGTGAGCGGTTTAGCGTGGAGGTGTTTGTTCGATGGGGTTGCTATTCGTTCCAACAGTGGTTTGTGCGTGGCCGTCGTTCCTCGTGTGTTTGGGTGTGCAAGGTGTTGTTTGGCCGGCCGGCAGAGGAAGTGAGTAGGAATGGGCGTGATCGGAGCAGGGTCGGTGGCAACGAGATTTCAAAAAAAAAAAAAAAAAAAAAAAGGAAGGAAAGGAAGAAAAAGGGAGGGATTTGCAGAAACCACCCTAGGAAAATCCAAAACCCATCTCGTGGCCACCAAATGATTTGGAAATAGGTGAATTTCAATCAATTATTAATTTTCGTTAAATTAAATTTTATTTAGCGTTACCATTCCTGGAATCGTAATAATTTCGTAACAATTAATTAATTTTAATAACGTATACATAAAATAGTAACGATTCGGAGCGGAGAAAACCTAAATTGATTATTATTTTCGTTAAATTAAATTATTAGCATTAACGGTTTCGCAATCGTAATAGTAATCCTTGTAATCGTAATAATATGTTAATAATCACAAATCTAAATAAATTGGTACAATAAATATAAACGAGGCGAGATGGACAAAATAAATATCCTTTATAATAAAATAATTGGGGAATAGGAAATTACGGAACCTAGGGTCTGTATGGCATGATTAGGTTATTTTATCCAAAATATTAATTTAGGTCCTGTCTCTAATTGGTTCGCAGACACCGGAGCGCTGTAAAGAATAGTCGGTAAAGGTTTTTGGTTTACTTAAACTGTACGATTTTATAAATTATATGGATCAAGCAGGTATTTGGGTAAGTTGATAAAATGAATTTTCAGGGTATTGTGTTGGTTTCTAAAAGAGAGTGGAAAGTAACTGGTTTTCTAAGAATGTTTGGTTTTCTAAAAACTAAGATGGGAGAAATAGTTTTTATTAAAATAGGTGGTACAAAGGTGGAAAAATAGATTTTATTGAAATGGGTGGTACTTTTAAAAAGGAGAGTGAAAAACGTGATTTTGAAAATTCTCCCCGAAAGGGGTGTGGCTTATATTCTCCTTATAAGGGGTGTGGACTTTTTATGATATGGAGTGAAAATATATTTCTTCCCGTAAGGGATGTGAATTTTTAACTATACTGATGATTTTGACAATGCCATAGTTGTTCTCCCTGAAAGGGGTGTGGATTTTATTTCTCCCCGTAAGGGGTGTGGATTATAGTTCTCCCCAAAAGGGGTGTGGATATTTCGTAGGAAGGCATTCCTACGGATGTTATGGTACCGTTGCAACTCCCGATCGTGAGATTAAAACGATCACTATGGCTAGCCAGTGTGTGTTGTGGTGGTTTGAAATGTGTGTTTGAGATGTGATGTTTTACTTATATTGGGTGATTTATTATTTATTATGGTGATTGGTATTATTTTACTAAGATGGGTTGGAATGGAACTTATATTTATTACTTTATTTTCACTGCTTATATTATGGAGAATTTTACTAGTTACGGGCTGTTTCTATACTTACGCTTGATCCATTTAGATGTTGTAGAATGATTTATTATTACAAAATATTTTTACTAAGAAGGCAGTACACTCGCAGGTGAAATAGTTAGAAGTCGGTTGGTCCCCTACTGGCGCTAAATAGAGTTATGCAGGTCATGTGATGAAGTCATTTGAGAGAAATTACGAGGCAAGGTATAAAAGATGAATCTAAGTGAGATTCATGAGATTCATTTGGTTGTTCTTATATTTGGGACAGTGTGTCCCTATCAGTTGGAATTATGTATATGTTGTATAGATAATTTGTTTGTATATTGTCATATTGTGGTTGTCTAGTCAGTTAGGTGATGTCATGTCGACGTCATGCCGGCCCCATGGTGACGGGAGTCCGGGGTGAGGTGTGACAGCTAGCTTATTTGGTATTCAAACATATTGGATAGCTAGAATAGATCTTAGTATGTACAATTATATAAAATTATTTTAATTAAAAAATTTGAGATATGACTTAAAAATAAGTAATATAATTAGTACGGTACAATAATAAAAAATTATTTTAGTTAAAATTTTGAGATAAAAAAATTAAAATATGATTTAAAATACGTAATTCATACTCAAATTTGATTTTTTTTAATTTTTTTTGTTAAATAGTCCACAACATTCAAATTTTAGCCCATGAAATACCCCCAGCTCCTTGTAATCCTTCACTACCATACCTGCCTTCTCCGGTGCCTTCTCTTTTTCAGGTGCTAGAATTCTCGACGGAGCACTAACTATCACTTCAGGGCCAAAGCTACAGCGTTGTCCTCTCGATCCCTTTCTTCTCATGTATTGCCTCAGAGAACCCATGTTGAGATACTCTCTGTAAAGCCTAATAGATAAAGAACTGTTGATAATTAGAGTGAATAAGGGGCTTTATATGTACGGGCATGTCACAATCAACAAATATTTTTTTTGGTAGAAAACAAGTCTCAATAATGTTGATAATATAGAGTGAATATTGTTGTCCAAAAAGTTTAATTACACTTTGCCTCCTGTGGTTAGGTCTAATTGTACTTTGTCCCCTGCGATATTTCGGTCAGCACTTTGCCCAACTGTGCTAGTAGACTAAAGTGCAACGATTAAGTTTTTTATTAACTTTCAAAGTCAAAGACAAAAGTCAATATTATTTTGTCAATTAAAGCTAAATCACATTTATACTCCTCAATTTAAATAAATCACATTCTATTGATTTAATAGGGATAATTTAGAAAATATTTAAAAGTTAAGGGTACAAAATATAATTTGACAAAATCAAATCTCACCGTATCTCAATTTTTTGAAATTATTTTTCTCGCCATCTACTTCTTCATCTCTCTCTCTCTCTCTCTCTAAAACCCTCTTTTATATTTATTTATTTATTAGTGTATGACCCGTGCTTAAAGGTATGATTGTACCAAAAAATAATTAAACCTAACTTAATATTATTTTTTAATTTAATTTTTATAAATTAATATTTCAATGTTATTAATTTAATGTCCATATATTATTTTTATTTTTTTTCTAAATTTGATATCCATAATTTTTATATATTATTTAATTTTCGTAAATTTAGTGTTTCATTATTATTACAAAGTTTAATGTTCATATATTATTTCTATAATTTTTATAAATTTAATGTCCATAATTTATATTGTTTTCTTTTATATATATATATATATATAATTTAATTATCATAAATTTAATATTTTTTGTATTATTACTAAATTTAATGTCAATAATTTTCGTATATTATATTTTCTCTTTTATATTAGAGAAAATAAGTGTCGTAATATGAGACTTAAATTATGAGACACAAGTGTCGTAATATGAGAGAATTGACATTTTTTGTTTATCCACGTCTGGATGTGCCTGGTACTGTTGCTTTTGTATTTCTAATTAAACGGCTTATTCTTTCTACATGAAATGATGAGTCAATACTATAAATTCAACAGTATTAGAGATATTTCTAGGAGACCCTCTGTGAAGCCTAATTGATAAAGAACTGTTAATAATTAAAATGAATAAAGGCTATTATATGTACGTGTATATGGGTGCATGTCACAATCACCAATTATATTGGGTAGCTCGAATAGATCTTAGATAGATCTTTGATTGATCTGATTCATCCATTTTTGTAAGATCTTTGGTTGATCCGATTCATCCATTTTTGTACTCGATTGTTCAACTCATAGTCACAAGTACACTCATAACTAAAGCAATTAGCTTATTTGGTCAAATATATTGGATAGCTAAAAATGATCTTAGACAGATCTTACTGTGTACAATTATATAAAATTATTTTAATAAAAAAATTGAGATATGACTTAAAAATATGTAATATAATTAGTACGGTAAAATTATAAAAAAATATTTTAGTCAAAATTTGAGATAAAAAATTAAAATATGATTTACGTAATATTGTTCATACTCAAATTTGATTTTTTTTTTTTTTTGTCAAATAGTTCACAAAATTAAAATTTTAACCCATTCAATACCCCTAACTCCTCGTAATCCTTAACCACCAGACCTGTCTTCTCCGACGCCTTCTCTTCTTTAGGTGCCAGAATTCTCGACAGAGCACTAACTATTACCTTGGGGTCAGAGCTCCGGCATTCTCCTCTGAATTTATTTCTTCTCATGTATTGCCTCAAAGAACCCATGTTGAGATACCCTCTGTGAAGCCTAATTGATAAAGAATTGTTGATAGTTAGATTGAATAAGGGGCTTTATATGTACGCATGTGGGTGCATGTCACAATAATCAAGTAATATATTTTTTTTTTTTGTAGAAAACAAGTCTCAATAATGTTGATAATATAGAGTGAATGGTATTGTCCAAAAGGGTTAATCACACTTTTGCCTTTGTAGTTAGGTCTAATTACACTTTGTTCCCCTGTGTTATTTCAGTCAGTACTTTACCCCCCGTGCTAGTGGACTTAAGTGCAACGATTAAGTTTTCTGTTAATTTTAAAGGTCAAAGATAAAAATCAACATTATTTTGTCAATTAATGCTAAATGACATTTATATCCTTCAATTTAAATAAATCACATTCTATTAATTTAATAGGGATAATTTAAAAAATATTTAAAAGTTTAAGGGTACAAAATGTAATTTGACAAAATCAAATCTCAACGTATCTCAATTTTCAGGAAATTTTTTTCTCACCATCTACTTCTTCATCTCTGTCTCAATTTTTTGAAATTATTTTTCTCACCATCTATTTGTTCATCTTTCTCTCTATAACCTTTATATATATATATATATATATATATATATATATATTAGTATATAACTCATGCCTAAAGGTATGACTGTAAAAAAATATTGAACAAACTTAATATTATTTTTTAATTTATTTTTTATAAATTAATATTTCAATGTTATTAATTTAATGTCCATATATTTATTTTTTCTAAATTTAATATCTATAATTTTTATATATTATTTAATTTTCATAAATTGAGCATTTCATTATTATTACAATGTTTAATATCCATATATTATCTCTATAATTTTCATAAATTTAATGTCCATAATTTACGATGTTTCGTATTTTGTGTGTGTGTATATATATATATTAATTTAATTATCATAAATTTAATATTTTGTATTATTACTAAAATTTAATGTCAATGTATTAGATTTATAATTTTCTTAAATTTAATGTCAATAATTTTTGTATATTATATTGTCTCTTTTTATATTAGAAAAAATAATTGTCATAATATGAGACTTAAATTATAAGACACAAGTGTTGCAGTATGAGAGAATTGATATTTTTTGTTTATCTATGTTTGGATGTGTTTGGTACTATTACTCCTGCATTTCTGACCGAACGGTCTATTCTTTTTGTACAAAATGATGATGTCAGTATTATAAATTCAACAGCATTAGAGATATTTCTAGGAGACCCTCTGTGAAACCTAATTGATAAAGAATTGTTCATAATTGGAGTGAATAAGGGGCTTTATATGTATGTGCACGTGGGTGCATAGTACAATCACGAATTATATTGGGTAAAATATATTGGGTAGTTAGAATAGATCTTTGATTGATATGATTCATCCATTTTTGTAAGATCTTTGCTTGATCCAATTCATCCATTTTTGTACTCTATTGTCCATCTCATAGTCACAAGTACACTCGTAATTGAAGTAGCTAGCTTATTCAATATTCAAACATATTGGGTAGGTAGAATAAATCTTAGTATGTACAATTATATAAAATTATTTTAATTAAAAAATTGAGATATGACTTAAAATAAGTAATATAATTAGTACAATACAATAATAAAAAATTATTTTAGTAAAAAAATTGAGATAAAAAATTAAAATATGATTTAAAATACATAATATTTTTCATACTCAAATTTGAATTTTTTTGTTAAATAGTCCACAACATTAAAATTTTAGGCCATGAAATACCCCCAGCTCCTCGTAATCCTTTACCACCAGACCTGTCTTCTCCGACGCCTTCTCTTTTTCAGGTGCTGGAATTCTCAACGGAGCACTAACTGTCACCTTAGGGTCGAAGCTACAGCGTTCTCCTCCGGATCTCTTTCTTCTAATGTATTGTCTCAGAAAACTCATGTTGAGATACTCTTTGTGAAGTCTAATTGATAAAGAATTCTTGATAATTAGAGTGAATAAGGGGCTTTATATGTGGGTGCATGTCACAATCAATAATTTATTTATTTATTTATTTTTGTAGAAAACAAGTCTCAATAATGTTGTCCAAAAGGGTTAATTGCAATTTGCCCCCCGTGGTTAGGTCTAATTGCACTTTATCCCCCTATGATATTTCGGTCGGTACTTTGCCCAACCGTGCTAGTGAACTAAAGTGTAACGATTAAGTTTTTATTAACTTTAAAGGTCAAAGACAAAAGTCAACATTATTCTATCAATTAATGCTAAATCACATTTATACCCTTCAATTTAAATAAATCACATTCTATTAATTTAATAGGGATAATTTAGATAATATTTAAAAGTTTAAGGGTACAAAATGTAATTTAACAAAATCAAATCTCATCGTATCTCAATTTTTTGAAATTATTTTTCTCATTGTCTACTTCTTCAACTTTTTCTCTCTCTCTCTATCTAAAACCGTCTCTTATATTTATTTATTTATTAGATTATGATCTGTGCTTAAAGGTACGACTGTAAAAAAATTGAACCTAACTTAGCATTATTTTTTAATTTAATTTTTATAAATTAATATTTCAATGTTATTAATTTAGTGCCCATATATTATTTTTATTTTATTTTTTCTAAAGTTAATATCCATAATTTTTATATATTATTTAATTTTTGAAATTTTAATGTTCCATTATTATTACTAAATTTAATATTCATATATTATTTCTATATTATATTTTCTCTTTTATATTAGAGAAAATAAGTGTCGTAATATGAGACTTAAATTATGAGACACAAGTGTCGTAATATGAGAAAATTAATATTTTTTATTTATCCACGTCTAGACATGCCTGATACTGTGACTCCTGCATTTCTCATTTAACAGTCTATTCTTTCTGTATGAAATGATTATGTCAGTACTATAAATTCAACAACATTAGAGATATTTCCAGGAGACCCTCTGTGAAGCCTAATTGATAAAGAACTATTGATAATTAGAGTGAATAAGAGACTTTATATGTATGTGCATGTGGGTGCATGTCACAATCACCAATTATATTGGGTAAAACTTATATGGAAAAACTCTCGCTCGTAACTAACATAGACATGGAGCCGCAAACAAGTCGGATCGGGTCAGAAATCCGATCCGAGACAGATAAACCCAATAGGTTATTTAGGCCGAAGAATGATGGGTCCAATGGGATAATGTCTTCGGCAATCTTCTGTGTAAGACAAATGGCCTCTTGAGAAGGCCCATTAATGAGCGGATCGAAGCCCATGGTGTTAAGGTCCAAGGAATAACAGTTAGCCCGTCATGATTGTCTCTCCTACACTTGGAGAGCATTATAAACCGGATTGACTGTAATGACCCATGTTTAATGGGAAACGTTACAGAGATCTCTCTTGAAATAAAAAAGATATTGGTTATCTTTCAAGCCGTTAGGAGCAAATCACGTAACGGGCGGTCTCTCCAATGAAACGACAGAACATATCCAAGCCTATATAAGGGACAGGTATTACTGGTGTTGAGTGACGGTTCAATCTGTGAATTAACTTCTCCAATTACCAGATTAATTTATTCTCACGCCAAAAGTTCTTTACCGAACACCACACCGGTGTCCCCCTTGAAACTCATGATTTTGCAGGTAAAATTAGGAAGGTGAAGAGGTTTTTGGCACGTGCAGAGTTTTTACATGTGCCAAAAAAATTTGGCTATATTATTTGGCGCCGTCTTTGGGAAACCCTAACGTAAAAAGCTTTCAGTCGCAACTATGAGGCAACTAAGAGCAAGAGGAGTAGCGCTGACTTAAAGTAATGACTTGCCACCACTATCTGATAATGAAATGTCGGTGGAAGCGCATGAGGAAGTTCAGGCTAATCCTTCGCCGGAAGTGCTGAGCACAGATGCGAAGATTGATGCTCTCACTGAAAAGATGGCTGAGAAGGTGGATAAAATCAAGTACATAGCAGAGATAATCATCAATAGTAGGTCGTACTCTCCAGCTACCAACAACGATGTAAAAGAAGAAGGAGAGTCTCCAGGATCTGCTAATTCACAATCCCAATGAGAGCGAGCTGCCTAGGGAAATACAAGTAATCAGCAGTGCAAAAGGAGGATGCATAGCCGAATTGAGACTATTAACTCTCGTCAAAAGATCATAAGCAAGGTGGAGAAAGGTCAGCCTTTAGACGAGCTGGATACACTATTGAAAGGTACTGAAATGTCTTTCTTCTTAGATATCCTGGTTGAACCATTGTCTAAGAAGTTTGATCCCACGAAGTTTGAGAAGTACGATGGGAAAACAAATCCAGTGGACCACATCCGCCAATTCAAGCACGTAATGAACCTATAGGGTTGCTTTTCTGTAAGGCCTCCATTTTCTCATTAGCAGAACACAACTCCAATTCGAATATCTCCTGAGAAGATATCGCTAGTGCAAGGTCCGTCGCCAAGCTAAATTTCTGATCTTCCAAGGCATGGTTCATTTCTTCTAGCTTGCTGAATTTCGTCAACTGGTGCATAAGTTGGGCATCCAACCCATTTGTGTCTTCAACACAGTTAACCATGGCAGAAGACATGTACATGCTCTACAACGAAAAAGCAAAAAATAAAGAATTAATCAGCAGCTTGAAGAAACAAAAATAAGAAGTTATAAAAATTACCTAGAAAAGTGTATAGATTATCATTCAGAACAGTTCAGCCTTGTTTTGTCCTTTAGTTCGCTCTTTGCATTTGTCCCAGGACCTCTCATACAGAAATTTGATAGCATTTTCAAAAATTGCATAGAGACCTGGAATAGAGGGTCTAACTTCATCAATCAATTAACGCATTTGCCGCTTGGACATTCCACGATCACTTGAGGTTCCCTGGCTGGTAGCAGGAGCTTGGGAAGGTTGACGATTAACGGAAGGAGGCTCAGCAGTAGGAAGGTTAGTTAGAACGTCTATTGCCCTTGCAGCAAGCTCTGGTTCTCTGACTTTCAATAGGTTAGGAGCTGGAATTGGTGGGACTGTTACCGAAATTACTCTACGTCTATGAATACTTAAAGGTTGAGAGTTATCGTCAGATTTGGTAACCTCCCGAGCAGTAGGACGAAGAGGCGGATCAATAGAAGTTTGAATGATGGGCTGAGCTGCTTGGTGAATCTCTAACTGAGCAGAGTGCTCAGTAGGACGATGAGTTGCTAGTCTTGCAGTAGCAGCAGCAGTGGTCTGGGATGATGATTTCCCAGTTATCCTAGTAGGTTTTTTCGTAAGCCTCTTTTTCTTCTTGGTTCCAAGTTGCAGCTCAACCATTACATTAAATTGAGACGGATCCATTTCTGGTATGATGAATGAAGGATAGGTCAGGACTTTGTATGAGTGCTTCGTTGGGACTAGCAATCTTCTTAACTCTACTTTAGCTCTAGCTGTGAGGCCAAGACTTTTGCAAGCTTTATCACCTGTATCAAAAACCCCAGACAAGACGTTTAAACACTTTAACAGAATTTCAGAAAAAAATCAAATTGTTAAGAGAATAATAAGGAAAATTTACTTGGGGTATTGAGGCATCTCGGCATAGCAGAGGGCTACCCCACTTCATCAGTGGAGAACTCCCAATCACCAAAGAAGAAAATGTATCACTGTTTCCAGTCCCTCACTTTAATTGGAAGGTCGATGAGAAAAGAAAACTTCTTGGGGGAAAGAATAGTAATATCTCCCAAGGTTGGTGAGGAATTTGAGGTATCCTATGTTCCTAATTGTTTCTACGGAGAGAGATGTTTTATTTGCTTCAGCCAGTACAATGGCTTCCATGATTTGGTGAAAACCATTTAGGGTTAACTAGGCAAGGGTGATTTCTAATTAACGAAAGAGATTGTTGATCCTGAGATTTTGACGAACAATTAAATATTGATTTTTTTGTGAGACTAACGATTTGTTTAAGTATTTCAGTTTATTAGTTCCATATGATGAAGATTTGATGATAAAGATGATGAAGGATTAAGAGGTTGAAGAATTTGAAGAATCTAGGGAAAACAACTCAGGTTTAAATTTAAACTCTTAATATCTCAATTAAGATCACACACGATACAAAAAGATTTTTAAATAATTTTTATAAATATGTGTATTTTTAATAGGATCCTAATTAGCTAAATTATTTGTTCCAATGTGTAATGGAAAAAAAAATATTTATAATTGATTAAAATTGGAGTTAAGTATTTAATGGAGCTAATTAAGAACAGGAAATGGTTAAATGGGCGAAAACGTCAATGAGAAGAAATTAAAAACGAGTTTAGAAAAAGGATCCAATATCTTTAAGTCGACTGGTAAGTTGACTGGACAAAACAGGTGAACTCTCTGTATCTCTAAGTCGACAGGTGAAGAGAAATGGAACTCTCTGAATCGCTAAGTCGACAGATAGGTCGACCGATGGGCACAAAATCTTTGGCTTGGCTACATCCTGAATCAAGCGGTCAACTGCGGATCTTGGTTAGTCGACTGGTGTGTCAGTTTCTGGATATTGTGGAATTCCGAATTTATATCTAAAAGTAGCCGTTTGTTAGTTGGGATTTATGAGAGATTTTAGGAATTTTATGATATTTAAGATATGCTACACCTATTATTTAATTCCTATTGATTTAGTTCATTAAGTTTGAATATTTCTCACTTTGGTACATATAATTATTTTTATTCTATTTAATTGAGATTGGGAAATATTTGGGGGAATTTATTGATATTTAAAAGTTATAATTAAGTGAATTAAACCAAATGAAATTATAATGATATAAAGGTTCTAAGAGAGTAATTAAATGTCATGATAAATACGAACTAGCCGTTAGAGAGCTGTTTCTAATCCCATATATAAAGACCTATGTTTTTTCATATAAATTATTAAGAAAAGAGAGATTAAGATATCAAGAGATCATATTGAGCTGTTCTAAGAAATATCATACTGAGTTTTTGTGAGAGCTTTTCTAAGAGACATTTTTGACAATCATTGGCTGTTAATCATTGCTGTTACCTAATCTGAAGTAACAACGATCTAATTATTTTTTTAGTGAATTCCTGGTGAGATCTTTTCAATTACTTTTTATATTGTATTACTTGTTTAATTTTTTGGAAATTGATCTTTAGAAATTGTTTATGATTTTTTATTGAAAAAAATATTTTATAAACAATTTCTTTAATCTGATTACGTGCTAAATTACGTGCGACCCATCTTTTTATTAAAAATCAGATTTTTAGTATCTCACATTTCTATCACTAGTTTTGGGATATTAATTGGGTTTTAATTTATCTGTGGTGGTAGAAACTCCGAGTGAGAAAAATCATTTGTCAATTTTTATTGGTAAGTTGAGTGACGGATTGAATAATATTGGGAGTATTTAATCTAAGGGTAACCGATTTTAATCTCTTCCCGTAAAGAGATTGAGATAGTAATTCTTCCTGAATTGAATTATTTTGTGTGAATTTTGTAACGGTTCAATCCTTATCAGGTAAAAGGATATTTGGAGAGTTGGTGAGGTTTTGATTTTTTTGCTTTGTGTTAAAAAGAATTAAGTTATTCTTGAACCTATAAAAAGTAGAGGTTCTTCCTTAACCTGTGAAAATGATTTTGTAAAGGTTGATTCTGAGCCTGTAAAAGAATCGTTGTGAGAGTTTGGTTCCTATCTTTAAAGGGATCTTGAGTATTAGTGGATGCGACTCTCCGTAGGGCTCGAAGGATTGAATTAACCTAGGGTAACTTGGTGAATCAGTATAAATTTCTGCTGTGCTGCAATCTTTATTTTATTTATTTTTGTTGTTTGGTGTGCACCTAGTTGATTTTATATTTCGGCTGTGATATAAAGATAATAATTAATTTAAGATTAAAATTAATTATTTGAGTTATTAAAGTATTTTCTCTCTGATATTTTTAATTACTCAATTCACTCCCTCTTGGGTATTCCACTGGGCTAACAATTGACATCTGAGCTGATTTTAGCTCGATATACTTCACAGTATAGCTAAACACGATCACATGGAGTTTCTTGATTCTTAAGTTATGTGTACTACTGTTAATTCTGCTTCTTCTAATAGTCATTGTTCTGATAGTAAGACTAATATAATTTGCAATGATGAAAATGCAGATAAGGCTATTGAGACGCTTATTGCTCTTACGTTTGTTTTTGGAAAAGAAAATTTTAAACTAGAGCAAAAAATTGCAACTCTTGAAAATAAGAAATTTAGTACTATCAAATCTCTTAAGAAAAAAAATTTGGACAAATATTTTGAAACTGTTGAGTTTAAAAATACTTTATCTGAAATTAGTAAGTTATGTGATAAAATTGAGTCTCTTGAGGATGAGACTGAGGTTTTGAAAAATGATTTTTATAATCTTCAACAGAATGAATTTAAAAGAAAAAATATTGAAACCTTAAATGAGGCCTTGAGTATTGAATTGGATAATACAAGGTGTGAGTTTGATAGAGCTCGTGTGAAAATTCATTATATAGAAAATGAGAGCCAAAATTTTAAGAATGATCTTGAATTTATGCATAAAAAGAATTTTGATTTACAAGTAAACATTAGCACCAATGAACGGTTATTTGAGAAGACTCAAAAGGAGCTTAAAGAAGTAATGGATTAATTCAAGGATGTTGAGAGTACTAAATCTATTGAAAAATCAATAGTTACTAAAGTTGCTTCTCAAAATTGCAGACAATATTATGCTCCCGTAAGAAACACTGACTATTCGAAGAGGCGTGCTAACAGTATTAAGTATTTTTATTGTGGTAAATTTGGTCATTATAAAAACTCTTGTTATTTATTACATGGTTACCCTATCGGATCCAGAAATAACTGGATACCAAAAAGAGAAAACTTTGGTGCAGGTACAAATCAGAGATTTAGACAAAGGAATAATGAATACTATGTGCCGACCAGGAAATTTGAACAGGCAAGAAGGTACAATGAATATGCCCTGCCAAAGAGGGAACTGAGGTTCAATGCACCTAATAAGAAGAATCAACACATGCCAAATACAAGAGTACAGAAGCAACAAGCTCAATATGTAAGAGTTGACAAAGCTTATCCACATCCAACGGCAAGATACCAGTACAAGAAAAAATTCATTTACAAAGTTGTGCCAAAGCAACATGAAACACCAAATAAAGGCAAAGAAGTTCTTACTGAATCAATTCAAAGAATTGTTGTTCCTAAGAAGGAAGAAATTAAGGTGAAAAATCAAGCATTGGTGGAGTCAAAGGATACCAAATTAGAAATTAGTAATCCACCAAAGGTACACACACTACTTACTCCCAAAGATGATCTATGTATGTCAAAAAAAAATAAGTTAAAGTTTATTAATTTTGTTAGGGAGACTGAGCTTGTTCATTTTGAAATTTAGATGTTTGCAATACATGTGTGTGTGTGTATGTGTGTTTAAATGTGCAAGTAATTAATTTTTTTTTTTAAAAATATGTGGATCAAAATAAGAGGTAAAAATTGAGCTAAGTTGATCAAATTAGGTTTAAATGCACAAAATCAAACAACTTAGAATTAGCAGTCGACTGATAGTTTCAAGTTGGAATATCGAGAGTCACGCTGCATTCATTTGTCGACTGCCTCTACGATGGTTGTCGACTGATCATATCGAGATATAAATACCCTCTCTTGTTTATTTCATTTCATCCGAAGCTAAAAACCCTTTTTCTTTAAAACCCTTCATCTCCCAAGTTTGTTCAAGTATAAATCTCACGAAATCAGTTCATTTCGACTCAGATTAGAAGATTTTTTTGGTTGAATGAAAAGGTCTAAGGCTCGGATTTGAGTGTTGGAGACTGATTACTCGCGAAAATCAAGGTTGGTCTTCTCTAAATTCTAGGGTTTCGGCTGGTTCTTAGTTTAGACTTAATTTCTTGAGATATTTTGGTTGAGTTATTTTAGATTTGTAAAAAAGGCCTAGAATCAAGAATCATGCTAATAGAGCTACATTTGACAATGTATTTTTTCGAAAGGAAAAAGATGAGAAAAAATATAATGAGAAGTTTGTCAACCGAAATGTTTTAGGTTGCAAGCCTATAGATTTTGTTGGTTTGAAAGAAAAAAATATTGATATTGAAGGATATTTTAGGAATTTGGGGTGGGTTGATTTTGTCACCCAGAGGAATAAGTGGATGCCGGTATGGGTGAGAACGTTCTACAACAATCTCACTCATAATAATATTACAATTTCATCATATGTTAATGGAAAAGAAATTCGGTTTGATAGGGGGTTATTATGTGATATTTTGGAAATACCTAGATGAGGCATAGTTTCGTACAATACCCCTCACTGGCTTTCGATAAATTTCAATAGAATAGCAATTACTGAGAAATTTGATTTAGAAGGAGACAAAGCATGATCATTATCTATTGAGCATCGATTCCTTCATTTGGTGCTAACCTATTCGGTTGTCCCTAGAGGAGACAGTCATGCTAATGTAAATAACTTTAATCTTTATTTGATGAATGAGATTGTTGAAGGGAGAAAATTGGATCTAGCTCATATCATAATGGACCACATGAAGTATTATTTTCAGAAACCCTCTGGAGTACTACCCTATGCTGATGCACTCCAAATGTTGTTTGATCAATTTGGAGTTGAAACTGATCCTGATGAGCAAATACTTATGACAATCACACTCGGATGGATCAATGTAGGTAATGTTTCGTTAATGGGATATGAGTACAAAGGAAATAAATGGGCAAAGAAGATGAATCAGAAAAGGCAGAGAATGCAGGATATGGGTGATGAAGAAGATACTGAAGAAGAAATGAGCATAGATCAAAAGATGAATTTTCTTCATGATCAGATTGATGATCTAAGGATACATGCGGATTTAATGGATGATCGAATGACTAGGCTAGAAAATAAAATGGTTCAAATGAATATGAACATAGAAGCTGGATTTGGGAAAATCACGGGGAATCTGGAACAAATGTTTCAGTTTATACAATCATCTCATCACGGATACCAGCAGCAGTACAATGCTCAGCCACACTTTACAGGACATCCTCTGTTTGAAGCACAGTAGTCCTTTGGATGACCAACTGCAACAGGGCCATCTGGAGTAGGACCGTCAACGTTGTTTCATCAGTAAATGAATCCAGGACCAATTGTTCAGTCAGGAGTTCTGTATCATCAGTAGCCAGCTACTAGTCCGATGGGACTTTATTATCACTTTTCTGGACAGAGTCCTCACTAGACCTTTTTTTTTTAATTTAATTTTTTTATTCAAACAAGTTCCACATTTACTATTTTAGTCTGTAATAGCTAATTTAGAATTGTGGTGAAACTTGATTTCTAGTGTATGAAATTTGATGGATTAACTAGACTTGATCTATTTAGTTAAATTTTCTATCTCTAATGATGATCCATATAGTATTTGTTGAAAATAATCTTAATACATAAAATTGAATTTATGAATAAATTCAACATGTTTGCCTAAAATAGAATTATCATGTGTGTTCCCCTCCTTCCTAAATTTTATTTTTGAGATGACAAAGGGGGTGAATTAGTTGATGTTTTATTGAATATTTTAAGGAGGAGTTTATTTTTATATTTGTACTTTATTGATCATTTTTTTAATATCTTCATTCTTATGCTTAAAAGAGTTATAAAACCCGTCCTCCAATTTAGGGGGAGCAGGGTTATATTATTGTTTTAAAGAAAATATCAAAGTTAATTGTCATCATCAAAAATGGGGAGATTGTTGATCCTGAGATTTTGATGGACAATCAAATGTTGATGTTTTTTATGGGACTAATGATTTGTTTAAGTGTTTTAGTTTATTGGTTTCATATGATGAATATTTGATGATAAAGAAGTTGAAGAATTTGAAGAACCTAAGGAAAATAACTCAGGTTTAAATTTCAACTCTTAATATCCCAATTAAGATCACACACGACACAAAAAGATTTTTAAATAATTTTTATAAATATGCGTATTTTTAATAAGATCCTGATTAGCTAGATTATTTGCTCCTATGTGTAATTGAAAAAGAAATATTTATAATTGATTAAAATTGGAGTTAAGTATTTAGTGGAGTTAATTAAGAAAAAAAATAGTTAAAGGGGCACAAACGTCAATGAGAATGAATTAAAAACGAGTTTAGAAAAGAGATCTAGTATCCTTAAGTTAACTGGTAAGTCGACCGGACAAAACAGGTGAACTCTCAGTATCTCTAAGTTAACAGGTAAGTCGACCGGTAAAGAAAAATGAAACTTTCTGAATCTCTAAGTCGACATGTAAGTCGATCGATGAAGAGAAATAGAACTCTCGGAATCGCTAAGTTGATAGATAGGTTGATCGATGGGCACAAAATCTTTGGCTTGGCTACATCCTGAATCGAGCGGTCGACTGTGGATCTTGGTCGATCGACTGGTGTGTTAGTTTCAGGATATTGTGGAATTCCGAATTTATATCTAAAAGTAGTCATTTTTTTATTGGGATTTATGAGGGATTTTAGGAATTTTATGATATTTAAGATATGCTACACCTAGTATTTAATTCCTATTGATTTGGTTCATTAAGTTTGAATATTTCTCACTTTGGTACATATAATTGTTTCTATTCTATTTAATTGAGATTGAGAAATATTTGGAGGACTTTATTGAGAGATTTAAAATCTATAATTAAGTGAACCAAAATAAAGTAATAATGATATAAGGGGTCTAAGAGAGCAATTAAATGTCATGATAAATGGGAACTAGCCGTTAGAGAGCTATTTCTAATCCCATATATTAAGACCTGCGTTTTTTCATATAAATTATTAAGAAAAGAGAGATTAAAAGATCGAGAGATCATATTGAACTGTTCTAAGAAATATCATACTGAGTTTTTGTGAGAGTTTTTCTAAGAGACATTTTTGACAATCATTGGTTGTTAATCATTGCTGCTACTGAATCTAAAGTAACAACAATCTAATTATTTTTTTGGTGAATTCCGGGTAAGATCTTTCCAATTACTTTTTATATTGTATTGCTTGATTAATTTTTTTGGAAATTGATCTTTAGAAATTGTTTCTAATTTTTTATTGAAGAAAATATTTTATAAACAATTTCTTGAATCTGATTACGTGCTAAATTACGTGTTACCCATCTTTTTATTAAAAATTAGATTTTGAGTATCTCACATTTCTATCACTAGTTTTGGGATATTAATTGAGTTTTAATTTATTTTGGGTGGTAGAATCTCTGAGTAAGAAAAATCACTTGTCAATTTTTATTGGTAAGTTGAGTGACGGATTGAATACTATTGAGAGTATTTAATCTAAGGGTATCCAGTTTCAGTTTCTTCCTGTAAAGAGATTGAGGTAGTAATTCTTCCTAAATTGAATTATTTTGTGTAAATTTTGTTACGGTTCAATTCTTACCGGGTAAAAGGATATTTGGAGAGTTGATGAGGTTTTGATTCTTTTGCCTTTATATTAAAAAGAATTAGGTTATTCTTGAGCCTGTAAAAAGTAGAGATTATTCCTTAGCCTGTGAAAAGGATTTTGTAAAGGTTGATTTTGAACCTGTAAAAGAATCGTTGTGAGGGTTTGGTTCCCACCTTTAAAGATATCTTGAGTATTAGTGGGTGCGACTCTCCATGGGGCTCAGAGGACTGGATTAGCCAAGAGTAACTTGGTGAACCAGTATAAATTTTTGGTGTGCTGTAATCTTTATTTTATTTATTTTTGTTGTTTGGTGTGCACCTAGTTGATTTTATATTCCCGCTGTGATAAAAATAATAATTAATTTAGAATTAAAATTAATTATTTGAGTTATTAAAGTATTTTCTCTCTGATATTTTTAATTATCCAATTCACCCCCCCCTCTTGGGTATTCCACTAGGCCAACAGAGATTACGGAGAAATGGAGAAGGTGAGAGAGTTAATCCATACTCAAACATCCACAAAAAGAGGCATATTTCATCCTCCTTACCATCGAATGGACGCTCATTCTCGAATGAAACCCTAATTAAAACCGATGGAAAAATGTTGTATTGTTCCCTAAATGACGCAAGCCATTCCTGTGGAAACTTACTCGCTTCATGATCCCCCCTTGTTTTCTGGGGAATTGGAGGGTTGAGCAGCTTGTGTCGCCGTTGTCCGTTCTACGATGGGATTTAACGACAAACCAATCTTAGCAGAACTATTCGATTGACTCAATGACATCTTATGGCAGAACAAGCATCAATTGGATACAAAAATATGAAGAAATATTATGAAACCGAAAGATTAAAGGAAGACAAGAACTTTACACAAAATGGAAGTGATCTTTCGTCTCTCTTCTCTTGAATCGTCACGAAAGTCAAGAGGACAAATGATATGGGAAAACTCCCGCTCGTAACTGACATAGGCATGAAGCCTCAAACGGGTCAGATCGGGTCAAAAATCTAATTCAAGACAGACAGACCCAATGGGTTATTTGGGCCAAAAAATAATGGGCCAAAAAATAATGGGCCCAATGTGGCAGTGTCTTCTGCAATTTTCTGTGCAAGACAAAAGGCCTCTTGAGGAGGCCCATTAATGGGCGGATCGAAGCCCATAATGTTGAGGTCCAAGGAATAACAGTCAGCACGTTGTGATTGCCTCTTCTACACTTGGAGAGCATTGTAAACCGGATTAACTGTAATGGCTCATGTTTAATGGATAACGTTACAGATATCTCTCCTGAAATAAATGAGATATTGGTTATCTTCTAAGCCGTTAGGAGTAAATCACGTAACGGGCGGTTTCTCCAATGAAACAATCGAACATCTCCAAGCCTATATAAGGGGCAGGTATCACTGATATTGACTGACGGTTCAATCTGTGTATTAACTTCTCCCATTACCAGATTAATTTATTCTCATGTCGAAGGTTCTTTGGCTGCTACCACACCGATGTCTCCCTTGAGAACTCACGTTTTTGCAAGTGAAAGGAGAAAGGTAAAGAGGTTTTTGGCACATGCGGAGCTGTTACACGTGTCAAAATTTCTAGCTACATCAAAAACATATTGGGTAACTCGAATAGATCTTAGATAGATCCGATTCATCCATTTTTTTTAAGATCTTTGGTTGATCTGATTCATCTATTTTTGTACTCCATTGTTCATCTCATAGTCACAAGTACGCTCGTCACTGAAGCAACTAGCTTATTCGGTTTTGATGTTCAGACATATTGGGTAGTTAGAATAGATCTTAGATAGATCATAGTATGTACAATTATATAAAATTATTTTAATTAAAAAAAAATAGATATGACTTAAAAATATGTAATATAATTAGTACGGTAAAATTATAAAAAAAAATATTTTAGTCAAACTTTTGAGATAAAAAATTAAAAATACGATTTCAAATACATAATATTGTTCATACTCAAATTTGATTAGGGTTTTTCTGTTAAATAGTTTACAAAATTAAAATTTTAAACCCATTAAATACCCCTAGCTCCTCGTAATCCTTAACCACTACACTTGCCTTCTCTTCTTTAGGTGTCAGAATTCTCAATGGAGCACTAACTGTCACCTTGGGGTCAGAGCTCCGGCGTTCTCCCCTGGATCTCTTTCTTCTCATGTATTGCCTCAGAGAACCCATGTTGAGATACCTTTGTGAAACCTAATTGATAAAGAATTGTTGATAATTAGATTAAATAAGGGACTTTATATGTACGCATATGGATGCATGTCACAATAATCAAGTAATTTTTTATTTATTATTATTATTTTTTTTTTGTAGAAAACAAGTCTTAATAATGTTGATAATATAGAGTGAATGGGATTGTCCAGAAGGGTTAATTACATTTTATTCCATGTAGTTAGGTCTATTTGCACTTTACCCCCTGTGTTATATCGAACAACACTTTGCCTCCCTATGCTAGTGGATTAAAGTGCAACAGTTAAGTTTTCTGTTAACTTTAAAGGTCAAAGACAAAAGTTAACATCATTCTATTAATTAATGTTAAATGACATTTATATCCTTCAATTTAAATAAATCACATTCTATTAATTTAATAGGAATAATTTAAAAAATATTTAAAAATTTGAGCACACGAAATGTAATTTGACAAAATCAAATCTCACCGTGTCTCAATTTTCTGAAATTCTTATTCTTATCGTCTACTTCTACATCTCCGTCTCAATTTCTGAAATTGTTTTTAACACCATCTACTTCTTCACCTCTCTCTCTCTCTAAAAGCCTTTTATTTATTTATTTATTAGTGTATGACTCATACTAAAAGGCACGATTATACAAAAATAAATAAATTGAATCTAACTTAATATTATTTTTTAATTTAATTTTTATAAATTAATATTTCAATAATTTTTATTTTTTTTGGATTTAATATTCATAATTTTTATCTATTTTTTAATTTTTCGTAAATTTGTGTTTCATTGTTATTATAAAGTTTAATATTTTAGAATCTGTTTCGAAAAATAGCAAAACAAAGCTTTTATCCTTGAAACGTCGTCGTTTATGAGGCACCGTCTTTAGTTCCTCACCAGCAAATTTAAGCGCTCGCCGAGCAACCACGTTCAGCAGGTGGATCTGTTTGCCCAGTCGATCGCCGCGACCTCAACGTCGGAAGAAACCGCAACCGCTCCACCGTCATCTCCTTATAATTGTCCACAATGGCTTCCATCTTAGCTCGCAAGTCTATGTCCGCGCTTCGATCGCGTCAACTGGTAATATCCTCTTCTCTTCTCGTACTTAGTCTGCAAAACTGCACAATTTTATAAAGCGACATTCATTTGCTTCATTTTCCAATTGGTTATTGAATGATTCGGAATCCAAGACGATGCGAAAACCTAGAGTATGGTATTTCTTAATTGAAAACTGTTGAGCCTCCCCAATTTGAAGTAGTCGATCGTTCTAAGATGGTCTTAGGATTTTGATTTTTTTTTTTGGCCCAGAAGACGATGTTGAGGTCCCTCCGACGTACGGAACATGAAAAAAATCAGCATTTCGTTGTGATTTCTGTAGGCCGTGTAGAAACTACCTGTATTCAGTGCCTCAAATGCGTTAAAACCTATGCTCAAGATGGTGGTGCATCTCAAATGTAATTTTGAGTATCGGCCCCACCTCCACTTCCACCGAACGTTGGAAAATAGGGAAGTAAAAATTATAGCCCGCAAGCATGTAGAATATAGGTGTGGGAATGCTCTAGGCGGGTTAACACTCCTCAAAAATATGTTGTAGTTTGGAAACAACTAAACAACTATTTTGTCAATCTCATATTCCCACATATAGTTTATGTTTTCATAGTTGCAGTTTATGACGCATTGGTACACTCTGAACTCTAAATTTTACAATCCAGAACTATATTAATCTCAATAGCTCTACTTTTTATTAATAGGTGAATAAATGAATAGTATATTGTACTTATGTTTTTGTTACTAAAGTCATCAATCACCTGCTTCTCAAATTAAAATCTTATGCATACTAGAGCTATGAATCACGGGTGCTTTTGAAGAGTATCTTTACATATATTTCAAATGAAAAGAAATCTATGAGTTAGTGGCAGACTTCGTTCCCGTTTTCATTGAATGTTCAGGAATGATCCCTCTTATGGGCAAAAATCGAGCAGACAACATCTTTTTACATTCAACATATGTGGAGGTTATTTATTTATCTGTTTATTAATTTTGCATCGCATTTTATAGTTGATTGTTGATGATGCCCATACTTGGATCGTCAGATATGAAACACCTCCGATCTAGAATATGGCCTCCGTAGGCTTAGCTTCCTGCAAAACAATGCACACGCGGGTGGATCTGCCAGCGTTGCACCTCCGATATGAGAATTAGTAGTGTTTGAGTGTAGTAGAACTTTGGCAGAGTGTTCATACCTTGGCATGGCAATCCCCCCTTCTATTTATAGGTGTGGGAAGACTTGTTTGGCTAGTCTTCCTTAGGACCTCAATTAATCCCCTTTGATCCTCGTGAGATTCGCAGGATTGATGAGTTTATGCCTGTTAAATCAGCCATCTGATCCTCCTTCCTTATATAGTGAGATTCGATAACTGCCCTGAGCAATGGGTCAACTCGCAAGCAAAGGGGTATGCACGTTCAAGCTTCGTTAATCGTGAGATGAACAATCTCATGTGGGCCCGAGATGAATCCTCTGGTAAGTCGATGTCGTGGTCGGTATTTGATACCTTGTGGTCACCCATGACATGGGTATTTAGTCTTATCTTGTTGGGCCCCGGGTAGAATCCTTGGGTCCTTATGAGTTGTGCTCAGGTTATCGTGTTTTGCTTGTGAGTTTAAGTTGCACATGACTTCGAGACTTCTCAAAATACTCCTCATCAATTGTCAATTAGTATCCCATTGACTAACAATTAATTTTAGGTCCTATTTTGACTGTTAATTTATTGGTTAGTTATGATTAACTATTATATTTTAATGATATAATGTCGATGTTATAAAATTATAGGAGTAGAAATCAAGCCATAAAATTAATACAACTAAAACCTACGCAAATTACAAAAGTGAGATGGCTCTACTAATTGCCTTTTATTTATTGCCAAGTACATGTGTAAGCTTTGTGACCATCTGAATATTGTGATCATTAAACGAAATTTTCACGAGGCATCCATTTGCTCTTTCACACAATTGTTGGAATTAAAGTTTGCTTCTTCTCTTCCTTCATTTGCAGCTTTTGGCTGCAAAAGCCATGCAGGACACCAAGCGTTGCAATGCAATTTACGGAGCTCGCTCATTTTCCACTGGAAACTTATACCCCACTGATAGAGGTCACTATTCTTCCCTTTAGTTTGTTCACTATCTTGTCATCTAATACATAATGCAAATCTGTACACATGAATACTGGAGTTACACCATTGAGCTGCCTCCTACTTCTTATTCCATGCACATCTGAAGAAGCAGTGTATGTCTTTAAAGTGAAGGTTGTTTTCTTGTAATATTTTGGGCCTTTGGATTGTTGTGACTGTTATTTTTTAAGTTAATAGACTCTGGTGTCCTTACAAATAGTCTGTTCTTATTAAGCATAATGTGCCAATTTGAAATTACAAAGATATAGAGTTCAGACACAACATCTAATATTTCATGCATGAGTTCCTTTCATATAACTTTAAATTTAGAGTTTTGCTCATAGAGGGTTTGGTAACAGTTGAGAGTTTGCTAAGGCTACCATGGCATATAGTAGGGTGGCCTAAATTCTTTCCAAATGTTCTTTGCTAGAGAGGATGTGTAGCTGCATATATTATAGAGTTGATTAATGTAGCTCCAAAACTAAAGGAAATGATGTTGAAATGGAGCAATGGACGTATTATTCTTTCATAGGCCATATTTGAATGTAAAGAGTGCATCATCTCCTTAATTTCCCTATAACGACCATGAAGAGGCAGGCTTCTGTTTGGATCTGATAGCAGATAGGAGAGTTCTGATAGGAGAGTCCATTGTGCCCATCTTTTTGACTGTTTCTAATATGGCCATTTGTTATATTTTTCCAAGTTGCCTAGGGCTCGATCTTTTGAAAGATTGCACAGAAAGTCGTGTCTCTACTTCTAAAGTTTATAATGCCACTCCGTCTTTGCATGTACTTCTACAGTTCAATTGGAAGTGTGATCTTCAAAGAGTTCCATTTTCACTTCCTTCTCCGTCCCCAACACCCCCCCCCCCCCCCTCCCCCCCCTCTTTCTGAGGTTTATTGCCTGTCACTAGATAATTTCATTTTCTTTTCTTTTTTCTCTTTTTTGGTTGTATTTTTTCTTCCTCCCCCTTTTAACTATTCTGCCCCTCAAAATGAACTGTAGATGATGAAGAAAGAGAGAAGCTTGCGAAGGAGATCTCGAAGGATTGGAGTTCCAGTAATGCCACTCTCAAGGAGTTCTCTTGCTCCTTTACTCCTGTGTTCTTGTTCCATTGGATTTTATCCATATGTGGTCACTAAGTTTCTGATTCTTTCTAATTGCAGTCTTTGAACGGAGCATAAATACATTGTTTCTGACTGAAATGGTTCGAGGTCTGTCGTTGACACTTAAGTACTTCTTTGAGGAGAAAGTTACTGTAAGTTTCTTTATTGTATTTATCAGCTATTGTACACGTTGTTACATGTCAGTTATGGTGGTTTAAAACCTGAATGCTGTTTTATTCCACAGATCAATTATCCATTTGAGAAGGGCCCTCTGAGCCCTCGTTTTCGTGGAGAGCACGCACTTAGACGTTATCCAACTGGGGAGGAACGCTGTATTGCCTGCAAACTGTGTGAAGCTGTAAGAATTCTAACTAACTTTTTTTCTCCGTGTCACTGTACGGTATTTGCTAACAGAAGTGAAATACAAGGAGGAATCTATAGTGACGTTTGTTTAGTGTTTCTGTTCTCATATTTCTGTTGCTTCAACTTGGAACATGAATTGAATAGAGTTATAGGACCGAATGAATCTGTTTCTGTATACTTCTCCGAGTTTTAGAGCAAATTTTTTGGAAAATATACATAATTGTTCCTGGATTTCTGTTTCTTTCCCAATTTTTCTGGTAACAGAAACAGAAATCTGAGAATGGAAACAAACGCCACCCTATTTAAGCAGTCTGTTTTCTGCCCGTGCTCCAATAGCAAAATAAGTGCATCTATGATTTTCTTAAAGTATATTCTGAACTTTAGGTCACAATGTAGTCTTGTGATCACGCTCAGTGCATGAATCAGAATAAGAACCTGCGTATTATGGGTGCCAATGCGGGGCCCATAGTAAACTTGGGACGAGTTGAATATCTAACACATGTATCCAATGATTAACCTGGCTTCTGATGTAGCAAAATAAATAAACGCTTCCAATTACTAGTGTGAGTACTGTTTAGTGTGCATATCAAGTTGACATTTGAGAACTTTATAGTTCCATAGTTATTGATGTCAAAATAATTGTGCATGCAGTCATGGACCAATGAAATCATGTAGTACTTCAAAACACTAATTGCCGCATGTGTGGTGGCGGCGGCGGTGGTTTTGGCTCAATTTAACTCCAATAGAATTGTTAGCGGACTCAGAATACACTCATTTCTTTCCTTCTTACAAATTGGGGTGCGGCGGATATAGGAAAAAATAAGTTATTTACTGTTCACTTTTTTGTCTTATTAATCATTTTATTCCATGCTTGCCTGTATATATTTCCTGCCTGCCTGCCTTTTTAAACATCTTTCTGTAGGTCTCATAAATAGTTGGTCCCTATTGTTGATAGATATGTCCAGCCCAAGCAATCACCATCGAAGCTGAGGAAAGAGAAGATGGGAGCCGGAGAACAACAAGGTCTTATCTCTCACTCTCCTTTCATCTCTCTCTCTGCTTTGTCACATTTTGGAGTTGTATTCATGCAGGTATGATATTGACATGACAAAGTGCATTTACTGTGGATTCTGCCAAGAAGCTTGTCCGGTTGATGCCATTGTCGAAGGGCCCAACTTTGAGTTTGCAACCGAGACTCACGAGGTTAGAGCATCTCCTATACCTTCATGCATTGGGCTGCTTTTTTTTAGGCAGAACATGTGGCGTTCTAAATGTAGCGGACCACATGATTTGATTTTCAGTTTCATAAATGTATATATATATAATAATGAAAAAAAAATTAATTGAAGTTGAATGGAGCAAACTAGTTTATAATTCCCTATTTCATTGTTTTACTCTCTCGAATTATTGTTGGTAGGCGCAGATTGCCATGTGGAAGCTAACCGGAAATAGGTCAATTGTCTAAAATACCCTTTTGTTTATGTAGGAGCTTCTGTATGACAAGGAGAAACTTCTTGAGAACGGAGACAGATGGGAAACTGAGATCGCTGAAAATCTTCGCTCTGAGAGCCTCTATCGTTGATGATGCTGATGAAGATTCATCTTGTCCGTCGCTGCCTCTTGTTTGAAACTATCTCGACTCTATTCTAAATAAAAATGGAATTTTGCGTGTAATTTACTTAGGCGCAGTTTTGTTGATTTTGGTACGTACCGTTTTGTTTATTTACACATTTGATCTTCTAAAATTTCATAATAATTCTAATAATTTTCTATGTAACTCATAGGGGTGCCCTACTGCTTTTGAATTCCACTTTCACTATGAATTTGGATTCTACAATGATGGGAGTGCTTTTGAATGCAACAACAACAACAATTACTAAGTCTTTGTATCGCTTTAGTGGGATCGGATACATGAATTCGTTTACATCATAGTGATTGATTAAGGGTCATTTTCTCAGTAACGTTTAATGTTATCAAATCAATTCTAATAGTCTCATCCTAAGTCTTATTAGACTTGTATCTCCCTCTTGTATTCTTTCACCTTGAATTAAATTAATTTTTTTCACTGATATTTCTCGGGGTCTTTTATGTATATGTCCAAATTATCGTAATCGAATTTCTCTTTATCTTCTCCTAGTAAACGAAACATTTATAGTTTTTTATTATTTATTTTAAAAAAAAATATTTTTTATTTAAAAATGATAGAATTATCCTTCTATGTATTAATTTATGGTTCTAATTTCAAATCTTTAAATTTATGATATTGTTATCAAAATAACACAATGATGATGATGATTGTTTATGAAAATTTAATAATTTATATATTTTTTTTAAACTTGTGTATCTGGCCTGTCAAAAAATGAGAGAATTTTGTGAGCAGAAGTAAGCTCAGATACGCTCTGTTTTCATCTGCGAAATCAAACGATGGTGATGACCCTGTGGTCTCACATTGGGCGCAATTAATCATCATTACAAACACCTACCTCACAATGTGCACCAACCAGGAATCGAACCCAGGTCTACACTGTGGCAGGGTACTATTCTACCACTAGAACACTGGTGCTTCTTGCTTTAAACAAGAATTTTCACTACATATTCTGATGATTTCTATCTAGAAATCTCACTCCCATTGTTACAACAACTCAACAAAATATTGCCCGACAAATGTTCACTTAAACAAGTTTATTAACAGGTATTTGTTTGTTTAGGAAGTGCCAATTATAATTTTGAAATTTACTTCGACATTTCACCTATTTGTTAACCATTTTCAGTCAACGCTTACTTTTTTTTTTTTTTTTAAATATAAGTATTAAAATGAATAGCATGAAATATAGATTAAAAATAATATAATTTTTATGAATTTAATACATTGTGAATATATGAATTGTGAATGTTCACCAAATAAGTTTGTTTGTTATTTTTTATTAGCATAATTAGTGAATTATTAAGAAAGTGACGTTGATCATTTTTAGAGAACGTTCAATTTTTATTTATGTTTTTATTAAAAATAATTGAAATGGGTATCAAAATGAAGAATATGAAACGTAGATTAAAATGTTATAAGTTTCATGAATTTAATCCACCGTGAATGTTCATAAAATGAGTTTTTTTGTTAGTGGTTGTTTTTTGTGGTGGTGGTTGTTTAAAATTAGTTAAGACCCCTAGTTGGTCCGGTCAACACACACATGGAGATTTCTTGATGTGGTAGAGGTCTTGAGTATAGAGTTCGTTGTTCTTTGGGAGGTCTTCGGTCAATAGTCAACTTTCAATGTAGAACAATTCTCGAGTCCAAGCTCATACCTAAACAAAAAATTGTTAGGGTGTGCCCAGATAAATCCTTCCAGCATGAAAGTAAAAACTCAGGAGGAAAGACAATTATATACTTGTAGACATGGCATTTTGACCGTTTCACAAAACATTTATGTTTCATTTTAAAATTTATTTTATTTTTATTTTAAAAAAATTAAAAAAAGAAAAAAAAGATAAAAGAAAAAAAAGAAAAGGTTTTCTTGTTAAAATGAGATTAGATTTTTTTTTCCCTTTCCTTTTAGGTTTTGTTTCATTTTTCTTGTCAAATTGGGATTAGAGTTTCTTGGATTTTCACTCAACATGCTTCCTATAAATAAGACTCTCCTCCTCCTAGTTTAGACACAAATTAAAAGAGAAACCCTTCGAAGAAATTCAGAAATTGAGAAAAAAAAAATCTCTTAGAGAGTGATTTCCAAACTCCTTTTCGGGAAGCTGTCTGCGAGAGAAAAAAAGTCTAAGCATCGGGATTCCTGACCTAGAACATGTATGTTTTCAGATTTTTAATTCTTTTTTTTTTTTTTCAGTTTTATTTTATTCTCTTCGCAATTTAAATTCCTGCAAACTTTATTTTTTTAATTGTCCGATGATTTGATAAAAAACGCTGAGATGAGGTTTCCCTTTCTCAATCTGAACTTTTGAGCGTTTAGATGAGGACACCCGCTTTTTTTATTTATTTATTTTATTTCCACAATTTTATTTTTTTTTATTTTGTTTGTAATTCATATAAAAAAAAATAAGTTGTCCGATGATTTGACGAAAACGCCGGAGTGGTTTTCTCATGTTGAACTTAATCCCGAGCGTTAGGTGAAGGATGTTTCATTATTTATTTTTCATATTTTTTTATTTTTTATTTTTTATTCTTGTTATCAAAACCCTAAAAATAAAAAAATAAATAATAAAATATTTATTTGTAGGAATTAATCCTTATGAATCTTAAGGTGAGTTCGACGATTCGATAAATCATGGGAGAGTTTTTCGTGGCTTAGTTTTCATTCCCCGACTTAAGTGGAATTTAGAAACAAATGGTTTTAGGAAATCTCTTCCCTCGGTAAATTTTTCGTGGGATTCCGCTTAAGTTTCAGAAGGATTAATTTCAACAAAAAATATTTCTGCAAACCTCCCCTTAATTCTCATATCCATAGAATTTGAGAAAATTTCAAAACGGAATTTCTTTAAATTAATCGGGCAAACTCAAAGTAGACTTTTTTTTTGCATCCACTTAGCATATTTATTTCTTATATCATTTAGACGACATGTTTAGGACACTTTCACCACTTACTTTTCATACACATAATTTTTTTTATTTTCCACGAATCCATACTATTTTTTCACACCTAGTCACGACACATGCACCCTTTATATTTTTTTAATTAAATTATTGCTACGCATAATCACGTTAATTCACGTAGTGTTCTATATTCGATTCCCGTATTCATATCAATTTGTATTGACATATTTAAATTAAATCTTTTAGTTTTTTTTAGTAACTTTTGCATACAAAATAAAATTCATTTAGATGTTAGTTTTGCATTCATATTTCTAATCTTATTCATCTATTTTAGTTTGCCTATTTAAATTAAAGAAGTCTCTCAGAAACATACATAAAAACCCCCGGGGACTATTCTTGTCGAATCCTTAATATTCGATAAGAGGTTATACCGGGGGAACATTCCAAAAAATTCAAAAACTTGTCCCACCTTATTTGTGAATATACCAAAAAGATTTTAAAGAAGGAAATGATTTCAAAATAAAATAAAACACTCGGACTAAACTAATTGGACTTAATTGGACATAAGATACCATTTTCGGACGGACGTGTTGAGGTGTCTAACACCTTCCGCGAGAGTAACCGACTCCTGAGCCTTTAAATGAATTTTTGGTTTGACTGTGATTTTTTGGAGTCAATTTTTTACTTAGACCTTTTAAATTATTTTCTAAAAATTTGGTGACCTAGCACTCCATTTAAACCCAATACTAGGTGGCAACCCCTTATTTTTAAAACGGCCTAAGTATACTTTTTGAGAAAACCGGCGCTTCAAAAAAAATTCCTTCTCTTTAAGCTAATTATTTATTATTCTTTTCCTTTTTGGAAAAACGGGGCGCATCAGCTGGCAACTCCACTGGGGATAATTAGAGGGTTGAGTTTAATATATCCAAATAAGCCCAGCTATACCTTGTCCAAATGTTATATTTTATTTTGTTATTTTTTCCTTCTATTTTTGTAAATAAATTATAATGTTTTCTCCTTTCTTTCTTTTCTCTCGGGCTCTTATATTGTTGTAAAACCTCCGACACAAGTACGGTCGTCTTGTATCCATATTATCTCCACAGGATTTTAAGCCATCCCCTTACCACATTCTCATTAATAAATATATTAAAAATCAAATGAAGAACCCATATTCATAACATTCAAAAATTAAAAAAAAAAACGAAAAATACAAAAATTTCTACTGAAGAACACCGAACATATCTCAAAATATATCCAAACTTTTGACGGCGAAACCTCGCTTTCAACCTCTGAATGATATTCCGCTCAATGAATCATCAAATGAAGAAAACTAAAAATAAATCAATCCCAAAAATTCAGCAAAATAAATGTATATAAACACACAACTCATTTCAAATTTATCCACATAAATCAACAATTCAAAATATAAAACATTTCTTTAAAAAAATTTACCCAATCAAAGTGAAAGTCCATTTAAACATGAGCGAAATATACTAAATTCCACTTAAAAAATTACACAATCAATGGACATCCACTAAAAATCGACAAGTGGATACCCACTTAATTTTATGAGCTAGGTTCGATAAACAATAACACATTTCAAATTTATAAGTGGATATCCACTCAAAATCATTCGGTGGATATCCATTAAGAAACAATCAGTGGATATTCACTTAGCTTTATTAGTTATGTTTGATGAACAATAACACAAACATGAGGAAATTAACTTTCCTTGTTCCAGTTTATGACATTCAACAAAACAGAAGAGCCACAATACATGAAGAACATACTCAATAAGAAAAACACAAGCGATATAATTAGCTGCTTGAATTTCAAGCTAGAAATAGTGTGTCACTAATCTAATATTCTCCCAGAATTAAAAGACTTCATATATACTAAGACAAATCAATTCTCTGCATCAAAATTCAAAACAAGAAAGAAAAAGAAAAAAGAAGAAAACAATACCTAAATCGAGCAAGTCGGAGTTCTGGAAAAATACCTAAAGTTGGTAGTCTTCGGTGGTTGTGGAGCTACAAAATCGACTGGTGATAGCCAAATCGAACTAGATCTAAGTTAGATTTGGTTAGATCTAGGCTAGATCTAACCTGATCTAGCCAAATCGGAGCATCAATGGTGAATCAGAGCGGAGACAACGATGAATCAGAGCGGAGATAGCGGTCATGGAGCTTGAGAGAGAAGGCAATACCAATGTAGTTTGAGAGAGAGAGATCACGATGGATTTTGATGGGGATGAGGCTGGAAATTCATCATCCAATCGGAGACGAAGATGAATTGGAGCGGAGATAGCGACCATGGAGCGAAGACGGCGAGGGAGAAGATGATGGTGGCGAGCTACGATGAGAACGATAGTGGCGGAGAGCAAGGGCTCGGATGAGAGAGGGGCACGGATGAGAGAGTGAAAAAAAAAAATTAATTGTTTTGATCTTTAAACTTGAAGGGTAATTTTGTTATTATAAATTATTAGTAGGGGTTTGTGCATAGTTTTCTTTAAAAAGAGGAGTTTTGAACGACTTTTATTTGTTTGGGGGTGGGAAAATTATTTTTTTTAGAAATAGGAGTTTTCGAAGAAAATTCCTTAAAATTAAAGAGTAAAAATGCTTACATTAATATTCAATTTAATGAATATTTTCATAAATGGTCCTTAAAATATGTAGACAAAATATATTTTATTATATGAATTTTATAGATACTTAATAATTTTGCTTAGAAAATTCGAATTTGTTTTTTAAGATTTTTTTTTACCATAAACCTATTATAAGACTTTAATTAAGATAGATCCCACAAGTTTCAACCTAACTTTAAACAAACACTTTTTTTTTTTTTCAAAAGAATCTTACTAGTGTAGTTGAGGTGCCTTATTTATAAGTAGTTATATGTATCTGTTGAGATGGTGGGTACTTAGATTTTTGTGATTTTCTTTAAATAATTTCACACACAATATATATAGTAAGGTTTTGATTGATTAATTAATAGTAGTAGGATAAAATTTAGAAAAAAAAATACCCAAAAATCTACTTAAAAGACTAAATCTACAAGATAGTCCCACAATTTATTTTGGCATCAAATAGTCCGACAAAAAACAGTACTTTGTACCAAATAGTCCAGATTTTATTGAATTAATAATTTTGTCCTTCTTTCACCCTCTTCCCTTTTTCCTTAAGAGTCGTTGCTATCGCGGCCAAGAAGAGTGTCAGACACCTCACTGCTTCCAACTTAAAGGGTAAGAAGGTATTCCTAAAGGCTGATTTGAATGTCCCTCTCAACAATAACCAAAAACATCATCGATGATACCAAAATCCGAGCTGTTGTTCCCACCATCAAACACTTGATTGGAACTCTTCCACGAGCGTGAAGCAGTGCCACAATCCTCTTCACTTTTCTTCGTTAACTATCCTAGCACAACCACATGCCCCGTCGTCGGTCGCCGGCAGCAAATCTGGTCGTGATGGCCAGATCTGGCCGCGAATCTAGTTGTGGTTTGGAGTGAGCTACCTGATCTGGACGACGATGTACCTGCAATTGGAAGCCATAGCAGCGAGGCCATCGGACCTTGGAGATTTGGTGCCTTAGAAACCCTAATTTCCAAGATTCAATTTTGCCGGCCGATTCTTGGTTTCGATATATTTATGTGTGTATAATGTCTACGATTCCCTATTTATAGGAATTTGGTTTGGAAAAAGGTTGTTTTGGTTGCTTGATTTTGACAATTGATGTTGGTTTTCTGCTTTGGAATTAATGAATGTTCTCCTTACTGTTGAGAGCTTAATGTCTAATTTTAGGAAAATTAAAGGAAGATTAATTTTATGGGATTTCATTATTTAGTCTTTATAAGAGAGTGTATTGAGAAAATGATAATCCAAATGCCTACATTAAGTTTTTGGTCCCCGTGATCTTTTTAGAATTTAGTTCCTCGTCACTACCCCTTAATTGTGCTATATTTACAATTTATGTCATTTTGTTAAAAAATGTGAGTGTTCACTTTTTCAAAATCCACCAAATCATTAAAATCATCTCACGCAATTAACGGTTGATAGAAAATTAAAAAAAAAATACACCAAAATAATTTTAAAAAAATCATCTTTCCAACGATATAAATTTCAATCTTTTTGGGTAACTTTTTATTAGTTTGTGAATGTTCATGTTTTTAAAAAAATTAATAAAAATTTAGATCTATTCACCGTTGATAGAAATTAAAAAACAAAATACACCAAATTAATCTACGAAAAATTATTTGTTTGACGATATGAATTTTATTTTTTTGGGTAACTTTTTGTTGGTTTGTGAATGTTCATATTTTTTTGAAAAATTAATTTACGAAAAATCCTTTTTTTTTTTTTGAATATTTAATACATATTTATACTAATTATATTACTGTGAATGTTCAAACTTCCACGAAACACATCGAAATATGCAATTTTCCCAAAACATAAAAAAACTACGGAAGAAATTGATATGACCATGAACATTTCATTTTTGTTATTTTTGAATATTTACTATATATGTATACTAATTGTGTTACTGTGAATGTTCATACTTTCAACCAAAACATATCGAATATATACTTTCACCAAAACACAATGATATGATCATTCACCAATACGAACATTCACATAAACAGATGAACAATCACAATCAATAAACCAAATTCTACTAAAATCACAACCGCAACACCCAAATCAAACAATGAACATTCAATGAAAAATAAAACTTAACCACATGAATATTCACAAAAAACGAATCCTGAATCAAATCTTCACAAACACAAACCGATCAACCAAGAGGTTCGTTGTGAAGATTCATATTATCCCAGATCTGAAAAATTTTAGATCTAAGTTTTTGAAAAGACAAACTTGATTCGGCTCTATTTGGCAAAGACGAATACGAACTAACGACCAAGATGAGAAAGAACGATTTTTAGATCAACACAAAATTGCCACTGCCGTTCGCCACTACCATTCGCTATTGTCGACGAACTTAGTCACTAGAGATCATCGACGGTAGTGGCATGCCAGATCTGGACTTCTCAGATCTTGAGAGAAAGAGAGGAAGAAAGAGAGACGATCGTTCGCCATCGATGCCATCTTCAATCGATCACCGCCGAATTCATCAACCACCTGTTCATCCACCACAATCGTCCCGCCATTTGCCCATCACAATCATTCCTGCCATTCACCCACAGATCGAGTACCACTGTTGCTGGCCGCATAGATCGAGAGAGAAAAAGAAAGACAGACAGACAGAGAAGACGATAATCCGCCATCGTCAATCGACCACCACTGTCAATTGATCACCACCGCAATCATCCATCACAATCGTCCCGACCATTCGCCCATCGCAATCGTCATATTCATGTGCAAGCGCGGCGGGGGTTGGGCGCAGTTGTTCAGCGGCGATGGTAGGCGACCGTTCGGCTGTGGCATGGAGACTCGAGAGAGAGGTTTTGGGAGGCGGCTGCAATGATTTTGGAAATCTAGGGTTCAGAGAGAGAGAAGATTGGAGAGGCGACGTGGGATGAAAATATGATTCTCAATTTAGGTTTCATGTATATATAAGGGGTATATTTGTCCATTCATTTTTAAAAAAATTTTGAAAAGGATTTTTTTATAACAATGTTTTTCAAAAGGATTAAAAAATAATTTTTTTCAAAAAAAAGAATTAGTGAGGAAAGAGAAAGCTAAAAATGGTCCAAATAATAAAAAAATCCTTAATTTTATGGGTTTATACCAAAGACCTCCACTGTCTTTTAGTCTTATACCAAAAACCTCCTCTGTCATTCGATAAATACCAATCATCTCCCTCTAGTTTCATAATTGAAACCACTTACCTCCCCTGTCAGTGAATAATTACTGACACAATATTGTTATTGACAAAAATATCTTCAAAGTCATTTTATTGAAATTAAATGACATAAATACCCTTTTTAAATTGGACAAAAAATGCCCCTTATTTCTCTAAACCTAAATAATCACACCGCATTGGAGGTTTTCGAAGTCGAGGGCAACGAATTCGCCGAACTGCTTCCAAGTTTCGCTGGACTCAACTCGCTCTAGTTGACCAGTATTTCCGGTTGAATCCCTGTTTTTCTCGGTGCAGATTCGTTCTTTGGGTTGACCAAGCGCCGAGGCCCTAGATTTGTAGATCTGAAACAATAAGCTCAAGATCGGAGCCATTATTCCTTTGAAGAATTTGATAACAATCTGAAAAATTAGAGATAGATGTAGATGTGTGTGAAGGTGGATTAATGTCGTCGTTCCGAATTGTTATTCGTTGACTCGCTGGAATTGGACGCCATGGTAAATCTGAACTTTATAATAATGCTTTTATTTTTTATTTACTAATTCATTTTCGTTTCATTTCATTCAAATATTGTGATGTTTATTTGATGATTGATATCTGAAATGTGTATTTAGGAGCATTTCGAAGAATATAGATCTAGAGAATAGATCGATCCTCACCAATTGGCCTTTCGTGGTTAAGAATGCCGCGACAACGGACAAGATTCCTCACGTTAAAATTCAACGAAACTCGCAGCCAAAAGTGGTAGGGCGATGTGCAGATTCGGCTACCGGAGAAAATATATCGTCGTTGGAAACCCTAATTCTGGTTTAGGAAATGAGATGGAGAAGTAATAGAGAAGATGAAACGAACCTTGGATCTGGAAGGGCAAGATGGACTAGATGGATGGCTGGGTTCGTCGCAGGCGTCGCTAGTGCCGCCACTTCAGGACAATGGAGTTAACGCATCGGATAAGCTGTTGGTGATGATGATGAAGACACGGGCAGCGGCAATGGTGAAGACGGAACCCTAAGCCTCCTTTAAGAAAAATCCTCCTCTCTAACTTTTGGCCCACTTTGCTTACATTCACATGAATATACAGAACAGTGCTATGATGAGGGCATCAATCGACGCTTTTGGGGCAGTGGCGAGGGTAACCTCTCGCCGTTAACCCATTAAAAAAAAAAAGAAAAAAGAAGGAGAAGAGAATATATAGAAATCTTTGATCGATTGATCTTCATTCGCTCAAGGTAGTGAGTCTGAACAACAATCTCTTACAGCGTTATGGCGACAGATCGGTAGTGCTCAAAGAGAGGTAGGCTACGACGACGATGGTAGGCTACGACCAAAGCAATGGCGGACCAGGCAGAGATGAATCTGAGATGTGTTGTAGGTGATGAATTTGGTTTGTTCACGATGAAGGGAGATGGGTGTTAGGGATGATGAAATTGATGGATGCTAATTACATTTTGCACCCTTTATTTTTGATAAAATATTTAAATAGATCCCATTAAATTAAAGTAAGGGTAAATTGATCATTTTATTTAGAACTTTTTTTTATTGTATAAAATTTGACAAAAGCAAAGGGTCAAAGAGTCTTTTTACACACAAAAATCACTTATTAGGGTTGACTGATATTTGTCAAATGACATGGGAGGTTTTTGGTATAAGTACAAAAGGCAACGGAGATCTTTAGTATAAACCCTTAATTTTATTTATGTTCATCTTGAGAAAATTATCAATTTGGATGATGAAATCAGAATATAACATGATGGATTGCAGCCCCAAACTCGTCGCCTTAAACTAATGTGTGTGTGTTAGTGAGAGAGAGAAAATGGATTTTGGTTTGTGCCCCTGGTGGAGTGGAGCCTATGTTGAGCATATTATATGGTTATTTTGGTGAGATAGAATGGGTACGGCGGTTTGATAAATTTTGAATGACGGTGAAAGTTGAATATGAGACGATCTCATGTTATATTGGGTATATCGTGTTGAATATAACATAAGGGGTAAAATCATTATAAATGAGTATTTTGTAAAATGTGTTTAAAAAATATGTATTTGGTAGTTTTGTTATGGGGATTTCTTGGTTTAAGTATATATAGGTTTTCTTGGGCCAATAACTTAGCCTAAAAAACCAGATTTTCAGGCCCAACGTAAAGTTGACTAAATGTGGCCCAACACAACCCCCACTGGGCTTTCATCGACCTGACCCGACCGGCAGTATATTCCTGAAAAGTCAGCCCGAACAATTCGTCCCGGCCCAACATTTCATGCCAAATCCGATCGAGCGGGCACCCCAACCAGCATAAACATACACAGAAACCCTAGTTTTGGCCGTCACTTTTAGATCAGGCGAAGGAAGCAGAGGAAGAGAGGAACGATGAAGTACAATCCCAGGGTTTCCAGCTCCCGCCGCAAGAACCGGAAGGCCCATTTCACGGCGCCATCGAGTGTCCGTCGCGTTCTGATGAGCTCCCCTCTCTCGTCCGACCTCCGTTCGAAGTACAACGTGAGGTCGATGCCGGTGCGCAAGGACGACGAGGTGCAGGTGGTTCGTGGCACCTACAAGGGCCGTGAGGGAAAAGTAGTGCAGGTCTACCGCCGGAAGTGGGTCATCCACATCGAGCGGATCACCCGCGAGAAGGTGAACGGCTCCACTGTCAACGTCGGCATAAACCCTTCGAAGGTGGTAATCACTAAGCTCAGGCTCGACAAGGACCGGAAGTCGCTCCTGGACCGCAAGGCGAAGGGCCGCGCCGCTGCCGATAAGGACAAGGGAACCAAATTCACCACTGAAGACATTATGCAGAGTATTGACTGATTTTGATCGGTAAAAAATCGTCATCTTGTTTGAGTGTGGTAGAGAAATTACATCAGTTTTTTGTTATTTGGATCCTTAAATCACAGATTTAAGTTTTTTTTATGGTGTTTTATCATATACCCATTGTAGTTTTGGATCTTAACCTTGTTTTGATCAATTATTCAGTGTGCTTCTGCTCATAGTTTCATATTTTCTTTGTTGTTTTCTCTGGCGCCTAGATTAGACTTATGCTTATCCCGTTTGTAGTTATAGATTCCTTTACTTAGTTTTAGGATATTCTTAATCCTTGCAATTGTGATCTTCACTCAAAGTATATCTAAGTATGTGTTATTGCTTATAAAAATAACTATGATTTCATCTTGCTTCCCAATGAGTATAATAGCATTTATATGTTGGTTAGGAGGTCTTGGAGCTTTAGAATTTGAATTAGGATTTGAAAATCTTTGTTCTTAATTTTTAATTGATTTTATTATGAACTACCAAACACGTCCTTAAGGCGGTAGCTTCTAAATTTCTAATTTGCAGAACCTACTTATTAAGTAATACCCTGTTGCTTTTGTGCTTCCATTTGTTTTGGGTTATTTTCATATTCATCCAAGATTGTCATTTTAAGCTTTGTTTGGATTTATGGTTAATGCATTAGTGTGCCATTGTCATAAGCTCATATTTATGTATAATAGGATGTCCTTATGGAGTTCCCTTTGATGGAATTGGAACAATTGTTTAGTAAAAATAGCGAACGGGGTGTCATATGTTTAGTGTTTCTCTTCTCAGAAAAATTAGATAAAATATATCAAAGCACAAAAAAAATCTGTCTCTCTTCTGTTTCCACACACAATTCTGTTGAATAACAGCCGGATTTTATTTTTTTTTTGGTTCCCTGGTTTCAGTTTTTGTTCTTGAATTTGTTCCAAAAACAGGATGGAGATACAAAGGAGTTGGCATCTGATTAGTTTATTTTCACAATTTTTTGTTCTCATTCCCAAAAAAAAAAAAAGGTGGGGGGGGGGGGGGTGTTGGCTAAACAAATGCCACCTGGTGTAGTATTTAAGGACTGGACTTACTACACCACTGAAACAGAAGAATGTGGCTTGGTCGTACTGGACTTACTACACTACTGAAACAGAAGAATGTGGCTTGGTCGTACTTTGTTATTTGATATCTGAGAGTCCTCCTTTATGCACTTCAGGTTTCTCCTACATGTCGAAGACCAGAAAAGCTTTAGCCAAAATCATATGCTCGATTTTTGAAAATGATAACCCATTATTCAATCGATATGCATATGCTAGTGTCCTAGATTTGTTCTCGAAGGTGCCAATCGATGATGCAACTGTTGACGATTTCGTATTTGTATCTCAATCGTCTAAAAATATTAAATGAAAGCATGCCTTTTGAATTTGAAGTTTACAACCTTCATTTTTTTCTTCCTTTTCTGGGATTGGATTCCTTACGGATGTCGGAGCCTATTTATAGAGGCCTAAAAGTTGTCATTTGTCTTCCAAATAAACACGATTCTCGAGCCCGGGACTTGCACTCATTCACATAGTGATTTCATGGAATTTGGACCCATGTGGGTGCTCCAGGGGTCGATCCAACCCGTTCCAAAATCCAATCTCTCCCACTCGGCACAATGAGCACCAAATATGCTTCTCTCATTAATGTCAACAGTGGGCAAGGCAACCCGATTTGGAACATCAATTTGCATGAACTAAAATGTTTATTAATTTGGTATGATTTTTTGAGGCTTTCCATGTATGATATTCGAGTTTATACAAATGAGACTTGACTTCAGTCAATATTTTCCAAATATGAAAATGCTCTCAAGTCAGTAGACGATTTCAAAAATATTTCTTTTCTTTTTAATAATGAGTTTTTTATTGCTTGGTCATCAAAAGTGGTACATCTATAGACAAAATATGAAATGGTTAAATATAAGTTTGGAATTTTTATTGTTTAGTACTCAAAAATAGTATAATATATATATGGAAAAAGTACAATTTAGACCCTCTAATGTGGTCCCTTTAAATTTAAACGTTTCATTTCAAACCCTTTACGTATCATAACGTTTCAAAATGACACTTCTGTTAGAAAATCCGTTAAAACTAACGGAATATAGGAGTAAATTGGTCTTTTTACATTTTTTTAATTTTTTAATCATTTTTAATTAATTTTTTTTTAATCTCTCTCTCTCTCTCTCTTCCTCCCCTTCCTCTCTCTCTCTCTCCCGCCACCTCCTTCTCCCTCCTTCCCTCTCTCCACCACCTCCCTCTCCCTTTTCCTCCCCTTCCCCTCTCTCCCTCCCACCCCACCCCCGTAAACAGGGGGTGGTTGCCCCCCTTTTCACCCCCTGTTACGGGAGTGGGGTGGAGTAGGAGGGAGAAAGGGGAAGGGGAGGGAGAGGGAGAGGGAGAGGGAGATGTAGGTGGCGGGGAGAGGGAAGGAGGGAGAGAGAGGTGGTAGGAGAGAGAGAGGAATGGGAGGAAGAGAGAGAGATTAAAAAAAAAAATTAATTAAAAATGATTAAAAAATTAAAAAAATGTAAAAAGACCAATTTACCTTTAAATTCTATTAGTTTTAACGGATTTTCTAACATAATGGTCATTTTGAAATGTTATGATACGTAGAGATTTGAAATGAAACGTTTAAATTTAGAGGAACCACTTAGAAATGTGTCAATAGTTAAACAGTGTAAATTATACTTTTCCCTATATATAAAAGACCTTAAATGACTAAATGTAAGTTCTTAATCCTCAAAGTTCATTCACTAAAAATTTCTCACATTTTGTTAAACAATTGTCCCTATTATCTAAATTTATTATTGATGTACTATCTATAAAAAATGGTCAAACCTTATTAATGACTATTGATGTGAGAAAAATTTGTCATCCACCGACCTCAACTGAGAGACCAACGTGTGGCAAATTGACCCTTGCCGAGGTTTATCTCATTTATTGAATGACCCCATGATGCTTGTGTATGTGGCCCATTTCATTCATCGACCTGTGACTAGAGTAACCATGATGCTGCCTGCGAACAACAATCAATGAGCAGGGGGCCAGGGGCCCGTTGACCTTATCAACTTTCTCCATTGCCAACCACCAATCTCGTGATGCCGACCTCATGATACTAGTTTCGTATGGCTTGTTATGGCATGCTGACCAGATGATCACCGGACCAGCTTGAGAGATTCTCCAACAAGGTTTTCGAGTTGACTTTTCGACCAACGACCTCATGACAGTGACTTCCTATGCTACCAGTGAAGGCTCCGTCATCCATATGGGTTAGGCTCTCTTTCTTGTTCATTAGGGCCGACCCACCTCTTGGTGGACCAAAGAACTAGGCCCAATGACCTAATCTCCTCACACGCTCATTATTGTCAACGCACTGAGTTATATTAATGAACCCTGCTCAAAGCCCTAGTTTCACAGCGCTAATGATTCTCTTCGCCTATAAATAGTCTAGCATTCAATTCCTCAAATAATGCTCAACCACTTACTTGAAGTATTGACGCGCTTCGTTTTTCCAAAAAGGAAAAGAATAATAAATAATAAATAATTAGCTTAAAGAGAAGGAATTTTTTTTAAGCGTCGGTTTTCTAAAAAAATACACTTAGGCCGTTTTAAAAATAAGGAGTCACCACCTAACATTGGATTTAAATGGTGTGCTAGGTCACCGAATTTTTAGAAAACAATTTAAAAGGCCTAAGTAAAAAATTGACTCAAAAAAACACAGTCAAATCAAAAATTCATTTAAAGGCTCGGGGGTCGATTACTCTTGGGGAAGGTGTTAGGCACCCCAAGACGTCCGTCCGAAAACGGTACCTTATATCCAATTAAGTTCAATTAATTTAGTCCGAGTGTTCTATTTTATTTTAAAATCATTTCCTTTTTATAAAATCTTTTTTGATATATTCACAAATAAGGTGGGATAAGTTTTTGAATTTTTTGGAATGTTTCCTGGTATAACCTCTTATCGAATATTAAGGATTCGACAAGGATAGTCCCCGGGGGCTTTTATGTACGTTTTTGAGAGACTTCTTTAATTTAAATAGGCAAACTAAAATAGATGAATAAGATTGAGAATATGAATGCAAAACTAACATCTAAATGAATTTTATTTTGTATGCAAAAGTTACTAAAAAAAACTAAAAGATTTAATTTAAATATGTCAATTCAAACTGATATGAATACGAGAATCGAATATAGAACACTATATGAATTAACATGATTATGCGTAATAATGATTTAATTAAAAAATATAAGGGGTGCATGTGTCGCGACTAGGTGTGAAAAAGTAGCATGGATTCGTGGAAAATAAAAAAATTATATGTATGAAAAGTGTAAGTGGTAAAAGTGTCCTAAACATTTCTACCAAAAAAAAAAAAGTGTCCTAAATATGCCGTCTAAATGATACAAGAAATAAATATACCAAGTGGATGCAAAAAAAATATCTATTTTGAGTTTGCCTGATTAATTTCAAGAAATTCTGTTTTGAAATTTTCTCGAATTCTATGGATATGAGAATTAAAGGGAGGTTCGCAGAGATATTTTTTGTTGAAATTAATCATTCCGAAACTTAAGCGGAATCCCACAAAAAAATTTATCGAGGGAAGAGATTTCCTAAAACCATTCGTTTCTAAATTCCACTTAAGTCGGGGAATGGAAACGAAGCCACAAAAAACTCTCCCATGGTTAATCGAATCGTCGGACTCACCTTAAGATTCATAAGGATTAATTCCTACAAATAAATATTTTATTATTATTATTAGGGTTTTAATAACAAGAATAAAAAATAAAAAAATATGAAAAATAAACAATGAAACATCATTCACCTAACGCTCGTGATTAAGTTCAACATGAGAAATCCACCCTGATGTTTTCATCGAATTATCAGACGACTTATTTTTTTTTTATATGAATTACAAACAAAATAAAAAAATTTTACCGAAATAAAATAAATAAAAAGGAAAACAGTGGGTGTCCTTATCTAAACGCTCAAAGGTTCAGATTAAGTAATGAAAACCTCATCTCGACGTTTTTCATCGAATCATTGGACAATTAAAAAAATTAAGCTTGCAGGAATTTAAATTGCGAAAAGGATAAAATAAAATTGAAAAAAAAAAAAGAATTAAAAATCAGAAAATATACCTGTTCTAGACCAAGAATCCCGATGCTCGAGTTTTTTTTCTCTCGCAGACAGCTTCTCGTAAAGGGGTTTGAAAATCACTCTCTAAGAAATTTTTCTCTCAATTTCTAAATGTCTCCGAAGGGTTTCTCTCTTAATTTGTGTCTAAACTACGAGGAGGATGGTCTTATTTATAAGAAGCATGTGGAGTGAAAAATTCAAGAAACCTTAGTCCCAATTCGACGAGGAAAAGAAAACAAAACCTAAAAGGAAAGAGAAAAGAAAATCTAATCTCATTTTGACAAGAAAACCTTTTCTTTTTTCAATTTTTTTTTTTTTCAGTTTTTTTTTCTTTTTTCTTTATTTTTTTTTTCTCATTTTTTTTTCTCTATTTTTTTTCTTTTTTATTTTAAAATAAAAATAAAATAAATTTTAAAATGAAGCATAAAATTTTTCTGGAACAGTCAAAATGCCGTGTGTACAGCTGTCTCTCTCTGTCATGCAAGTTCTACTTGCTTGACAAAGATAAAAGATCATGTCATTTTGATCGTCCCATTTTCTGTATTTTTTTTCCAAAGTGTATTTTTCAATGACAGAACAAATAAAATAAAATGACTCATGACGATACTCATGACGAACAAGTGTTCGTTTAGAGGATCGTTTAGAGTGATAAAAAAATGACTCATGATGATACTCATGAAGAACAAGTGTCCGTTTAGATGATCGTTTAGAGTAATAAAAAAGAAAAGACTCATGACGATACTCATGACAAATAAGTATCCGTTTAAAGGATCGTTTAGTGTAATAAAATAATGACTCATGACGAATAAATATCCGTTTAGAGGATCGTTTAGAGTAATGAAAAAAAGACCCATGGAGATACTCATGACGAATAAATGTTCGTTTAGAGGATCGTTTAGAATAGTAAAAGAATGACTCATGACGATACTCATGATGGACAAATGTCCATTTAGAGGATCGTTTAGAGTGATAGAAAATAGCTTAAGCTTAAGCCCTATTAGCTGGGGGGGGGACAAAAGAAAGTCCAGAGGTATAAAATATGTCCCAGCTTGTGGCTGGGCAAAGATGAGAGAGCAAAGATATAAAATGTGTCCCAGACTTCGGTTGGGGCTGACTCTCAGATGACCGAACCTTTACAGGTTACCTACGTACCTTAGCATTACACTGAAGATCAGGTTTAGCGTAGTTTACTAAACGCCCCTTTCAGAGCAAAAGACATACCTGGATGCTCATTTTTTTTTATTTATTTTTTTTTTTTTTAAATTTCAGCAATAATGGTTTCCAATTTGAGTCCACCGGAATGTGAGAGGTCTTAGTGTCCATGCTTCTGGTCCTTATTGAGATCCCTATAAGTGGACAAGAAAACTCATGCAAAATAAAATTTTAGTCTGAAAGCTTGTCACCTTTTATGACTCGCAATTCCGTTTCCCTCTTTCGGCCGTAATCGCTTTGGCTGATGGCGCTTAGATCAGAGCAATATTGAGAGATTCCTCCATTTGAATTTAGAAGCTTCGTTTTCTAACTTAGGGCACGAGATGTCTCGGGATGATTCGATGAGACTTTTTGTTTTTCGAGATTTCGCTTTTCAACTCAGGGGAGGGCCTAACATGCCTCATAAAAGTTTCCTTGACTTTCTCATTTGGATTCTTGTCTTTTCAAATTTCTAGGTGCTTCGATGTTTGGGGGTTCTAATACTCCTGCATGTTCTGTATTTTCTGAAGTCCTGCAAAACTGATTTAGTCCAAAAAAAATGTGCAACTGTCAAAAATTACTAAACGAGTACCTTTAATGTCTGATATAATTTTCTGTGAGATCTTTAGGCTGGATTGCAGAGAAATAAGCTTCCAATACACTTCTCGACCACAACCAATGTTTCTTTTCACAAATTCTGATTTTATTCAAATCCATCAAGTTTTGATCCCGAAAAATGTTGTTTGCCTGCCAAATTGAGTTGAGGCGAACACCTTGAACGGATGAAACTATCATCTTTCTTTTCTCTTCTAATCTCTTCCATATTTGCACCAACGCTTCTTGCTCGGTTACTCTACATTTTCATTTTTATTTTTATTTTTTTGCTTTTTTTTTTTAAATAGATGATCGAACTTACAATGATTCTGGAGTAGCCGAGCTTAAAAATGAACTTGATCTTCTTTGCAAATGGAGGCCTTCTTGCAACATTTGAGCTTATTTATTGGGATAATTAACCTGGAATAATTGTGTTCCCTTCTCGCAATTGGGATCTGATAGCAGACGAACCAGGATATTTACACTCAATTTTATCAAATCACTAAAGAACCACCAGAGATGACTTGATTAGATTGCAACGATATATCAAGGAATCGTTAGGGAAATGAAAGCCAATCTTGATTTTTCAATCCTCCAGTACTTTAGAATTGTTGTCGGATTTGGTCAGGGGGCCTTTTGGATCTCACAATCATTTGGTTGAACAAAATCTTTCTTTGTTGCTATTCTCATTGGATCGTGGTCTAACTCTGTATTGAAATCATATATTTGTATCCTCGCTTAGTAGGGCTGGCAAAACAAGTAACAGGTCGTGTAACAAGTCATTACACGATAACACGAAACACAATAAGACTCAAATACAAACACGATACGATAAACTTATCGTGTTAGACTACCCAAACATGAACACGGCATGAAAATTATCGTGTCGACACGACACGACATGATAATTTTTCGTGTCACACGATGACACGAAACCTATCAGGTAAACACGACACGATAAGACCTGATAGGTTTCCATTATACATTAACTTACCCATTATACGTTAATCCATTACACGTTAATGACCTGTTAACCTATTAAGTTAACACCATGTTAACAAATTATTACAAAAGAAAAAAAAAAGAAAAAAAAACTAGTTCAACCAAAACAAACCAAACAAGAAAAAAAATCCATCATTACATTTACAATGTCTCGTGACTACGACTACTAGATGTAGCGTCGGCCTGTCTCTATTAACTCAAAACATTCCATACTACGAACATTTTCTTATTCAATGCTATTAATATCGAGTAAACGGTCTTCTTTCCTCTCTTCTTCTTTTTATTTTATTTTATTTTTTGTGTCCCCTGAATTAGTGATTTTTGTTGGTAAAATTTCATTAATTCAAGAAAAGAGATAATACAAAAAGTGTATATGGATTGCTGTTAAAGAGATTACAGAATTGATTCTAATTGCTTCAGTTCTGGATCAAGAACTTGAGGTGGTGGTGGTACTACATCTTCTGTTGGGGCTCTGTATGCTTCCACTATTGCCTTCCCCTGTTCTAGCACATCGGCAGGAATAGTTCCGAGGAGGCTGCAAAAAAGAGAGGATAATTATGGATTGATAAGTAGAATCTATGTGTTTGTGTAGGTGATGTTTGTTTGAGTGTTTTCTGTTCTCAGATATCTATGAATAATTTTATTATGTTATGAAATTATTGTTCTAAAAAACTGGGAGCAAGAACAAATTCAGAGTTTCTGGTTCCTATATATTTGTTTCTTGTTCCGAATTTTGGGAACCAAAAAAGCAAACAAATGGATCTATATTTCCGTATTTTGTTTTTATTTTTAAAAAAACTTAGAACAGAAACAGAAATCTAGGTACGTGAAAAAATAAATTCCCTTTTTATTTTGCTCCTATTAAATGTTGTTATGAAGATCTGGGAACAAAACAAAGACATTTCTCACATTTCTGCTTATGTTCTCATCTTGTGAGAACAACAACATAAATCTGGGAAGAGACACTAGACAAATGCCTACTTCTATTCCAAAAGACTTGGAACAGAATGAGCACAAATTGGTTTCTATTTTGTTCTTAGAACCTGGTCCAAAAATCTTGGAACACATCATCAGTTGCTTGTCTTGGTTCACACATATTTGTTTCTGTTCCTCATTTTCAAGAACGAAAATAAGAAATGAGACTAAACAAACGGATTTGTGGAGAAAATATCATCAATGCAGATTTCACTCATCAATTTAAAGAAACTTCAGATCAATCACAAATGAGAATACGGACCTGTGAAGAAAATATCAAACACGAACACAAATAAGAAGACTTAGAAGTACTTTACAAAATAAAAACCCTGATTTCACTCCTTCACTTACCAGAAAATTCGAGAACGGCGACTAAAATTCGAAAGACGAACTGTAGAACTGAGAAATTTGAGAACAATCACAAAAATAACATATTTTCAAAATAAAAACCCTAATTTCACTCACCAAATAATAGAATATTCGATGAACGATGGCTGAGATTTTGCTCAGATTCGAACGATGAAAAACGAACGGTGGAACTAATAAATAAAAAACAATTAGAAATTATAACAAATATCTGGACAAAAATAGATCTATTGGTCTCTAACCCTTCAAATCTACCAAAAAATAAAAATAAAATGTGACTTCAGATCTACCTGGAGTCAAATGAATGAGCAGCAACGATCGTCGTCTTGTGGAGTAGCGGCGAAGGGAGAGAGAACGGAGTGAGCACTGGTCTGAGCAGCCACGAAAACGAATATCAAATGGGTTAGGGTTTGAGAAATATGAATATATATATTAGGTACTAATTTATAATTTTTGATAATTTAGAGGTGTAAAAATAATTTATTAAATTAACGGGTAATCTATTAGGTCTCAGGTTATCGTGTAACTTGAATACACGAAATTCTTATCGTGTAACCTATTGGGTTATCAGGTCAACCTGATAACCTGCACTATTCCTTATCAGGTTATCAGGTGTGACACGATAACGACCCGATACTTGATAGGCAAAACCTAGACCTGATAATTTTGTGTCGGTCTTGTGTCGTGTTATCGTGTAAATACCTGTTTTGCCAGCCCTATCGCTTAGTCACATCACATACAACATATGCAGGCAATTTTGGGTACCTGAAAGAGTAATATTCAAATATTATACCACAGTTTTGGATAAAACAGTATTGCATTTATTAAAATTTAAAAGCCATTACAGAGTAAAATCACTTTCCATCCAAAAGACCAATGGGATGGAGAGGTGAGTCTATGAAAACGTCCCAATTTTATCAAAACTTCTAGCAAATTGAAAGTAAACAAGAAAATCCAGTTTTGCAGCCTTTAGATTTTTCAAATCGAGCCTTAGGCACATGACTCGCTCCTATTTCTACCAATGTTTTGGTAAAGATTGACTTCACCATTCCCTGGAGATGCATGATCAGGCAACATATTTAATTGGCAATTTGACGCACCGGTCTTAGGCTTTTTAGGAAACATGATGACTCTTGTTCGTATGAACTCCCGGATCTTGTCATTTAGCTGAAAGCACTGCTCGGTCGCATGTCCTCTGGTTCTCGAGTAGTATTCATAGAAAGCATTCGAATAAGCTGCTTTACTCCCAAGCTTATGTTCGTATAATGGAAGGGGTGTCAGCATCCCCTACTTCAAACAACTTCGGTACAGCTCGGTGATTAAGACCATAAGGTCTAGTGGTTCCTTATCATCGTTCCAAAAGTTTTCTCCAGTAGTACGAGGTAGATAACCTTGGTGGTATTTGGTTCCTAGCATCAGGGTATGGTTAGGAATTTGAGGTGGAGGATTTTCGTTAGGCTGATATGAGGGCGTATGGTAAGCAGGGGTTGGGTAGGCTTGAGGGTAGTATTGGAGTGTGCGATTTTGGTAAGAGGAAGGTACATTCTGGTAGTAGCGGGGACAATTTTGGGAATATGGCTGGTTCCGGGGATAATGTTGGTTTTGACAGTTTTGAGCAAGGACGACATCTACCTCATCTTCTCTTTTATTTGGTGGGGCTGACCTTTTAGTCGGATCGGGAGAGGCCCGTTCAATCTTCCCGCTTCTTATTTCTTCCTCCGTCACTTCGGCTTGCTTGATCGCATCGCCAAAGGAAACTACTGCTATGCTCAAGAAATCTTGATAGAAAGGCGGTGTCTGAATTGACATGAATATCTCTAACTAAGCCTCATCGCTCAGCCTAGGGACAATATTGGCAGCTTCCTCTCTCCAGTGGACAGTGTATCTCCGGAAGCTTTCATATTTTTTGTTTAGTATCTGGTAGCGGGTATTGCGATCCGACACGACATCTTTATTGTACACATACTTTTCATAGAAGGCTTCTTCCAGATCCTCGAACATTTTAATTTGTGATAGGTAGGGCTATGTATCAGCTGAGAGCCGATCCTTTCAACGATCTCTGGAATATATGGACTCCCAATTCTTCCTTGTAAATACTGACATGCTACTCTAGGAGGCCAGTGCTGACATACTTAGTGAATTCCGAAATTATGAAGTTTTCCGGATATACCACCGGGGTGTTGCTGATGACTCCTTGTACGCTGCTTTCCTGGATGGGTTCTCTTTTTTCAATTCTTCTAATGTTCTATCCAATTTATTTATTTTCAGAACCAAGACCAGAGAGGGTCTATTCTCTTCTTCTCTGTTTTTGGCTTCAGTGGCTGGGGCCGATTGATTAACATTAAGATTGTTCGGTGGAGCAACGACCTTTACTAGGTGAATTAGGATTTGCGGTGCGGTGGGGGTCGAGCCTTCTGGTGAGGCCTGATAGACATACCCCTGGATGGGATATGCTGACGCTCCATAAGCGAATGGATGAGGGCCCATCTGGGGTCCATAATAGACCAATACCGCAAGGTTCGGGCTGGTGTGGTTCGGATTCAGCACTGAGTTCTCCATCCTGACACTTGCAAGGTTTCTATTTGGTGATTTAGTCACAGGAGTTCCACTGGTTGGAGGAATAGGCACCTCTTAAGGCCGACTAAGTTCGTTGATCATTTCCTTCAGCATGTCGATGGTTTTCTCCATCTGGGCCGTATAGGGAGATTCATGATTACCTTTTGATGTCATCCTGGAATAAGTCTAGGCCCGACTGCGAGTAAAGACCGGACTTCGGATGGGGGGAATCAGAATTGCTTTATTGGGACCAATTTTTTTGTCTCGTCTTATTCTTACAACAAGCCCATTTATTAGTCAACGTGGGTCTTAGGTAGTCTTAAAATCCATTTGAGTTTGAATTTCTCAATTTTGATAACGATCGATCAAAATAGATAAGGATTTGTGAAAATTCTTTCGTGACTTAATTGGTATTGGAAACTTTGAACTCCTTTGGTTTTCAAGACTTCCTAAGATATCATTAATCCATCAAGTATAAAACTTAATCATTAAGTGGATTTATGTAAGTGATTTTTAGGGGTATGTAGGGTATTTTAAAAAATTGTATATTCTAAATAAAAAATAAAAATCAGTGGATATCACAAAAAAAAAAAAAAAAAAAAAAAAAAAAAAAAAAAAAGTGAAATGTACATAAGGGTATTTGCGATATTTTAAAAGAAGTGTATATTTTTAACAAAAAACTAAAATTAATTAAAAATTTATTCAAATAAATCAATGGAATTTTCAAAAATTTAGTGGAATTTCAAAAATTAAGTGGATTTTGTGTATATAAAGGAAGGGTAATATTGAAATCATAAATGTGTTGATACTTTTGAACAAATTTAATTTTAGTAGTCCTTAGAAAGTTGTTTTTAAAACTTTTAGGACCTTCAGAGAAAAAACCCTAATTTTAATTAGATTTGTTAATATAAAGTATTTAGTTTTCATTTAACTAGGTTATTAATTATGAAAAATATAGAAATTCAATATAATAGTCAATTTCCTAAAATTTGGAGTGAGTGCTTAGTCGCTCAAATTTTAATTTTGTTCCAATCTAATCCTATATCAAATTTCATTAACGAAATAAGATGAAATGTCATTAGTATATGAGTATTTTTGTCAATTTCCCTCCTTTAAGTTTGGGTGGGTTTTTAAATGATCCATGAGGTTTTCAATTTGGTTTACCCGAAATTTTTGTTATGAAAATTGGACAAATTAGGTTAATTTAGAGGTATTTTCATAAATTTCTATGTTCCTCTCTCTTTTTATGGCTATAAAAAATTATTTTTATCCAAAATTTATTTTTTAACTAATACATTTCATAATTATGGAAATTAATGACCATTTTACATCATCCTTCCAGCCCATTTGCTAACTTTTCCCTTGACTTTTGGAAATAAGTGCTTAGATTTTTGTTTACTTGACTCCTTTTGTTCAATTACCACTTATTTGAATTGGTCCTATTTTACAATAGGAAATAATTTGAATTTTCCAATTGATAAATATTAGACTTGAAGAGTGGAGGTATGAATTTCTATTGTATTCATCACTCCTCCATTTGCAAGGAGATATCTCAACTATATATAACCAAGATTGAAGGTAGAACACTAGATAATTAGCTTAACTAACTCATAACTAATTCCTAACTAACTAGCTAACTAATTAGCTTAGCTAACTCTAAACATTCCCTCAAGATGGACTATGAATGTCCTTAATAACCATCTTTGGATAAAAGGGAAAAAAAATAAAGACGAAAACAATAGCAAAATCAATAAAGAGAGTCAAGGCATGTTTGACATAGTCGAGGTCCCCAAAATGAACCTTCTCGACGCCTTCCCAACATGATACAAAAAACTGTTACCATTTATTGCTTCCCTCATAAGAAAAAAACCAAGTCCACGAATGTCATGCATGGTCCAAAAGCAAGTAGGAGATGCAAGAAAACTTTTTTTCGAATGTATATTCTTCTTGAATTGACAATCATTTTATTGATTCTAAGCACTGCAGTGATAATCACATTAACCATGTTTACTCCAAAACCTAGCACCAGGTCATCAAAGCATTCCGAAATTCAATTTCCATCCCATACGGAAGGAGAATTAGGGAAAATGAGCTTCATGAACTCCATGATCAATTGAATCAGTTCTTCGTCTACGCAATTAACAACAGAGAGAGAGAAGGCGAACAATCAACAACGAGATCTGGACAATAGTTGATGAACAGTCAATGATGATAACAGTCGACGACGAGAGAACAAGGTAACAAACAACAATTACAGTCGCAGATCTGTCTCGATTTAGGTACTACGATAATCGAGAATCGATCGAATAAAAAATCAAAAATTGAATCGAGAATCGAACGGGTCTACAATTCAAACTTGGTTGAGAAGCTAAAAAACGACGAACTCGATCACTGCAGCTGAGTTGACTCGGACATCAATCGATGAATGAAACAGGAGAGAGACATGATAGAAAACTCTCTCCGAATTTAAAGCCACAAAAGCCCACTCCGATTCATAGAGCGGAAACATCGAGTGGATCGCAATCGATTCATAACACAATAGCCAGAAGCACCTCCCGCACATTGACGAACAGTCGAGAAGAGACGATGAACAAACAATGAGAATCTATCGAGACTGAACAGGAAGGAATCGAATCGATAGAGACTGAAATCAAAAAACAATTTAGTTCGAATTGAACTGAACTGGAATGAATTGAAGTAATCCAAAATGATTAAGAAGACAACGATGAGATTGAAAAACTATTCGTCAATCATCAATCGTGAATTGGGAAGAAAAAAAAAATGGAAGAATTTGCTCTGATACCACATTATACTTGCAGCGTGGAGGTATGAATTTCTATTGTATTCATCACTCTTCCATTTACAAGGAGATATCTCAACTCTATATAGCCAAGATTGAAGGTAGAACACTAGATATTTAGCTTAACTAAATCTAAACACCCTCGCAAGATACATTGTGAATGTTCTTAATAGTCATCTTGTGATGAGAACCAACAAGCACCATCAAAGTATCTGTATATTTCGGTTGAGCCTATTACTAGGGCGAGATCTAAGAAGATCGAAAAAGTACTCAATGGGATAATTAAAGAAAATTGGACTAAGTCTAAAATGGTGAAGCACAAGTCAAGTCCAAAGTACGATCAAGGCCTAATCCATCTTATCAGGGCCACTAAATGGGATAATCCGTGATCCTGAATGGGCCTAGGCATGGGACCCATGAATTTTCTGCTTATTTTATTATTAGTATTTTAATTTTAAATTAGGTCTTTTATTTGATGATTTGTAAGGCGTGTCAATAAAACTTTTTCTTTTTAGACTAGGAGTCTTTTCCTTGTTAGACTAGAAGAGAAAGACAAGATAAAAAGTTTTATTTTCTTTTGTTTCCTTTCCTTATTAGACTAGTTTTCCTTTCACTTTCTATCCAAATTCTGTATTTCGGTGTTCTTTCTTTTCGTTTATAAATCTTAATTTAGATTGATTCTGATGAAGAAACCCTAAATTGGTTTTAGATCTTACTAATTCTTGGTGAGGTTCGCATCATTTGGTAATCAAAGTAAGGTTCTAAATCAGGTTGTATCTATCATTTTTGTCTTCGTTCATTGATATTTATTCATTCTTACTTTAATTTTTTTCTTTGCCGCTATATCATCCAATCTAGTCCGATTTCGTTTTAAAATTATTGTACGTTTAGATCTCGACCAGTTTCTATTTAAAAAAAAACAGCAGCCCCCCTTAAAAAGAATTGAGATCTACCTTATTATTGTTCTATTCCATAGCTTATTCTTGTTGTTCGTCGTGTTCGCTTTGCTTTCTTTCCTAAATCTCATTCTTAGTGAAAGTATTGTTGACTTTGGATTGTTGCAAAAAACCTTGGTTGAGATTGGTAAGTTCAATGAAGAACTAAAAGAGAAAGCTAAGAGTGGAAAAAGACAAGAGAGTGAAAAAATACAAGAGAGTGTGAGACTAATATCGAGAAGAAAAAACCAATTAAAAGTGATACACGAGTGGAGTGACATAGTTTGAGTGCAAATACGTGAGGGAGTGTTTGTGATATTTGCTAACTTTATTTTACAGGTTATTAAACATGTCTCAAGAAACAAATAACGGCTCTTCTGATGAAGCACTGGAAAGGATGGACGTCATGGACGTCAAACTTTTTTACAAGACCTTGGAGAAAAAGTTTGAACGGTTGAACTTGCAGTTTGATGGAGTGCATAAGTGACTAGACAAAGTTGAATCTAGTTCACAAAAGGAATAGTCACCTAAAGCTCCTAATGTACAATAACGAGAGAGGAATATGCCTCGGTATGAATATGAAGATGATGATGGGGATAACTTTGATGAAGAGGATTGTGTCTTTAATGTGAGCTTGTGCAGATTTAGACATGGATATGGAAATAGAGGAGATATATATGGGGAGGTGATTGATAATAACTTAGGAAGCATCAAGATGAAGATACGTCATTCCAAGAAAAAAAAAATTGACCCTAAAGCATACTTGGAGTGGGAGAAGAAGGTAGAGTTGATCTTTAAGTGTCTCAACCACTCCGAGAAGAAAAAGGTAAAACTTATTGTAATTAAATTTATTGACTATGCTATAATAGGTGGGATCAACTTATGAAAAGCAAGAAGAGAAACCATGAGAGGCCTATCAAGACATGGGCGGAAATGAAAGCCATCATGAGAAGACATTTTGTCCCTAGTCACTACTATAGGGACTTGTATCAAAAATTACAAAGCCTTATGCAAAGCTAACGAAGTGTGGATGATTACTACGACGACATGGAGATTGTCATGATCCTGGATAATGTCGAGGAAGATAGAGAAGCTACAATAGCAAGGTTCTTGAATAGGCTGAATTTGGAAATTGCCAATGTGGTGGAGTTGCAACATTACGAATAGTTGGAGGACATGGTTTACATTGCCATAAAGGTGGAACAACAGCTTAAAAGAAAAGAAACTCAATCATTTCAAAATTTGAGCTTCTCTACTTCATGGAGGCCAAATGGGAAAAAAGACAAATAGGTTGTTTCAAAGTCCAAAATCGAATCAGCAAAAAGGAGAGATGATATGCCCAATGTCAACAAAGGTAAAACTAAAAACGAAACTTATAACCGTGATATTAAATATTTTCGTTGTTTGGGAGTAGGTCACATAGCTTCCCAATGCCCAAATAAGAGGACCATGACAGCCCGTGTTAACAAAGAGGTGGAAACCAAAAGTAAAAGTGATGATGACTAAATGCTACCACTTGAGGATGCTTGTGATGATGATATGAAGTACCTAGTGGAGGGAGAGTCACTTATGGCAAGGCGTGCTCTAAGTACCCAAGTTGCGAAGAATGATATGGAACAATAAAGAGAGAATATTTTTCATACTAGATGACATGTCAACAACAAGGTATGTAATATGATCATTGATGGGGGGAAGTTGCACTAATGTAGCGAATGCAACTTTAATAGAGAAACTGAATTTACCTACCTTGAAACACCCTAAACTGTATAAATTGCAGTGGTTGAATGATTGTGAAGAAGTTAGGATAAATAAGCAAGTGTTAGTTTCATTTTCAATTGGGAAGTAGAAGGATGAAGTACTTTGTAATGTTGTTCTAACGTATGCCAATCATACACTGTTGGGCAAGCCATGGACATTTGATAGGAAATTTACTCATGACAAGTTTAAGAATAGGCACTCATTTGTCAAAGATAATAAAATCATTACTCTTGTGTTGTTGACTCCAAGACAATTGTATGAAGATCAAATGAAATTGAAAAGAAAGAATGAGTTGAACAAAACTTATGAGATCGAGAGTTCAAAAAAAGATAAGAAAAGAGAGAATGAAAATAGAAAAGATAGTGAAAAAAATGACAAAAAAATAGAAAAACAGGTGAGCTTTTATGCTAAGGCAAGTGATATCAAGAGTGTTTTTTATGCAAATCAGCCTATATTTGTACCATTGTACAAAGAAGCAAATTTTAGTACTAATGAACTTGACGAATCTTTACCTAGTGTTGTTATTTCGTTGTTGTAGGAATTTGAGGACGTGTTCCCTGACGATGTACCAAGTGGATTACCACTTATGCAAGGTATAGAGTATCATATTGATTTTGTGTAGGGTGTAACAATTCATAACTGACCAACCTATAGGAGTAATCCAGAGGAGACAAAGGAACTTCAAAGGCAAGTGGAGAAGTTGCTGGCCAAAGGACACGTAAGAGCATGAGTCCATATACGATACTGGTACTACTTGTGCCTAAGAATGATGAAACTTGGTGTATGTGTGTTGATTGCCAAGCTATTAACAATATTACGATAAAGTATCAACATCTCATTCCTAGGTTAGATGACATGTTAAATGAATTGCATGGATAATATATTTTCACAAAAATTGATTTGAAAAGTGGGTATCATCAAATTAGGATGAAAGAGGGTAATGAACAAAAAACTGCCTTTAAAACTAAATATGGATTGTCTGAGTGGTTGGTAATGCCTTTTGGGTTAACCAATGTACCAAGTACATTCATGAGCTTAATAAATCATGCATTACTTGCGTTTATAGGCAAGTTTGTTGTGGTCTATTTTGATGATATTTTGGTGTATAGTAAGAGCTTAGATGAGCATATTGATCATTTGCATTATGTGTTTAATGTTCTAAGAAAAGAAAAACTATATGAAAATTTAAAGAAATATTCATTTTGCTTGAACAAAGTGGAATTTCTTGGTTATGTTGTTAGCGCAAAAGGGATTGCGGTAGATAAGGAAAAGGTGAAGGCTATCCAAGAATGGCCCACACCTAAGTCAATCACGAAGATAAGAAGTTTTCATGGTTTGGTTAGTTTTTATCGGTGATTTGTCAAAGGTTTCAGTACACTAGTAGCACCACTCACCGAAATTGTTAAAGAATTAGTAGGTTTTAAATGGGGTATTGAGTAAGAACGTATATTTAATGAGATTAAAGAGAAGTTATGTGGTGCTTCCTTATTAGCATTACCTAATTTTTCTAAAATTTTTGAAATTGAGTATGATGCCTTAGGAATAGGTATTGGAGGTGTCTTGATGCAGGAAAAGCAGCCAATAGCGTACTTTAGTGAAAAGCTAAATGGGGCAGCGTTGAATTACCTGACATATGATAATGAGTTTTTTGTGTTGGTAAAAGCATTGGAAACTTGGCAACATCACCTGTGTAAGACCCCGACTTTTGACCTACATAAAATTCAAGCCGTGTTTTAAATGTTTCAAAACTACCGGGATAGATTTCGATATTTATTATATGAATTAAAATTTTAGGAGGTTGAATTGAAATTTTTATAAACATTAAAACATAGATTTGGGTTTAATTGCTACCACAAACATAATATAAGGAGAGGTTTGTGTAATATTACAAAAATATCTTAATATATATATAAAAAAAAAATAGGAGTTGGTGAAATGATAAAGGGAGGCATAGTTCTTGTCCAGCCGGTGAGCACATACACTTGTGTGTGTGTGTGTGTATATATATACACACACACACACAAAGATAAAACAGGAAGAGGGGTCCGAAAAAGAAGAGAGAGAAGGAAGAGAGAGAAGAGTCGCCAGCGGTGGGCTTGCGGTGTGGATACCTCGTCTTCGGTAAGTGAGTGTGTTGTTCCATTGTCCGGCCGCCGTCGTCGTTGTTGTGCGTGAGTGATCGACGTTGTTTCGGTGCCGACGCGAGTGTGCGTGGGTATGGTTTTTCGATGGAGTTGGGTAAGTCGAGGGTATTTGTGTGGGTGTGCTCTGTTATTGTGTGTCGTGTGTGTCTGCTGTGTGTGTTCCGTTCTGTTTTAAGTCGACGATCGTGTGCGTGTGTGGGTTTGATCGAAACGTGAGGGTGTGTTCTGCTCTTCCGGCAGTGTATGTGCGTGTTTTGATTGTCGGAGTGTGTGTGTGTGTGTGTGTGTGTGTGTGTGCAGAATGATTTAGGGTGGCCGACGGTCAATGGCATAATCAGATCTCCTACTTGGTCAGCGGCTGGTTCAAACAGAAATAGGAAACAGAAACAGAAAAACAGAAACAGAAAAATAGAAACAGGAAACGAAGAGGAGAGAGAGAGAGTAGTGGGTGTGTGTGCGTTTTGCGTCTGCACTGTGTGTGGGTGTGTGTGTTGTGCCATCGTTCAGTGGGTTCAACGAAGGTTGGTTTGTGTAGGTATTGATTCGTCGTCGTGGATATAGAGGGTGATCATTGGTGAAGAGATGAGAGAAGGAGGCTGCTAAGATCCAAAACAGAGCAGAGAGGGGAAGATGATCACCTCCGCAGCGGTGAGGTGATTCGCCTAGGCGGTGGGAATTCAGTAAAGCAGGAAGGAGATCTATCGCACGGTCGCCGACGGTGAGAAGTCAGTGAATCAAGAATTTAAGCTGTTGAGTATTCGCCTAGGCAGAGGATCGATGGCCTAGGCGGTGAAGCGTCAGTACACAATTTAGAGCAGAGGAAGAACTCGTTCGCCTAGGCGGTGGGTCGTCGCTTAGGCGATAGGCAGCAGAATCAAAAATACCTGAAATTTTAGGAAAATCCACGATCAGTTCGGAACGGGTAACCTTTCTAATTTATTTTGGGAATTCTAAATTTAGTTTTCTAACCTTAGAATAATAAAATGAAAATAATAAATCCTGAGATCGTTTATATGAATTAGGTGTAAATCATAAATTTTAACAACGCTAAACTAGTCGAATAACATCTTCATATATCAAAACGTGGGGAATGGGAAATTAATAAATGTAGGGCTTGCATTGCACGATTAAGTTATTTTCTCTATAATATTAATCTAGGCCTTGTTGCAAATAAGTTCACAATTATCGAAAGTTCAATAGCGGATAGTTGATGGAGCTTTTGAGACCAGAATATCAAGTGAGTGTACTATCTTCTTGCCAAACTATTTTTATATATACATATGATGAAATATGTGTTTACTTCCACTGTATGATTTCAAAATTATAATGGATCAAGCAGGTTTTTGGAGTGAGTTGGTGAAACAAATTTTTGGGGAATTGTATTGGTTCCTGAAAATAAGGACATTTAATAATTTTCATTGGATTTTGGGTGAGTTGGCGAAAATAGATTTTCGTTAAAATATGGTGGTTTTAAAAGATGATAGAAAATATTTGTTTTCATAAAAATAGAGAGGGGGAAAATGGTTCTGTTAAAATTAGACGGTTTTCAATCAAAAGTGAAAAATATGAATTTCGGATTTAAAAGTTGGTTTTGCGAAAAAGAGGCGGACGTTGGTGATTTTGACGGTATTGATGAGGTGGTGATTTATATTATGGTCTGTCTGGAGGGTGGTCCAGCAGATGGATATTTATTTGTGTTTTGGTGATGATATTATTGAGTTGACTATGCCATAGTTTATAATGTCCTGTCCGGAGGGTGGTCCGGCAGGTGGTGATTCATATTATAGTCTGTCCGGAGAGTGGTCCGGCAGATGGATATTTATATATATGGTGATTAATATTACGTGGTGATTTATATTATTGGCCTTCGGAGATGTCCGATAGGTGGTGATCTGCGCAGTTAGGTCCGCTAGGAAGGCATATCCTACGGATGGTTACGGTACCATTGCAACTCCCGATCGTGAGGTTAAACGATCACTATGGCTAGTCGGTGGTGAGGTGTTTGAGATGTGGTGTTTTAATTTAGTATTGGATGATTTATTTATATATATGGTGATTGGTCTTATTTTATACTGGATGGGTTTAAATGGAACTTATTTATATCGTTTTATTTTTACTGCTTATATAATGGAGATTTTACCAGCTGTGTGGTGTTTATATATTTACGCTTAATCCATTTAAATGTTGTATTATTTAGAATGTATTATTATTATGTTAAAAATGATTTTTACTAAGAAGGCAATACACTCGCAGGTGGAACAGTTAGGAGTCGATCCCCTACTGGCGCTAGATAGAATCCTACGTTGGAGTCGGGTGTAGATATTGAGTTGAGCTGTCTGGGGTGAATCTGTGGTAGATTCATGCTTTTTATTTTGGTTACTCCTATATTTGGGGATGAGTATGTCCCCATAGTAAGATAATTGTATATGGATATTTATATTTTGGTGCTATATAGATAGTATGTACTTTGTTATTTTGTGTGTTGGTTTGGCATTCAGGTGATGTCGTGTTGTTATCACGCCAGCCCCGGGATGACGGTTGTCCAGAATGGGTCGTGACAACCTGTGGCCGAGAGAGTTTGTCATACATACCGATCATGAGTCCTTAAAGCACTTGAAGGGACAAGGTAAGCTGAATAGAAGGCATGCCAAGAGAATGAAATTTATTAAAACCTTCTCTTATATAATCAAATACAAATAAGGTAAGAAAAATATTGTGGCTGATGCACTATCCAGAAGGTACGCCCTTGTCTCTACTTTAAATGCAAAATTATTGGGGTTTAAATATGTTAGAGAATTGTATGCTAATGATGATTATTTTTCTAGTATGTATAGAACGTGTGAGAAGACAGCGTTTGGTAAGTTCTATAGACTAGATAGGTACTTATTTAAAGAGAATATAATCTATGTGCTTGATAGCTCTATGCGTGAGTTGCTTGTGCGTAAAACACGTAGAGATGATGTGATAGGTCATTTTGATGTAAGGAAGACTTTAGACGTGTTACATAAACACTTCGTTTTGCACACAGATGAAACGTGATGTGTAAAAAGTTTGTACTAGATGTGTTATGTGTAGGCAAGCTAAATCTAGAGTCTTACCACATAGATTATACATACCTTTGCCCGTATCTAGTGCGCTTTGGGTGGATATTTCCATGCACTTTTTTTAGGTTTGTCTAGGTCAAGAAAAGGTAGGGTTTCGATTTTTGTGGTTGTTGATAGGTTTTCTAAGACAACACATTTTATATCTTGTAATAAAATCGATGATGCGACCCATGTCATTGATTTGTTCTTTAGAGAGATAGTACGGCTCCATGGTGTTCCTAAGAGTAATGTGTTTAATCGTAATTGTTAAAAAGGGTAATTATGTCTTACCAGTACTATTAAGGGTTTTTCATATTGTTTTGGGTCTCTTGTATCGTTCCCTAATTATTATTATAAATAGATAGAGAGGCTAACACAATGGTTAGGTCTTCTCATTGTTCTCGTATTCATTTATTTCTTTATTATGGTATCACGAGCAAGTTATGGGACATTAATCCCATAATTCTATTCATCCATCATTTAAATTTTTTTTCTTCCCTCTATTGAAAAAAAAAATCATTTCCAGCCGCCGCCGCCGAAACCCTAACTCATCGCCGCCCACCTACCACTCAGATCCGGCACTGTCCAAGTTAGATCAGACATTCGCTAGCCCATTCCAACCTTCGCCATCTCCAATCTAGCTAATCGGCGACCTTCGCCATTGCTATTCAACTCTAATTGTTGTTGTTCAGGCCAAATACACCTTCGGGGGAGTTCTCCCGACCACATCTACGATCGTTGTTACCAGTCTGAGCTTCGCTGCCGTCGAACAGTACTTCGCATTATTGTTTCGCCGTCGACCAGTGCTTCATCTCACATCGCAACTTCGATTCGCTACTTATTCCGAAGTTTGTTTCCATATTTGTGATTGAATGATTTGTCTGTTGTTGCCTTTGTTTCGAAACAATTTCTAGGGTTTTAAAACCCTAGATTTCTCTAGCTGCCATTGTCTCTATCCAGATCCGACGGTGCTCCTTTTTTGTCCAGACGTTGGTAAGTCTATGGTTAAGCTTCTTCTAATGATTTAAGCTCTATAATTATTTGTGTTGTTGGTTTGTTTCCCTTGTCAAGTTGTTTTGTATTTGTTAGTTGTTGTATTGGCGAGAATTAATGTCGACGGCTATCCCCCAACTGTTAACAACTCGCAAGTTGAATGGGACCAATTACTTACAATGGTCCAAAGTTGTACAAGTTGTTGCTACCGATCAAGGAAAATAACGTGACTGAGGAAGTAGCAGTAATGAATTTAGAGGTGGCCGAGGTGGCCATTATCGTGGTCAACATCATCAGTGTTTACTTTGCGGCAAGAAAAATCATACCCAAGATACTTATTGGTATAGAGTTAGTCATTCTCCTAAGTATACTCATGCGGCAACTTCTAATCAGGTTGCTCTCGTTTCATCATCCAACTCTTCAAATCCCAAGGCTATTTCTGATGACGAGTATGTTCAGTTATTTCAGTTTAAGGCGTTCAAGCAGACATTTACCTCCATTACTTTGCTAGCTCAACGTGATAATCCTACCGCATGTCTTTCTTTTTATCCTTCCCCTTCTGCACCTTGGATCATAGACTTCGCTACCACTGATCACATGTTAGGTACATCTTCTTTATTTATGCATATTCAGTCATCTCCCTCGTTGACCCCTGTTACTGTTGCTGATAGTTCCATTATCTCTATTCATGGTATTGGCGCTTTGGAACTTTCACTCCAATTCATAAAGAGGAAACATCGAGAGAATAGTGATCGATTCATGACACAATTCCAGTACCGGTGACTGAGAATCGCAGCCGTAATCAGAATCGAAAAAGAAAAAAATCTCCAAATGCACCTCTCACACGTTGATAAATAGTCGACGAACAATCAACGAAATATGGACAATTTGTAAAAGTCGACAAGATCTACACAAACAACGAACAATCGAGAAGAGACGATGAACAGATGACGAGAATCAATCGAAACTTAACAGAAAACAATCGAATCACGCGAGACTGAAATCGAAAAACAATTTAGTTCGAATCAAACTGAACTGGAACGATTTGAAGCAGTCTAAAAAGATCGAGAAGATGACGATGAGATCGACAAACTATTCGTCAATCATTAATCGTGAATTGGAAGAATTTGCTCTAATACCATATTAGACTTGAAGAGTGAAAGTATGAATTTCTATTGTATTCATCACTCTTCCATTTACAATGAGATATCTCAGCTGTACATAGCCAATATTAAGGTAGAATACTAGATAATTAGCTTAACTAACTTGTAACTAATTCCTAACCAGCTAGCTAACAAATTAGCTCAACTAACTCTAAACACCTCCTCAAGATGGACTGTGAAAGTTCTTAATAGCCATCTTGGATAAAAGAAAAAAAAAAAAAAAAGACAGACGAAAACAATAGTAAAATGAGTGAAGAGAGTCAAGGCATGTTTGACGTAGTAGAGGTCCCCAAAATAAGCCTTCTCGACGCCTTGCCAACTTGATATAAAACAAGGTTACCAATTAGTACTTCCCTAAAATGCAAAAACCAAGTCCACGAATACCATGCATGTTCCAAGAGTAAGTGGGAGATGCGCAAGAAAACCTTTTCTCGAATGTATATTCTTCTTGAATTGGCAGTCCTTTTAGTGATTCTAAGCACTACAATAATAATTGCAGTAATTATGTTTACTCCAAAACCTAGCACTAGGTCATCAAAGTTTTCCGAAATTCGATTTCCATCCCATACCAAAGGAGAATGAGGGCAAATGAAACCACAAAAGCACACTCTGATTCATAGAGAGGAAACATCAAGAGAATCACAATCCATTCATGACATAATTCCAGTACCGGCGACTGAGAATTGCAACCGGAATCAGAATAAAAAAAAAAAAAAAAAAAAAAAAAAACAATCGCCAGAAGCACCTCCCGCATGTTAATGAACAGTCGACGAACAATTGATGAGATCTGGACAATTTGTAAAAGTCGACGAGATTTGAACAAACAACGAATAATCGAGAAGAGACGATAAACAGATGACAAGAATCGATCAAGACTGAATAGGAAGGAATCGAATTGATCGAGACTGAAATCGAAAAACAGTTTAGTTCAAATCGAACTGAATTAGAATGAATTGAAGCAATCTAAAATGATCGAGAAGACGATGATGAGATCGACAAACTCTTCGTCAATCATCAATTATGAATTGGGAAAAAAAAAATAATAATAATAAAAAAAAAAAAAAAAAAAAAAAAAAGAATTTGCTATAATACCAAATTAGACTTTGAAGAGTAGAGGTATGAATTTTATTGTATTCATCACTCTTCTATTTACAATGAGATATCTTAGTTGTATATAGCCAAGATTGAAGGTAGAACATTAGAGAATTAGCTTAACTGAATTAGCTTAACTAACTCTAATAATAAATTTGAGGGGAAAGTACATTTTAAACTCTCAAACTATTGACACATTTTTAGATAGTCCTTCCTAAGTTTAGGCATTTTATTTTAAACCCTCCATGTATAAACACAATTTTAAAATACTCTTCTGTTAGATTTTTCATTAAATCTAACAGTCTTGAGGGGCAAAATAGTCTTTTATAAATTTTTTTAATCTCTCTCTTTTTTTTTTCCTTTTTCTTTTTTCTATTTTCACCCCTCTTTTTCCCTCTCTAGACATCACCCCCTCTTTCCTTCCCTCCCTAGACATCACCCCCCATAACAAGGGGTGGCAGCACCCCCGTAACAGGGGTGGTTCACACCTAAAATCTCACTAGAATGCAATGTTTTAAAAATTGGACCAGACTGGCGTGTTGAACTGGTTAAATCGTCAATAGGTTATGTTTCCGGTCTGGAAAAACCCCTAGAACTATTTTACCCTAAAAATAGACCAGTCGTCCAGTTCGAACCGGTTTGACCGCTGAACCGGTGAACCAGAACGATCATCGTCGAATCGGCCGATTTTTCACCATTTCTCAATTGTATACTGGAGGAGTAGACGGAGGCAGCCAGATCGTGCAGATCTGACCACCGTCGACCATGGCCATCCAGAACCGACCTCACCGCGACCATCTCCATCCAAATTCGACTACCTCGAACGTCACCTCCCCCAAATCCGACAACTACGACGTCCGACCTTGTCGCGACCAACGCCAACCATCGCCATCCAAATTTGACCACCTTGAACGTCACCTTTCCCAAATCCGACAATAGCGGCTTTAGCGATGAAGATGCATGGCATTGGCGAGGGAGAGAGAAAGAGAGAGATGGTTATTGGAGGTGCCGGCGAGAAATAGAGAAATGTGGCTTGAGTGAAAGTGAGAGAGAGAAAGAGATAGTGGAGTAAGAGAGAAACGCAGTGAGCGTGGGAGTGAGAAAGAGAATGAGAGGACAATTGTGGGAATCAAATGGTTGTTTAATCTAGATTGTCGGATAAAAAATTATCTGAAGGCTTACAATGTCTCTCAGTGATAATGTATCTCTAAGAGGCCTAAAATATCCCAAAAAATAATTGTAAAACAAATTTTCAAATTAGGATCTACTTTATATTATGATATTATATACACACACACACACACATATAATATTGTATTTTTTAATATTTTTCTGAACCTTCAACGTCAAGGACTTCTTTTTTATATTCCCGATGTCATCCTCATATCCTCGAATTACCGTCTTATGTGTCATTAGATTGTCGATGAGATCATTAATTTCATATTTTGCAAGATCCTTTGCTTCCTCAATTGTAGTTACCTTCGGCTCCCATACTTTAGTTAAAGATCTCAAGATCTTTCGAACTTTATCCTCCGTGGAGCATGGCTTTCTGAGTTGATTCAAATGGTTGCAGATATTGTTGAATCGTGTGTACATCTATTGAATCGATTCTGCTTCACCCATTTTGAATAATTCGAATTGTCGGATTAAGGCATTGATTTTTACTGCTTCACTTGACTAGTTATTTCATAGGTAACCTGCAACTTGTCCTACATTTCTTTCGCCGATCCGCAACCTAAGACCCTAGAATATTCGTTAGCATCTAAAGAGAAAAATAAATTGTTAATAGCCTGAGAATTAATTGAAAGCTTCTGTTTATCATAAATGGTCAGTTGCTTTTTCTTCTTGGTAACTCCGTTTTTCATAGGGACAAACGGGTCATCCTCAATCGCTAGCCACACGTCATAATTTGTGGCCTGAAAAATACAATCATTCTGTCCTTCTAGAATGCATAATTTTCACCTATAAACAAAAGTAGTCGGTGCATAAACTGCCCCTCACCTAGTGTGCCTATCGGGTGGGCCATGTGATCTTTGTTAGCTAATATACTGAGCTAAAACTAGCTCTAATGCTAATTGTTGGCCCAGTGATCTACCTAAGAGGGGGAGAATTGGGTAGTTATAAAAATTAAAACAAATTATTATCTTTCAATACTTAAATATAATTTAATCCTAAATTAATTATTATCTTTATATAGTAATGGATAAGTGTATAAATCTGGTGCACACCTAAATAACAAGAAAAAAAAAATCAACAATACAGTACACTACGATATATCCTGATTCATCAAGTTAATTTTGGCTAATCCAATCCTCCGAACCCCACGGATATTCACACCCACTAAACCACTAGATTCCTTTAACATGTAGGAACCAAATATTTTCACAATGGTTCTTTTACAAACTCAAAATCAACCTTTACAATTTCCTTTTTACAGGCTAAGGAAGAACATCTATCTTTTTAATAAATTAAAGACTAACCTAATTCTTTTATACCTTAGGGAAAGAATCAAACGTCACCAAAAACACTCCAAGTATCACTTTTACCGGTAAGGATTTAATTCTAATCTGGAAGAATCATGCCTAACTCTTTTCAAGTGAAAAGAGTAACATAACCTTTTTGTACCATAAGTAAAGATTAAACCTCAATCTATTTACCGAAATAGATTGAAACCCTTGCTACCCTTGACTAGATACTTCCAACAGTATCTAATTCGCACAAACTCACCAATTATAAAAATCAATAAGTTTCTTCTCTCTCAGAACTTCTACCACCTCAAATCAATTTAAACTCAATTAATATCCCGAATTTACTAGTAATATAATTTTACGTGAGGAAATAAAAATCTTATTATAAAAAATAATGCAGGGAACACAAAATTAAGCACGTAATCAGATTATCACACAAATCATTTGTAAAAGAATTTTTATACTTTTAAAGTTCAAAAACGATTTCATAAGATCTTATATCCAAGCAAACAGTAATAATATAAATCAAAATAAAGAACAAAAGCTTGGAATGATCTCACAAAGAAAATACTGAAAGATTAAAAACGAATCGCAAGACAGCTTAAATCAGTGCCGCCAAATTACTTAGCTTTTTTAACTCAAGAACTTCAATCACATAATAATCTTACAATGATCGCTCAATAAAATATCATAATGATAACTCTTAGAAAGTTTAGGAACAGCTAGTTCTTGATGAAAGTAAGTTCTAATATGTGAAATCCGCAGGTCTATCTAAGCTGATTTGAAACAGGCCCTATAACGGCTAGTTTCCATATTTTCTGACAATTAAATGCACATACAGACCTCATATATCAATACAATTTCATCCTGGTCAATTTCACTTAAATGTGGATTTTAAATCATTCAATTTAGTCCCCAAATCATTTCTCATTTACAAATCAAAATAATAGAAAGTATTAAATTGACTAAATTGAGAAACACTTAAAATAAGTGTACCATATTTATAGGGATATTAAAATAAGTATATCACGTTATTAATATATCCAAATTCCTACAATATCTCTCTCAGATATCCTAAAAACAGCTAGTTAACAGCTAGTTTTTTAATAGTTCCTCGAAATCCTCAAAATCTGAAACAACACAGTCGGTTGACCGATCATAGGCCATCAGTCGACCGATCGTTTCAAGTTGTAACCCAATCCATTTCTCAAAAATGGTCAGTTCACCGATCCCCATGGGTCTGTTGAACGATCAATACAGGATGCAAACTCAGGCCAAATTTCGGCCCTGCTCAGTTGACCGATTATCGATGGTTAGTCAACCGATCGAGAAAGAGAGTTCAGCTATCGACCATCGATTGACCGATCTCCCTTGATCGGTTAATTGATCAATTCAAAGACTTTTCAATTCTCCAGCCCTTTCCCATCGGTTGACCGATCCTTCATGGTCGGTTAACAAATCACTGTTAGATTTCATTTTCTCAAATTATTTTACCTCCAAAACTTCAACGTTTTCGACCCTTTAACCGATTTCTTTTCTCGGTTAACTAAATTGACACTATTTATCAATTTTAAACTCTAATCTTGCTTAGGTCAATTTTTCTTTTTCAATTTTACATTGGAGCAAATAATTGAACTTAATCAGGATCTTATTATAAACACACGTAAATATCAATCATTTAATTTGTGTCGTGTGTGATCCTAATCGAGCTACATTAAGAGTAAAAATGAATTTAAGTTGTTTTACCTAGATTCTTCAGAATCTTCAATCTCTTAATGTCTATGTCTGCATCATTCACAATTTTTTCATGATGTTATCTTGATTGAAACTCTTTAAACTGAAACACTCAATAAATTCATTAGTTCTACCAAAAACATCAACACTTAATTGTCCATCAAAATCCCAGGATCAATAATCCTCAGTTTGACCGATTAATCACTATTTTCTATTGCACTCTCTTTCTCTCTCTCTTTAAAAGCTCCAAGCTCTATCTTTCTTTCTCTCTCTCTCTCTCTCATGTTCATATCTACATCCTCTATCTCTCTCTATACATATATGTGTGTGTGTGTGTGTGTGTGTGTGTGTGTGTGTACAATTAAGTAGTCATGGCAGCTGTTATTAGAATGCTTCTGATCACAACAATCGCCTTAATCATCTCCTCCGCCTCCATTTCCACCGATCCTGACATGCTTCAAGACTTTTGTGTTGCCGATCTCACTTCCAATAGTAATCTCTTTCTCTATGATTTGATTCTTTCTTTTTATGTGTTAGGAGGTTCCAACTTAAAACCATATGGTGCTAAGTGGAGTAACTCCTCTAATTTATATAGTAGTTTGGGAACTATCAAATAAGCTACGTAAGACAGGAATCTAACACTCGTACTTAAGTGCAACCCCAGGTTTGCATGAATGATTTGACTACAAGGGAATGATGAGAAATGTACAACCCCAGACTTACACGAATGATTTAACTACAAGGGAATGAGAGACCCATATCTTGGCTCCAATACTATGTTAAAATAATTGAGAAGTAGGAGAATGAATCATATATTGATATGTAATGAAGAGATATAGATTACAAACACTATATACACAAGTATATATAGGGGAAGAAGGTGTTAGGGTTTGCCCTAATGGGCCTAAGTGGGCTTAAACCCATTATTACATTAACATCCCCCTTAAACTCAAGGCAGTAAGTGAAAGGTGAACTTGAGTTTGGAAACCAAATAGTGAAAACGTCCGGGTGGATGAGACTTAGTGAAAATGTCTGTTGTCTTATCAGCTGAACTAACGGATTGTAGACGAACTGTATTCTAGAGAATGTGATAACAGATGAAGTGGCAATCAATCTCGATATGTTTTGTACGCTCGTGGAATACATCATTGTGAGCGATCTGAATAGTACTCTTGTTGTCACTGTCACAACCCGTCCCGGACACCCGTCATCCCGAGACTGGCGTGACTACAACATGACATCACCAAAAAAAAAAAAAACTCAAATAACTAATGAATGACAATATACACACACTTAATAATACAAACATCTATTATGGGGGACACACCCGTCCCGAAATTTTTTTCTAACTAAAAAAATATTTATCCATGAACCTTTTATAGGCTCGCCTTTGACAGCTTCTCTCAATCGCCCATATGACTCTATCACATAGCTCTACCTAGTGCCAGTAAGGGACTGACTCCTAGTTGTTTCACCTACGAGTGTACTGCCTTCTTAGTAAAAACCATTTTCTACATAATAATAATACCTTCTAAATAATACATCATTTAAATGGATCGAACGTAAATATATAAACACCACACAGCTGTTAAATCTCTAGTATATAAGTAGTGAAAATAAAGCAATATAAATAAGTTTCATTCAGTATAAAATAAGATAATCACCATATATATAATAAATCACCAAATACTAAATTAAAACACCACATCACCACACCACCGGCTAGCCATAGTGATCATTTAACCTCACGATCAGGAGTTACAATGGTACCGTAACCATCCGTAGGATATGCCTTCCTAGCGGACCTAACTGCGCAGATCACCGCCTACCAGATGTCTCCGGAGGCCAATAATATAAATCACCACATAATATCAATCACCATAATAAATATCCATCTACCGGACCACCCTCTAGACAGACCATAATATGAATCACCACATGTCGGACCACCCTCCGGACAGGACATCATAAACTATGGCATAGTCAACTCAATAATATCATCACCAAATCACAAATAAATATTCATCTGCTGGACCACCCTCCAGACATACCATAATATAAATCACCACCCCATTAATACCGTTAAAATCACCAACGTCCACCTCTTTTTCGCAAAACCAACTTTTAAATTCGAAAATCATATTTTTCACTTTTGATTGAAAACCGTCTAATTTTAACAAAATCATTTTCTCCCTCTCTATTTTTTATGAAAACCAAATATTTTCTATTCTCTTTTAAAACCACCATATTTTAATGGAAATCCATTTCCGCCAACTCACCCAAAATCCAACGGAAATTATTAAATATCCTTCTTTTCTGAAACCAATACAATTCCCCAAAAATTCGTTTCACCAACTCATTCCAAAAATCTGCTTGATCCATTATCATTTTGAAATCATACAGTGAAAGTAAACACAGATTTCATCATATGTATATACAAAAATAGTTTGGTAAGAAGACAGTACACTCACCTGATATTCTGTTTTTCAAAAGCTCCTCCGACTAACCGCTACTGAACTCCTGATAATTTTGAACCTATTTGTGACAGAACTTAAATTAATATTTTATGTAGAAATATCATAACCATATCATGAAATCCTAATTTCCGAATTTTTCTATTTCCCGTATTTTCTTTAGGAATATTTTCCTTTAGTTAGCATCGTTCCGTTACGTTTTACTATATATAAACTTTGTTCCTATAAACGATCTCATTATTTGTTTTCGTCATTTCGACAACTTCGACTCTAGTAATTTAATTGACAAATCATGTAATTTTAACGAGAAACGTTACCCGCTCCCAATCGGTTGTCGACCTCAACACGAATTCCTTGATTTTTACTTACTGTCGCCTACCGCCTAAGCGGACGATCCACCGCCTAGGCGAACGAGCTCCTTTACAGTTCTGAGTTACACACTGACGACCCACCGCCTAGGCGAGAAACTTTCGCCTAGGCGAACTTTCTCTCATTCTGTACACTAATCTACCACCGCCTAGGCAACTTTCCACCGCCTAAGCGGACGCTCCTCCTCCCTTCTGCTCTATTTTGTCAATTTTCTAGCAGACCACTCTCTCTCTCCTCACTAACTCCGGCAGTCACCACCACCAATTGCAACGATCACCCACACATACACACAAAAACACACATACACATACAGCAGCTCACGCACGCACCAAGAACAACCGATTCGGAACACACACACACACATTCGATCAAATACATACACACACACCGACGGCAGCACTGACCCGAACTAGAAAACACACGCACACACCTGCACGGCCAAACAAATGAAGAAATACATCCACACACATGCACGCAGCATACACACATACACAATAGTACCCATGACGAACGGACGGTGACGACCCGCTGCAGGCAAAACAGAGCATATACACACAACACACGCTGCCAAAAAATAGAACAACACACATACACACGGTACATACCTCATCCCCCCAACAGAAACAGAGAAACAGGGGCACACACACACACACACACACAATAGCAGCACCCCCTACCAGCGAACCAAACTGCCGACCCAGCCTCTCTCTCTCTTCCTTCTCTTCCCTTCTTTTCGGCTTTTCTCTCTCTTCCCCATTTCTTCTCTCTCTCTTCTTCGCGATCCTTCTCCCATTTTTCTCCCAATTTCTCTCTCTCTCTCTCTCTCTCTATATATATATATATGTGTGTGTGTGTGTGTGTGTGTGTGTGTGTGTGTGTGTGTGTGTGTGTATGCATGAGCTCACCGGCCGTACAAAGCCCATGTCACCCCCTTAATACTTCACCAACTCCCATTCTCCCTATCTATAAATAAAATGAAGATATTTTTTGTAATATTACACAAACCTCCCCTTATATTATGTTGGGTAGCAATTAAACCCAAATTATGTTTTAATGTTTATACAAAATTTCAATACAATCCCCTAAAATTTCAATTCATAAAATAAATATCGAAATCTACCCTGGTATATTTTTATTTATTTATTATTATTTTTATTTATTTTTTTTTTTAAAAATATTGAAACAGGCTTGAATTTTATGTAGGTCAAAAGTTGGGGTCTTACAGTCACAGTGTAAGATAGTGGCAGCAGGAGAAGAGATACACATATTAATGAGTAGCCATCGAAGCCAAAGAAATTCTTGAATTACATCAACCATGGCACGATATTCAGTTTCAGTACTGGAGCGAACAACCACATTTTGTTTCTTATTACGCCAAGAAATAAGAGAATTGTCAAAAAAAAAAAATAGTAACCAGGGGTTGAACGTCTGTCGGTGGGGTCTTTGGCCTAATCGGCATCAGAATAAGCTTGTAAGACGGGAGCAAATTGAGCTGAGAAATGAAACCCATAAAATAAATTACCCTTGACATACCGAAGAATGCAAATAACAACCGAGAAATGGGTGGTCCGAGAAACGGATAAGAACTGGTTGACCTGATGAACGGCATAGGCAATGTCAGGGCTAGTGACAGTAAGATATACAAGACTTCCAACAAATTGGCGATATAGAGTAGCATCTTGAAGGGGTGAACCATCGAGTGGGGTAAGTCTGACATTCAGCTCGAGAGGAGTAATGGCAATGGTTGAGTCAGTGATTCCAAACTTGGAAATAAGATCCGAGGCATACTTGGCCTAAGAGAGAAAATATCCATCAAAACTAGATGAGACTTCGAGGCTAAGAAAGTAGGTGAGCACGCCAAGATCTTTTACCTCGAATTAGCCACTGAAGAACTTTTTTAGTTTAGAAATACCATGTAGATCATCTCCAGTAATAACTATATCATCCACATACAGTAAGAGAAGGATAATATTGTTGGTAGTATGGCGAATAAATAGAGTTGAATCATGAGCACTAGGTGTGAACCCAAACTGATGAATAGTAGTACTGAATTTGGCAAACTAGGGACGTGGAACTTGTTTCAAACCATATAAGGCACGGAAAAGGCGACAAACTTTATTTCGAGGGGCAGCCAAGCTGGGAGAAGTATGCATATAGACTTCCTCAAGAAGAACTCCATTGAGAAATGATTTTTGACATCCATTTGAAAGAAAGTCTATTTTCGAATAGCGGCGACGGCCAGAAGTGTACGGACAGATGTTAGTCTCGCCACTGGAGCAAATGTCTCTTCATAGTCAATATCATATTCTGAGTAAATTCCTTGACAATAAGCTAGGCTTTATATCATTCAACAAAGCCATCAGAAAGCGTTTTGATCTTAAACATCCATTTGCACCCAATAGGAGTTTTTCTAGGAGGCAGATCAACAATATCCTAGGTATGAGTTTTGGCGAGGGCCTGAAGTTCTTCGTCTATTATTTTCTGCCAAAGAAGATTAGTACTAACCTCCTTATAGAATTGAGGCTCATATAGATGAAGTATAGTGGAAAAATAATAAAAATCATAAATGTAATGTGTAGGATGAGTTACCCTGGTAAACCAGCAAAGGTGATCTAGGGCTTGGAATTCAAAGGAAGGCGGTACAGGATCATCGGCCATAGGAAAAATCTCAAGAATGTCGCTGGAGTTGGAAGAGTGAGATCAGCTGGTAGTTCTATAGTGGGTTCAGCTGGTGGGTCTGGGGTGGTCTCAGCAGAAGGTGTAGGACTAGGCTCAACTGGTAGTGTTAGAGTAGACTCAACAGTACCTGGAATTGTATCCTCTAGAAATACCTCAATAGATGGATCAGTAAAATATTTGGAGTTAGTGAGGGTGGATATGTCAAATGACCGTAAGGAAGAAAACATTTGATGTTCCCAAAAAACGACATGTCGCGTAATACAGAGGGTTTTAGAAATGGGATCACAACAACGATACTCTTTATGTTCGATGTCATATCCAATAAAACAACACAGACAAGCCCTTGGTTCCAAATTGTTGTGTTCATGTGGTTTGAGAAGAATAAAACAAGTGCAACCAAAGACTCTGTGTTCAAAGTAATAAGGAGGTTTACCGAAAAAGCACTTAAATGGAGACTGGTTTTGGATTCTAGCAGAAGGGACACTATTTATTGTGTAGACAGTCGTGAAGGCAATATCACCCCAAAAACGTTCAGGACATGATGAAGAAATTAGGAAAGCATGAATTGTGTCAAGAATATGTCTATGTTTGTGTTCGGCTCGTCCATATTGTTGGGATGTACTAGGACATGAGCGATGAGAGAGTATGCCATTTTTGCGAAGTAGGTTAAGAAAAACAAGATCTTTGTATTCCATTGTATTATCTGAGCAAAAAAACTTTGATATTTCTAGAAAATTGGGTTTGAACCATAAAAGAAAACTCAAAATATATTTGGAATAGTTCGGGTAGATGTTTCATAAGAAACAACCATGTATATCGAGAGTAGTCGTCCACAAAGATAACAAAGTAACGACAACCACCCATGGAGGCACTGGAAAAAGACCCCCAAATATCAGAATGAATTATATCAAATGGTGCAAGGGAAATAAACCGACTCTCTTTGAAAAATAGGGCTGGTTGTTTTACACGTTGGCAATTGACACATTTGAAGGACTCATGCTGAATTGAACCTAAATGACCACTAGAGATAAGTGATTTGAGTCGGTTAGATAAAGTGTGGCCCAAACGAGCATGCCAAATTTGGGATAGTGAGAGAAACACTGGTGGTGAAAATAAGGATGAGGATGAGGAAGATGATACTGGTGGTGGTGGTGAGGTTGCACAAGTTAATGAAGAGACATGTGGTTGTGGTGGTGGTGGAGTTGGAGATGAAAGGTGAAAATTGGTAAGTTCAAATAGGCGTTCAACCTTACGACCAGTCCTAAGAGTTTTTCCTATCCAAGGATCCTACACATGACAACCACTATTAGAAAATATGACTTCAAATCCCAATTCACAAAGTTGCCCAACAAACAAGAGATTTAAGGTAAGTTTTGGAATCAAATATGTGTTAAGAATAGAAATATAAGAAGTAGAAACCTGACCGGTATGGATAACAAACATTTGTGAACTATCAGCGGTATAAATACTAAGGATATTCATAACGGATAGTTTGGTTGAAAAAATATTGGGATCAGATGTCATGTGATTACAATAGGCAGAATCAAAGAACCAAGAAGAGTTATCTGTAATAAGTGAGAGAGCAGGTAAAAGGTTTGTACCATTACCATTTTTAGAGAAAATATGGAGGAATGATGTCAAATCTGCAATCGACATGGTGACAATAGTGGAGGTAGAGTCTGAACCCTCTTTGGCATTGAAAATGAGCGAAGAACCCACAGACATCGCTGTTAAACCAAGAAAAACTATTGTCATGGATGGATTCAGAATACTAAAATTGTCCAGGAACTGGTCTATAATCGTGAAGAACCGATTGAGAGTCCCTTTAACCGATTAAATCTCCGTGATGAATCGAATCAACAATATAAAAAGAACTATATTGTATTATTTGAATTTGATAAAATGAATATCACAGATAAGTCCGTAATACTAAAATTGTTCAGGAACCAATATTGAATATTTAAGGACCGAGTGAAAAATATGTGAACCAATGTAGGGACCACACGGATATAACAGAAAGTATATTATATGAGCCTTAAACCGCAAAACAGAGGCTGGAAACAAAATCAGAACGTCCAAAAACCCCAGGAACCAATCCAAGTATGTAGAAAACCGATTTAAAAAGCCCTTAATCGAGCTAAATAAAGTTCATTGTTAAACCACTGACGTGGAAAGGGGTACTGACGTAGTTGGTCAAATGTTGACATGGCAATGACTGTTTGATGATGCGACAGTGACGTGGCGATTATGTGGCTCCTAATGTGGCAACTAACTAGGTGCCGACTGGATATTTAGGGCTGACATGGTGACGGAAATACCTAAGAGGCACATGAGGGCGCGTCTGGTCTCCGGTGGCGATAATTTTGGTGGTGTTGTGTTCGTATCTGCAGGACGAATACGGTTGTAAAACCTAAGTTATAAGACGTACATCATAAATAGTTGCATTATAGAACGTTAGAGAATTTTAGGGTAAAAATTTTATCGATAAAAACTCAAATCAAAAGTTGGGGGTCAAATTGGGAATTTAAGAACACAAAATTTTAAACTTAAGATTTGGAATTGGCAATTAGGAATTAAAAGTAAAAATGTTAAGGGCAAAATTATAAATATTGGAACTTTTAAAACTTAAATTTATCAAAATAAGAATCCTAAAGAAAATGAGGGGAGGAAAGTGTAATTTAAACTTGTTTTTATATATAAATGTCTATACCCACACGGCAAACGGACGGCGATCCACCGGCCAAGGAGGGGAGATCGAGGGACGACGTGACAAGCTCAGAATTTGTTTAGCCACTAATTTCATGCATTAAAAACCCTCTTACATGCACTGAAGTGAGGAAATCGGAAAAGGAAGGAAAACTCAAAAATTCTAGAGAGAGAGAGAACCGGAGCGGAGGGGTCGTCGGTTTTTCTTGAATCGACGTTCCTCCGGCAGCGTAGTCGTGTGGGCATTGTAAACGATTCCAGGGAGAGAAAGAGAGAGATTGGTGTGGCCGGTGAAGCAGGAAAAGTTGACGGTTCAGCAGTATGAAGTTAAATTCGATGCTTTATCCCGTTTTGCCCCTGATCTGGTAAAAACGAAGGAGGAGAAATACAGACGTTTCCAGAAAGGACTTCAGTTAAAGATCCGCTCCAGGCTTACAAGCAAGCAAATTAAGAACTATGCAGAGTTGGTGAATACGGAAAAGTTTGTGGAGAGGGATGTGCAGGAAGCCGCCGAGAGTCGAGAGCAGTACAAGAAAAGCAGATTTGAGTCGCCTAGCAGATTTTCAGGTGGCACTTCGCGGGGGACGGTAGTTCGACCGCCAATTGCTCGGGCCTCATCATTTGGCCAATCCACCAGGAACCGTGGTTCCTGGTAATCTTACCCTAGGCAACAACAAAGTGCATTGGAAGCTAGTGCTGGTCCGCAGAGGCAAGAACGGAATCAGCCTTCGAGTCGGGCTGGGGGGGATAAACGTTATCACTGTGGAGCTATGGGTCACTTTGCCAGAGACTGTCCTGTGGGAGTCCCGATATGTTTCCACTGTCATGTGCCAGGTCATAAATCTGTAAATTATCCGAAACTTGCTTCTACATTCGTACCTCCAACGAGCAGTATAGGTAGTACTGGCCCTAGTACCGCCCAGGGACTTGGTAGAGGATCGCCGGGTAGACCTCCAACACGAGGCCGTGTTTTTGCTACTACTCGACAGGACGCTCAGGCTACTCCCGAGGTGGTCACAGGTATCATATCTTTATATGCTAAAGATGCTCGTGTGCTTATTGATCCCGGTTCTACGCATTCTTTTGTTTCGGCAACCTTTATGATGCAAGTAGGCAGATTTTCCATTTCTTTATCCTACCGTATTGTTATTTCTACTCCAGTGGGTGAGTCGGTATGGATCGATAGGGTGTATAAGGATAGTCCACTCCGGTTTGGTGATAGAGAGTTATTAGCAGATCTATTACCCCTGAGTATTCACGATTTCGATATAATATTGGGTATGGATTTGTTATCTGGATATCATGCCACGGTGGACTGTTTCAAGAAGGAAGTAATATTTTGAATTTCAGGCGAGCCAGAGTTTGTGTTTGCTGGAGATAGAATTATCACTCCTGTCAGTTTAATTTCAGTGTTAGAAGCCAGGAAATTATTAAAGAAAGGCTGCCAGGGATATCTTGAACACATAATTGACAACAGTCAGAAAGAAACTCCGGTGGCAGATATTCCCATAGTCCGAGATTTTCCTGACATATTCCCAGAAGAATTGCCAGGGTTGCCCGTAGATAGGGAAATGGAATTCACGATCGAGTTAATTCCAGGCACTACCCCTATATCGATTCCACCTTATCGTATGGCACCTACTGAGTTGAAAGAGTTGAAGGTGCAGCTGCAAGATTTATTAGACCGGGGGTTCATCAGGCCCAGTGTCTCCCCATGGGGTGCCCCAGTGTTGTTCGTAAAGAAGAAGGATGGTACGTTGAGAATGTGTATTGATTATCGGCAACTGAATAGGGTGACGATTCGCAATAATTATCCGTTGTCGAGGATCGATGACTTGTTTGACCAACTTCAGAAAGCTAAAGTATTCTCCAAGATAGATCTCCAGTCGGGGTATCACCAACTAAAGGTCAAGGAGAGTGATGTAGCAAAAACAGTATTCTGTACGAGATACGGACACTATGAATTCCTGGTTATGCCCTTTGGATTGACAAATGCCCCTGCAGCTTTCATGGATTTGATGAACCGTATCTTTCAACCTTATCTGGACCAATTCCTTATAGTGTTCATTGATGATACTTTGGTCTATTCGCAAAGTGGAGAAGAGAATACGAAGCATCTCCGGATTGTATTGCAAACGTTGCGGGAGAAGCGGTTGTATGCAAAACTTAGTAAATGTGAATTTTGGTTAGATCATGTGGTATTCTTGGGTCATGTCATTTCAGAAAATGGTATTCAGGTAGACCCGAAGAAAGTTGAAGCTGTCGTTCAATGGGAAAGACCAAAAAATGTGACTGAAGTTCGAAGTTTTTTAGGGTTGGCAGGTTACTATCAACGATTTGTGCAAGGATTTTCCGTGATAGCTGCCCCGTTGACCCGATTAACTCGAAAGGAATCCAAATTTGAGTGGACCGATAAATGTGAACAGAGTTTCCAAGAATTGAAGAGTAGGTTGATATCGGCACCAATATTGTCCCTCCCGTCCGAAGGGGGTGGTTTCGTAATTTATAGCGACACATCACACCAAGGGCTGGGATGTGTTCTGATGCAGCATAATCATGTGATCGCTTATGCATCTCGGCAACTGAAGAACCATGAGCGTAATTACCCGACGCACGATTTGGAGTTGGCTGCAATTGTGTTCGCCCTGAAGATTTGGAGGCACTACCTGTATGGCGAGACATGTGAAATATACACCGACCATCAGAGTTTGAAGTATTTGTTTACTCAGAAGGAATTAAATCTAAGGCAGAGGCGTTGGATAGAGTTAATCAAGGACTACGATTGCACCATCCATTACTATCCAGGAAAGGCTAATGTTGTAGCAGATGCTCTAAGTCGGAAATCGGCAGGCTCAGTCACCCACCTTCGTGTTACCCATGCTAACCTATATGCAGAATTGATATCGATGCGAGTTCAGTTAGCGATTGGTCAGACAGTAGCACTACTTGCAACTTTAACTTTGAGACCGACGTTGATTGATCGCAGACATTCAATTGGAGAGGATCCGGGATGAAGTAAAAAACGGACACAGAATTGATTATCATATCAGGGAAAGGGACGAAGCTTTGATGTGTAAAAATAGGCTGTGTGTGCCCAACGATATCAGTTTGAAAAAAGATATCTTGGAAGAGGCGCATAGCTCCGCATACGCATTGCATCCAGGGAGCACTAAAATGTATCGGGACTTGCGTGAACATTATTGGTGGACTGGGATGAAACAAGAGATCGCAGAATTTGTGACCAGGTGCCTTGTGTGCCAACAAGTAAAGATCGAGCATCAGCGTCCAGGTGGGTTGCTGCAACCTCTACCTATTCCAAAGTGGAAGTGGGAGCATATCACAATGGATTTTGTTTCGAGATTACCCCGTACTCAAAAAGAGTATAATTCCATCTGGGTGATCGTTGATAGGCTCACCAAGTCCGCTCATTTCCTAGCCGTAAAGACAACATTCTCTCTTGAAAAGTATACCCAACTGTATATCGATGAGATTGTTAGATTGCATGGTGCACCGGTTTCTGTAGTGTCGGATAGAGATTTACTTCGAGGTTCTGGCCGAGTCTTCAAACTGCTTTAGGTACCAAGCTAAAATTTAGCATCGCTTTTCATCCTCAGACGGATGGCCAGTCAGAGCGTACGATTCAGACGTTGGAAGATATGTTCAGGGGATGTGTTCTGGAATTTCCTGAAAGCTGGGACGATCACTTGCCGTTGATGGAGTTCGCTTACAACAACAGCTACCACTAGGCAATTGAGATGGCTCCGTACGAGGCATTGTACGTAGGAGATGCAGAACCCCTATTTGTTGGACTGAGGTAGGCGAATGTAAGTTGTTGATGTCAGACATAGCCCAACTGACAGTAGACAAAGTAGAGGTAATTTGAGAAAAATTGAAAATCGCTCAGAGTCGGCAGAAGAGTTATGCAGACAAGCGCCGGCGGGAGTTAGAATTCGAGGTAAGGGATCATGTGTTCTTGCGTATCTCTTCGTGCAAAGGCATAATGAGGTTTAGAAAGAAAGGAAAGTTGAGTCCAAGATACATCGGACCATATGAAATTCTAGAGCAGGTTGGCACAACAGCGTATAGACTCGCGTTACCGCCAGAGTTATCTCGACTGCACGATGTTTTCCATGTATCGATGCTTCGAAAATATGTGTCAGACCCTTCTCAAGTGTTGACTTCGCAACCGATCGAAATGGAAGCTGATTTGTCCTACGTTGAGAAGCCGATCCAAATCCTAGGCCGTAAAGATCAAGTGTTGCGAACGAGGACGATTCCGTTGGTCAAAGTGTTGTGGCACAGTCATGCGATGGAAGAGGCAACATGAGAACGAGAAAAATAAATGAGGAATAAATACCCACATTTGTTTGACTAAGGTAAAAAAATAATAATAAAAAATAAAAAAATAAAAAAATAAAAAAAAATCGGGACGAAATTTCTTTTAGGAGGGAAGAGTTGTAAAACCTAAGTTATAAGACGTACGTCATAAATAGTCGCATTATAGAACGTTAGAGAATTTTATGGTAAAAATTTTATCGATAAAAACTCAAATCAAAAGTTGGGGGTCAAATTGGGAATTTAAGAACACAAAAATTTTAACTTAAGATTTGGAATTGGCAATTAGGAATTAAAAGTAAAAATGTTAAGGGCAAAATTATAAATATTGGAACTTTTAAAACTTAAACTTATCAAAATAAGAATCCTAAAGAAAATGAGGGGAGGAAAGTGTAATTTAAACTTTTTTTTATGTATATAAATGTCTATCCCCACACGGCAAACGGACGGCGATCCACCGGCCAATGAGGGGAGATCGAGGGACGACGTGGCAAGCTCAGAATTTGTTTAGCCACTAATTTCATGCATTAAAAACCCTCTTACATGCACTGAAGTGAGGAAATCGGAAAAGGAAGGAAAACTCGAAAATTCTAGAGAGAGAGAGAACCAGAGCGGAGGGGTCGTCGGTTTTTCTTGAATCGACGTTCCTCCAGCAGCGTGGTCGTGTGGGCATTGTAAACGATTCCAGGGAGAGAGAGAGAGAGATTGGTGTGGCCGGTGGCGTGGCTCGTCAACGGAGTGGAAGTGCGCGTGCTGGCGTTGCCGGTGAGCGGAGTTGCGGATCGCCGTTCGACCATCAACGATCGTCGGGAAGGTGAGTATTTATATGTATTTCTTCAATTAATTGATAGATGTATGCATGCATGAGCGTAACGAGCTGGGTCGGTAAGTTTTCGGCGGTGTGCTCGATTTTCGTTTTCCGGCTGCATGTGGGTTTGCGTGTGTGTGTTCGGATTTTCTGGCTACTATGTGCGAGTGTGTGTGTGTGTGTGAAATGTATATTGCAAAGAGAGAGAGAGAGAGAGAGAGAGAGAGAGAAAAAAGCCGAGACGAAGAGGGAAAGAGAGAGGACGATCACGGCGGTGGCGGTGGCGTGAGTGGTTGCGGCTGCAGTGTGCCGCTGTGCGTGTGGGTCTCCGACGACAAGGGTCGTTGGTCCCATGGCGTGCCGTCGGCAGTGGCATGCAAACGTAGTCACATGCATGGGGGTGGGGTGTGACAACGGTAGTGTGGTGATTGTTGATACCGAATAAGGGATGAAGCTTATAGTAGCGACAAAAGTCTCGGGAGAATAAGAGCAGCGGGGTGAAAGCTTTAGGGTTGCGAAAATTTTAAGGAGAACATGTCCAATAAAAACTTATTCTTGATACCATGTTAAGAGGTTCCAACTTAAAACTATATGGTGTTAAATAGAGTAACTCTTTTGATTTATAGAGTAATTTAGAAATTCTTAAATAAGCGATGTGAGACAGGAATCTAACATTATGGATTCAACAAAAATTTTGTGAAATTCAATCGAGGGTAGCTATGATTTTTGGCCAGTAAAAATGGGTTTGTTTTAGTTTGTCTAACACATGTTCGTGAAAATGCCTGAATGAAATAATGATCGGCTGTGAGAGTGAATAAATTCGTCTGTAAAAAGAATTGCAGCACCGACGATTTCTTCTTCACCAGACTAGCGAATTCTGACTCCACCAACAACACGGTAGGCTCCTTGGTGACTGGAGCGAACGTAGAGAGGATCCCTGGACTCAACACCCTTAGCGTCTCCACGTCCCGCATCAACTACACCCCCGGCGGACTGAACTCGCCGCCCGCCCACCCTCGTGCCACCGAGATGGTTTTCGTCCTCTGTCTTAAAGTCCATCAAGACAGGCGAGACCTTCGTGTTCCCCAGAGGCCTCGTTCACTTCCAGAAGAACAACGGCAAGGTGTCGGCGACCGTCATCGCCGCCTTCAACAACCAGTTGCCGGGAACTCGGTCAATTGCTGCCACCTTTCTGCGGCGTCGCCGTCGGTGTTGGATAATGTTCTGACCAAAGCTTTCCAAGTTGGGACAAAGGAGGTTGAGAAGATCAATCATTGTTTTCTATTGCACTCTCTCTCTCCTATTCATACCCACTTCCTCTCTCTCTATATATATATACACACACAATTAAGTAGTCATGCCAGCTCTTATTAGAATGCTTCTGATCACAACAATTGTTACGGGGGTGCAGCCACCCCCGTAACAGTGCTGAACTATCCCTGTTGTGGGGGTGATGTCCAGAGAGAGAGGAGTTGAGCAGGAGAGGGATAGAGACAGGGATGGTTATGGGCCGGGCTCGGGCCGGGTTTTGACTAGGGTATTATACAAAAATGTTAGGCCCTAATCCGGTCCGGCCCTATAATCGGGCCCTAATTTTATGCCCAAATCCGGCCCTATAAAAAAAAAATTAAGCCCAAGCCCGGCCCTATAATTTTTTATTTTTTTAAATTTAAAAACTAAATACTAAAATTACAAAATGACCCATCAATTCTTCTCTATGAGTGGAATGAAATTAGAGTTTGCTAAATTATCTAACTAAAATTAAAAATTACAAATTGGCCTCTCAACTCTTTTTCTATGGATATATATATATATAAAATATATTTTTTTTATATTTAAAAAAAGTTCGGGCCGGGCTTAAATAAAAATGATCAAGCCCTAGCCCGGCCCTAAAAATGAATGGGCCTTAGTCTTTAGGCCCTAGCCCGTCCCATGGGCTCAAACACCAAGCCCAAGTTCTAAAAAAATAGGACCGGGCTGGCCGGGCCCATGACCATCCCTAGATAGAGATAGGGGTGAAAATAAAGAAAAGAAGAAAAATAGTAAAAGACTATTTTGCCTTTAAATTTTGTTAGATTTGAAGAAAAATCTAATAAAAGGAGGATTTAAAATAAAACAACTAAACTTAAAACGATTACTTAAAAATATGTCAATAATTAAAAAAATTTAAATGTATATGTATTTTTTCCTAAATTTTAAACTCACGAAGTAAACATTTCGAAAGTTCTTCATGTGTGTTTATGTTACAAGTTCTATAGTTGCGTTTACATTAAGTTGGAGCTGGATTTTTACAATCATCGATGGGTAGATGAGAGAAATCTAGTAAAAAAATAAAATAAAAAATAGAAAGTGTAAAACGTTTCTAATTTTTTGTTATTTATTTTAAAACAATATCTTTTATTCAAAGATAATAGGATTCTATTCATTTACGAATCCAATTTCAAATCTTGAAATTTATACTATTATTATCAAAATAACATAATGATATCTAATTGTTTATTGAGAATTTAATATTTTTTTTCCTCTAAATATACGTATTGCGTAGGGTTATGCAGAATCTTTTGCAATCCGTTTACCTGACCCCTCCCGTTGTCCACCGACCCGCAAGTGTCTTACCCATCACCTAACCCGCTAGATTTCGGACCAAAATCAATAAACCTAAACCAAGCTAGGGAGGCTCACAGGTAAATGAGTCTCCGTCGCAGGCCAGCCCACGGTTCGCCCCAACCTTACACTATTGAGCGGTTCATAGTTCAAACTAAATAAAATTATATTTTATTTAAAAATAATAGAATTGTCATTCCATCTATTCATTTACGAATCCAATTCCAAATCATGAAATTTATACTATTGCTATCAAAATAACGAAATGATATATAATTGTTTATTGAGATTTTAATTAAAAAAAAAATTATAAACGTACGCATTGTGCGTAGGGTTGTGCAAAATCTTCTGCAATCCGTTTACCGGACTCAACCCTCAAGTGAACACCCCCCCGCCCCCCCCCCCCCAACTAGATTTCGGACCAAAATCAACAAGGCGGGAGTGTTCGTGGGTAAATGAGTCTTCGTCGCAGGTTGGCTCACGGTTCGTCCCAAACCACACTCTATTAGACATTTCACGGTTCAAACTAATTCAATCTTCTTAATATTAGTTTGGTCGGCGATTTTGACATATATATAGTCCCAACCCGCCCTTAAGTTGTGTGTCTAAAATTAATTTGTATGACATTCAAAATTTCAAACTCTGTTTTTTTTTAAACGGAAATGGAAAAGGTAGTTACTGATTGAGCAAAATAAGAAAAATGATCAAAATTTGAAGTGAAGCAGCTCAGATGCGCTATATTTTCGTCCGACAAATCAGGCGATGGTGATGACCCCGTCGTCACACATTGGGCGCAATAAATCATCATCACAAGCAACCACCTCACGGCGTGCACCAGCCGGGAATCGAACCCGGGTCTGTACCGTGGCAGGGTACTATTCTACCACTAGACCACTGGTGCTTCTTATTCAAAACTCTAAAACTTTAAAATTTATTGCCTTTATATTCTTATGATTTCTATCTCGCAATCTCCTTCCAATTTTTATATTTGATTGTGTGTATTTTACATGTATGCGCGATTACTAAAATTAAAATAGATAATGGATGAAAATAAATAAATAAATAAATTGGAAACTCTTGTCTTGATAATATTAATGTAATAATGGGCTTGACTCACGTGGTCCATTAAGGTAAAACTTAATCCCTATTTCCCCTATAAATACTTATGTATGGTGTTGTAATTTATGTATCTTTTTTCATAATATCAGTACATGATTCATTCTCCCACGTTTTAATCATCTTAACAATAACTTGATATAAGTTTTGTGAAATATAAGGTTGTCTAAAAAATTTAATAAATTCTTAAAATTTATAAATGATGAAATTTTAAAAATTGTGAATTTTAAAATCTCATTATTTACGAATCCGTTATTTGGATAGCTATTTTAGATGAGAAATTTTATTGTGTAATTTTATAATTTCTTTGTTTGAATAAATAAGTTTTTGTACGTATAATTTTTAAATCTATTAAATTTTAATAATAAAAAAATATAAAAATACAATAAATAGTATAAATTTCATATCTATTTTAATAATATAATTTTAATGATACAATTTTTAAAACTATCGTTTTAATTATATTACTTTTATACCCAGGAACACAATTTTAGTTATACTATTTTAATTATATTATTTTACACTAATTTTAGTAATATAATTTTAATTATCCTATTTTTACACCTATTGTGTACATGTTATATAATTTTAATATATTGTTTTAATTATACTATTTTTATACCTATTTTAATAATATTATTTTAGTTATATTATTTAAATTATATTGCTTTTATATGAATTTTAATAATATCAAAAGTGAAATCCCCACTTTAGAGAAATTTGAAAATAATACATGTTTCGGAAGAATTTAAGAGTACTATTTGGTCACTTTTGTTGGAAGAGCATGAATGTGAAGATAAATTAGAATTGTAAATGGATATATGTATTTTCTTTTTTTTCATGAATTGTTTTTCAATTCTTAGTCTCTATTTCGATGGACAAATTAGGATTTTTAGAAAAGTTAAATTAAATTATTGATATTCCTTTATTCAAGAGTTTGCTATTTTAAATTATATTTATTAAATATATTTATATTTGGGTGAGGTTGAAAAATGGTTCATCGGACATAGCACCCTAGATCAAGATACCTCCTAGCTTAACTCTATCCCTCAGCTTTGATTCCTGCAAAAAAATGTTCCGCAAGTGGACCAGCACTTCCGATATGAGAATCAGTCGAGGGTTTCTTAGTAGAATTTGGCAGAATTTGGCAGAGTAGTAGCTAGAAAAAAAAATGTGTACTTGGTTAGCTCACAATTCTAGTATTTACAAGCAGACAGAGACTTATTTGGCAAGCCTTCCTTGGTTCTCGGTCCATCACCATTAAGAAGGTAACGACTATGGGGTGAAGATCGTGGGACCGTTACTCAAGGGAGGTAACAACTCCTTCCTCAAAGAGATGGAGGCAGTTCTAACTGCTCTGAGTAGAAATAATGTCGACTCTCCTACCCGAGGGTGTGGCCCTGCCCCAGTCGGGTTGATGTTGTAGACAGCCCGGCAGGGATGAAGAGTTCTTCATTCCTGCCACGTGTTAGAGACACGTGGTTGAACGACGGATCTGCCTACCTGAAGATTCAACGCAATCTGCTGCAACCTCCTCATGGCGCTTTTCGCAGTTATTGCAATCTCTTGATGCTCCTTACTTATTAACCTAGCCAAGGCACGACCTTTGAGATTTTGACCTTTTGGTGTTTCTCTTTCACCTTTTGGTGTTTTTCCTTCCCTCTACCAATTTAAGGTGTGCCTCTCTGCCTCATTTCTCTCTATCCTTCCCTTCCAAGTGTCTTTCAGCAATTTTCGCCCTTTTTAGTCTTCCATCATAGACTCCTTCCACTACCAAATAGAGGAGCATCAAGAGAAACAATCCAAGGATGCTCAAAGGATAAAGACATGGGTCACCGAACTGAACAAAGAACTGAGGCTTCACTATCGCCTCCGCAACATGGAGCTTCGAGCCTTATACGTCGTCTTGGACTCCAATCACTACGTTGCCTTATCGGAAAAGCTCAAGATGTTGGACAAGTTTGAGGAAGATGAGTCTAGGGCCAACAACCTTGAGGCGACTCTAGAGGGTGAGAGGGAGCTCCGGACTCGAATTGAGGCGTGGTGCCCAACGCGCAAGGCAAAGATCAGGGAGCACCTCAACGTGCTAGGGGAGTGCAGGGCGGTGCCATCGATCCAATCTACTCATCCCCATTGATCCAGCCTGCTCATCTCTAGGCACGATCAAAATTGCCTCAACGCTTCCTCGTTCCGGTCGTAATTATCTACTTATATCGCCAAATCAAATCATATATTTGTTAATTGAAACAATTAGAAGAGTTAAGAGCAATTGAGACACAAAAATTCCCAAATCAAAACTGAAACCGTAGGATTAGAATTACAAAATGAAAGATTGGCAAAGAAAAAGAGAACCATAGAGATCAAAAAACCCATGGGAAATGAAGGTTGATGGTTGGATAACATCGAAGTCGAATGTGGCGGAGTGGTTCAATGGCAGGCGTAAGGATAGGGGGTTGCTCGGTGTAGAAGAAAGATAAAAGAAAGAAGAAAAAAGAAAAGGGAAAGAGAAAGGGAATAAAAAAAAATAAAAAAATAAAGAAATAAAAAATATATTTATACATTCACAATTGTATCCCTTATTCCATCTAATTTAACAATTAAATAAGACTGAAGGACTAATTAAAATTATAATTAAAAATACAATATTCAAAGTAAAAAACGCACAAAATTATTGAATCACATAAAAATTGATCGATAATTAGAAGGTAATAAATAAAACTTCCCCCGGGAGTACAAATGCATTGTAAAATTTAATATATTGGATGCCCCAAGGTTCGCTCATGTATCTTCCTCTCTCAATAAACCATCAAGTTGAACTCACAACTTGTGGGACTTAAAAAATATATTGAAAAAAAAAAAAAAAAAAGTAGAAAAAGGCAAAATGTGGTAGTGAAAGTTAACCTAAAGTTGGCAATTTATAAAGATGACAATTCAACTTCTCGAGTGCAAGGTCGGTAAGCCACAAACGTGCTGTCATTTGAGAAGGAACCAGGATTAAAGCACGTAATTCCAGTGTACTTGAATGCCTTCTGCTCACTTTTGTCCCCCAAAATTATCTGCACCACAAATAAATCAATTTTAATTAATTAATTAAAATTGTATATAAAACACAATATTTCCAAGAATAATTTATTTAAATAAATTGACTTATGCACTAAGCGTGGACACGTGTGTCATGTCCAAGATGGGGATACGACAAATATCCAAAAAAAAAAAGGATGCAGTTATGGCTAGGATATAACAATATATTATTATTATTATTATTATTATTATTATTATTATTATATCAAACAAATTATTATGGAAGAATGCATTTGGATGACGAGATGTAATATACTTAACAAAAACAATAATTTTTTTAAATTTAGAAATTATTTATATTAAGAGTAAAAAAATCATTGCATTAAAACATGAAAAAATTTAAGATTAACATCAGTTAAAAGTTAAAGATATCCTATCTTACAAGGGGGTGTGCGTTAGTTTTTAGATGTAAAGGGGAGAAGTTTTATCCCTTTATATTTTCCAACCTTACACTCGTTACACTACAAGTTTTTGAAATATTGATTATTACCCACGCTATCCCATACACGTGAACACAACGTGTCCTATTTGAAATTTAAATTTTCAATCCTCCAAGACACAGATGCGTGACCCACCATGTTCACCGCGTGTCCATGTTCCATAACACTACAAGTGTTTGTGCTTCCTATCTTATGCATTATGTTTGGATTGGGATAAGGGGGAGAAAATAAGAGATGCACATGTTTTCAACCTTCACTTAAATGGAACAAAGACTTTCTTGTAACATTTATCTTATTGTGATTGAATTGTTTATTAAAAACAAATTATCCAGAACTCAGATTTTAGATAGAAACTAAGTTGGTGCTCAAGCCATAGCCAAAATTTGCACACAAGATTTGAAACGACAAAGGCAGATCAATATATTAACTGATGAGAATGGCAGGAGAGTAATGAAGTTAAATCAGAATCGGGGTCATTTTGAAAATGACGTCAAAGAGGCCATCAACAAAAGATCTATAGTGAAAGGTTGGTCACGGAGGGAGAAGGAGCACAACTGGAAAGGCAAAGCAGTTATTGAATAACTTCTTTAGTGTTAGATTCTTTTGTGTTTTGAGTTTTGGGTTTCATTGGTGTTGAATATCACATCGTTTGTGTTACATGATCCTGAGCTATATATAAGTCTAGAGTAATCCTCCTCTTTCAAGGCGTCTTTTGAAAGTGAGTTAGGCACATTGGATTTCTATATGGTTTCAGAGTAAGGCCGTTTGTCTAATGTTGGGCGTATTGAATTCCAAACCAATGTTGGACCCCCCCGATATCAGTTCGCAATGGTTCGTGAGGGGGTGTTGAATCCAACATCGCTTGTCTTATCTGATCCTGAGCTATATATAAGTCTAAGGCCCTAAGGGTAATCCTCCTCTTTCAAGGCATCTTTTGAGAGTGAGTTAGGCCCAACAATTGGTCTTAAACTTGTCATGTTTTCTTGTGTCCTTTTATACTTTAGTCGTTAGTTTGGCTCCTTCGGTAGATAGCTTTAGTTAGTTTCGCAGCTTTCCCCCATTGCCTTTTTTTTAATAGGGTGTAAGTTTTCCCTTGGACTTTGTATTTGGCCTCTATTGGCTAGATGTGAGTTTTATACTCTCTGTAGCTGTTGGACTAACGGACATGATACCACGCTGAAAGCCTTGTAATTAAAGCATGCAAAGAGAGAAAAAAAAGGGGGCAATACCGTATGTGGAGTCGGATAAAGGTGCAGACAGTGATCGTAATTCCAAAGAATGGGTTGCACTGTAAGAGGGAGGGGACAGAGATGACTTTGATGTGTTATGGTAGCAACCAGCTGCAATGACACCAAAAAAAATGCTTTTAGATAATGACAGTCACTCTCAACATACTAAGTGAGAAGCATGGAAGGAAGCACTCACGTGCTCGAAATTATCGCTGGTTTCTTCAGTTGATGGGGGCATCAGACATGACCTGCGCATTCTATAAAGCAGATCTTGACGGAGAATTACAATTTCTTGAGTATAAAACTTGATTCTGACATTAAAACAAATTATACAAAAAACGAAACAGAGAGTGTTAATACCAAGCAATTATGATGTGCCTTAAAATTATAAAACCAGCTTAACCCCAATTAAAACCAATAAACCTTAATTGAAGCACGGCAAAGTGTTGTGTAGAGGATTATGCTTAGCCTAGTGAATGATTGGCTGGCAACGGATCAAACGAATTTACCTGCATGGATTACTTGCGAAAATGGCATTCGGAATGTGGTTCTGAAGTTCTTCTGTTATATATTTTGGCAGAGCACACATAGGTAGAACTGATTGAGGACCTGAATACGCAAAATAGCAACAAAATACAATATTGAATTTGGGAAGCTTGAAGGTGGAACTTGCAATGACCAATTCAACTCACCAATGTCATCAGGACCAGGTATAAATAAGAACCTACTATGCTCTTTTAGTCGTTGATGGGCTGCTATCATTTCCCCAAGCTTTCCAAACTGTGATCTGCACGAAATGGTTGTTTTTTTAGCATTTAGTTTCTAAGATTAGGGTGCATTTGGGTGAGATGTTTCAAGAAGATATTTATAACATTTTCTTAACAGATTTTCTTAAAAAATTACAAATCCCTTCTCAAAATCAAATACTTTACCCAAACGCACCCTTACAGAGCATAGCATGACTTTTACACATTAATAATTTGATTTGAGCCCTCACCTGAGACTTGAGAAAGACCTAAAAGAAAGGTTACAGGGACGGGAACAGAAATTTCCCATCAAAATAAATAGGGATGGAACCACCTCTACATTCTCATAGCCATCTAGGACAGACTCTAGCTTTCCCATGGTCTTCTCTACATAACGGAACATTGAGATTAGGCAATCAAGCTTCCAAGAGTCAATATTAAATCAAGTAATTACTAAGTTAAAGAGCACAAACCTCCTCATTATCCAGCCAAATGTCAGAGAGGATGACGAACATGTCATTCACTGCCCTAGTTTCGAGCTCTACAAGTCTCAACTATCAGAATCAATAGGAAAACTTAGTGAAAATTTTCACCAGTAACACTATCAGAACAACCAACTCAAGGAATATATTAGCCTTTTCCAATATCACTGAAATTCTTGCAAAGGATACAGTTTCCTCTTTCGTAAATGAACCGCCACCAAAAAAATCATGTCCGTCAAATAATGAAGCTGACTTCTCTCTATCCTCCAACGGAGGAAATCCACATGTTTTTACCTGCATGAAGTCGCATATGGCAATAAGCATGTGAGCAATATAACCAAAGGATTCTCATTGGTATTATAACAGGACAAGATGTTATGTGAAAAAGGAATGTAAACACTGATGACTGACCTGAAACACACCTTCCACGAGCATCTCACCTTCTGCTAAAATTATAGTGTTTTCTGTAAAGAATCCTGTAGTTATTTTGTAATGCTTGTTAAAGAAAACGATTTTTTAATGTTTTTAAACAAATGATACCATAATGTAGATTTGTATATGAACGAAATTCCTATTTAACGTAATTTGGGACCATTTTTTGTAAATCCAGGTTTTTAAGGAATATCCTTTAAATTGTTGACAGAACTCTTCAAGTTCAAACATTGTCCTTCCCTTAAACTTTAGTTGACATATTCAAACAACCACAGATTGGGAGTGAGGGAATAGGGCAAATGTTCCTTAAAAATGTATTTTGATTTTCAAGAAAGACTAGTTTTCCAAGTTAAAGGTGGAATATTAAGATCATGTCCAAGAAAATTACAAACCTAAAGAGTAAATTATATTTTGCAGCTTTATGATTAAGAAGTTTGGTGCTTCAACAGCGCTGAACTTAATGGCACTGTTGTGGAAGAGATACTTCAAACATTCAGAAAAGTAAATCTCTCAAGAATACCAAGTAAACATGGTGAAAGGATATTGCAACGGAAAAATCAATTTCAACAGCTGCTGTGAGGTCTTCCAAGTAGAAATGGCCATCTTCCAACTGAGATATCAAACCCATGACCCATCTTCTCCCCATTTGGCCAACTAGAGATTGAATTGGTGATACCTGCTCATTAAGCAAAAAAAAAAAAAAAAAATATATATATATATATATTGTTGGATTCAACACCAGTTTTTCTTACCCTCTTTGATTCCATTTAGATTGAAGGAAAATTGGAGAGAATAGAAGAGGCTCATTAAGAGAAAAGAGAGAACAGAATTAACTTCAGTTCTAATATCCCACTAGGAGAAAATGTAAGCGCAAGTATATTACTTCATTGCCATTCCACTGTATCTTATAAAAGGAAATTATGTTTATTAGGATGTATTGATCTCTTCTTTTTAATCTCCTTTTCTGTAGATATCCATAATTTTGGGGAGACAATTTTGGCAGTCTCTGAAGTAATGTTCTCTCCATTTCTCCTTATTTCTTTATCCATTTCCCTCAATCCAATCATAGAATATTCATTTTTTACAAGAGAAAGACATTGGGATTATTACCTCACAGCTCTTTGACTCAGACATGTCAGCATCAAACGCAGGCCTAGAAAAATGTGGATCACGAGAAAGCCTTTGGAGTAACAATGTAAACCTATCTCTGTACAAACTGGCTTTTGCAGATGCATCACCATGAATTGGAAGCCTCCCAGCATACCTACAAGATCAAAGTATCACAAAAGTGCATGACAATTACAAAACAAAATGCATTCCAACAAGGCAGAGATTTGTTAGATTTATAGTCTTCGTTCTATTTAAGATATCAAATGCAGCATATTAAATTTAGTTTCACACGCGTAAACCTCTTCAGAAGCACTTGTTTGGCTCAAAAGAGATAAACCAAAACAAAAAATTTATGATTTCGTTTTATTCTTAGAGGTCTTATGCTTCATTTTCCATCAACCAGAGTAAACATAAACTTTGCAGTAATAATCGGCTTTATGATTCGAAAAAATAACCTTATATCCATCCACTTTTAAATATAGATACAAGAGCATTTTGAAAAATTATATTTAAGCAAAGTAACAAAATATGTTGAATAAAATGAAAAATATTTAGAAACACCCTCATAGACACTGCTACAAAGGGAGATCTAAGCTTAAGAAAAGTAGGTAAGAGACAATCAGGAATAATTTGATAGATTTGAACTAACGGAATGGATGACAATAGAAACATCTTTATGGCACAATCGGATTCATGTAGCGAACCCTATTAGGTGGGCAAAGACTTTGTTGTTGTGGTAGTTAAAACATCCTTGTAGAAATATTTGACCATCACTATTATATTGAAATACCGTTTCCTTTTTGGTTTTGCCGTTTGCTTCACAAATCAAATGGACCCATGTACCGAGATAAAGAGCAAAAATTTCATAATCCTAAATCAGTTATCTCTACCCAAATCCATCCAAACCATTTATCCATACAACAGTAAAAATAAGAAAAACAACTAAAAGAACAAAATAAATCAGTATAACTTGTACAGTGAATAAAATACTTACTCGTAAAAGATTTTCTTAACAGGGTCGTATTTGAATTTTGGGATAACAAAAGCATCAATTATGCGAAGAGATGAACCATTACTGGTAGAACTAGGAATTGTTTCAACGGCGTCGGTTTCTAATAGAAGGCTGGCAACCCGTTGCACTGGCTCTTTATCCAATATTGAAGATTTCACTGTAAAAATTAACAATAATCAAACAAGTCAATCTACCTTAATTTGTATACGCACACTAGCATATAATTATTCATATACTATTTTAGCATATGTGTCCCTTGACCCTAAATATGTTTACCTATACACATACATATAGATATATCTCTGTAAAAACAAAAATACATTATTTTCTTAATGAACTATATGCATCAATTGATGAGATGTGGTCAAGTTTTTATTTTATGTGGAAATTGAAAAAAAAAAATGAGTAATCAAACATACGAATCTACATTCATGCATATTATAGAATACAATATTTGATGTGGTGTTTACAGATCTTTAGCTAAAAGGAAATAGGATCCAAGAACTCAGTACCAGATTAAACGCAATTTATAGCATACAAAAGCATAAACACACACAGACGAATTAATGTGTTTGTGATGCGGGCGTACGTGATTGCTGTTCCAGGTCGTCGAGGAGAAGATCGAGGGCGTCGTCTTGTGCTTTCCCTTCGGGGAAGCGTTTGATGAAGGAGAGAATTTCATCTCGGGCTTCGACTGTAAGAGTGTAACCCCTCATCTTGACCTGCCGTTGCACTTTGTTTTTCATTGTTGAACTCATTTTCGCTGAATCTCTCTCTCACCAGCTGAATCTCTCTCTATCTCATCCCATCAGATTCACACACTACTCTCTCTCTCTCTCTCTACTGTGACTGATCTGCAATTGGATTTGGCGGGATGACGCTTCATGCGGCCAATGGCGGGAGAAAATGTTTTTCTAATTTCACCTGTTCTTATGCCCTAATGATTCAACGACGACGTTATCTCCCAAATGGTTGAAACACGTATTTTTATGAGAAAATTACTAAAGAGTCTAGTAATGGATTGAATCTACTAAATGGTCCCACAATTTTTTTTTTCACATTATAGTCCTTCATTTAGTGGTTTTTGTTACTAAGAAGTTCTGATTTTAAACCCATTTTTTTCTTTGGGCATTATTAGCCATCCACATTGAAATTGCATAAACTGAGATCTAAAGCAAATCGTTGATTTAGATGAAATTGGAGTTATCGCCTATCGTCACCGTCCTCTCTTGTGCTACTTATTGTCGTCGCCGTTGCCATTGTCACTTCGTCTTTGTCACCGTCATCACTTTGTCACCATTGTCATCCCCTCTCTCAAATCGCGGCCAGATATGGCCGTCATGGCCAGATCTTGTTTGTTGATGTGAGGGTCATAAACGTTAGAGGTGTCGAGAAAAGTGATGTCAGCATCTTCAACAAAGTGGATGAACTCAATCATGTCAGATTCTATAGGTCGTGATAGAGTGACGATCTCGAGGAGAGAGAGAGAGGAACTTGGAAGAGAGTGTCGCGCGCGGAAGATTTGTGATAAAGATGGATTTGTTTGGGAACCTGAGTTCAAAGAATAAGAAATCAAAAAGGAAACAATACATCTTTCAAAATACAGCCAACAAGATTTGATGGGTGGCGGTACAGTCGGCGGCGACTTGGTGGAGTTGAACGGCAGATCCCGTGTTATATTCTGAACGAAAGTGGAATATAACACGATCTCATGTTACATTCAAAGCGTGGAAGGGCAAAATTGTCAAAAAAGGATTAATTTGTAACATTTGTTTTAAAAAATGTGTATTTAGTAGTTTTGGTTACTGTCCCTATTTTCATACCGCATAACTAAATACGACTTTCAATTTAGTTCTTTATTTTGAAATTGACTAATTATTATAAAAAAGTTGTATCCACTAAAAGTTTGAATATTAAGTATATTTTCGAATTTATCATTTATTGTTGTATATATTGGTCTGACCATTCTCCGGACCCCACGCATAGCAGGAATTTTGTAGCACCGAATGACTTTTTTTTATATATTTAGAGAAAGAACTTTAGGTTTTAATTGAGTTTAATTTAACTATTTTTTATAACTCATCTTTTTCCCAATTAAATTTATATATAACGCATTAAATGTTGAATTTGACAAAATAGATTTAAGTAAGGTGATGTTTTGAAGTTGATGAATGATTATGGTGCCAAAATCTAGATTGTTAGAGATGGTTATTGAGATTCAAAATTAGGCCTTCTTTGTGGGTTTAGATCTTGCAAAACAATGCACAACGGATAGATCTATCAGATTTGCACTTTCGATATGAGAACAAATAATTTGTTCTGAGTAAATTTTGGCAAAGTAATTTCTAGAAAAAAATATACGTATCTTGACTAGATCCTCTTGTAGGGATGTCCCAAATTTAAGGGAGTATGGAGTTAATGGATCATTATACTTTGAATGGAATCGCCCTTTCGATATATGTAGCGAACAGTTGCAACGGCTCCCGAGATCGGTTTACGACCCAAGCTGGAAACGCTCTTTGGCCATCATTGGTTCTCCAAGGGCGGGCCAATAGAAAAAATCAAGAGATAATCTTTACACCTTATATTCCGAAGTTTTTTTTTAGATCTTCTTTATATTCTCCATCTCAACAAGGGCATTATCCTCATTATAATTCGGGATGAAAAACAATCACTTACCATGCACTTGCCTGTTTTTAATATTCTTTATTGATAATTTCAATCTCTTCTTTATCTTTCATTCTCTTTTCCGTCCAAATATTCAAAAATATACATATCACACACACACACACACACATAGACTAGGGATATCAATGGTTTGATTTCGGTCCGATTTCATATAAAACCAAAACTATTAGATATATAATAAACCAAAATCATAATCAAAATCGCCTTTTTAAAAAAAAAAAAAAAACGATTTTAAAACGAACCATTTAAATTTATACTAAACAAAACCGCGAAACCATTTAAGTTTTTTCAATTTTATTAAAAAAAAAATCAAAACCAAAACGGCGGACCATTGTTTTTTTATATATGAACCAAAATATAACTAAAATATAAAGTATAAATTTCAAAAACAAAATCAAAGCACAAAACTATTAATTGTTACTATAAACGTTTCTAACCACGATTAAAATACAACGACAAATAGTCGTTACAATAATAAAAATCAAAGTCTACAAAGCAAATTAAAAACACACACACACACACATATATATATAGATATGTTAGGGATTAAACTATAAATATATATAAAAAAAATAAGGGTATATATGTCATAAAAATATATCTAAAATATCGATTTTGCGTTCAATTTCGTGGTTACTGTCCCCCAAACCAAAACCGTTACAGTTGCTAATTTCAAAATAAAAACCGCAACCAACCATTTAGTGAGTTTCAAAATCGGACCATTCGGTTCGGTTTCTGTTGGTTACCCTTTGGTTCGATTTTTTTGCCATTCCTAATATACACACACACATACATACACAAAGGTTCTTTTGTAGAAAATTTATGAAAGAGGAAGGAAAATGTTTTAAATGCCCGTAAAGTCCTTTTAAAAATAGTTGGGTGCATGGTGTTTGCTTATTTATCATCAAAAATTATAATAGAGTTATTGATTTGGACTAAAGTGAAATGATTATTCAATTATGTGTTCAAAATTATGGGGACAAAAATGAAATAATGGTTAAACGCCAGGGGTGCAAAGTGTCAAAACCCTTCGTATTAGATATTGAAATGTAAACTTTGCTTGGGCCGAAGTAGAATTATGGTAAACGATATGGGGAAATTCGAATTTTCTCTAGTTATTTCTCGCGCGTAGATCGGCCCCGCCACGATCAGTCTGCCGTGACGCAGACACTGAGATTGGAGACCAATTATACCTGAATTTTGGAGACCGGCGAAGATCTGCCGGCGATTTCCATCAATTTTGCAACGTTGTTCGATATGATACGAGCAGTGATAGTGATGAACGACCAAGGCAAGCCTCGGCTCGTCAAATTCTACGATTATCAGGTCACTGCTCTTCTTCCCTAACGTCATCTTCCTTTTTGTTCCCACTGAAAACGGAAGAGAACAACAAGAAAACAAAAATCTGATCAGATTCATTTTCTGTTCTGTTATCTTTTTCTTCAGCTTCTTGTGATTTCATTCTTCTTCAGCCTTTTGTAATTACTGATTTATCCAATTTGTGCTAATTAGTTAATTGATTGGATTTAAATAGACGGTGGAGAAGCAGCAGGAGCTCATTCGGTCCATATATGGAGGTTGGTTAGATTGACTCCCTCTCTCCCTCTTACCCCTTGGTTGCTCCGCTTTGTTTCCCTGGATCTAGGGTTCATGTTTCTTCGTCATCCATGTAATATATTCCAACACATTTTTCTTCCTAAAATTCAATCATTTTCTTCTAGGTTAGCTCAACTAGTGATTATTTTCCTGCATGGTATGTTTCAACAGTATTCTCTTTTTGGCTACTGGATGATTTAATTTAACCAACTAGTTGTTCTTTTATTACAGTTTTATGCAGTAGGGCTGAGAATGTGAGCAATTTTGCTCAAGCTGATTCATTTTTTGGGCCGGTATGTGCTCGCCTTTTTTACATTTCTTTTTGTTTTACAATTTTTTCTTGTTTGATTGTTGCCTGGATAATTCATAAGATGATAAATGGTGGTAACACTAGGCATTAGTTTCCTTTAGGTGCTCTACATCATGTTATGGGTGGGTCAGCTAATTCATAAGTTTTCGACTTCTTTGATTCCCATCTGCACTCTCTTTCCCCATCTGAAAATACCTATAAATTTTCAATCTACATCATGTGCATGCCTGTGAGCCTGTGACAATTGTGAGTGAAGATGCCACAATGGTGAAAACGTTAGGCGACGGTGAGTTTGAGCGACGGTGAGTTTGATTTGTTTATGTTTTTGTTCTAACTTTCTTTCTAGGTTTTTGTTTCTATTTAAACTTTAAATCATTAGTGTCTCTGTTTCTGTTCTAATTTGTAGTTTGATTATTGTTTCTGTTTCTGTTATGATTTCTAAGATTAGTGGTTCGGTCTATCCTAAGTTCTAGCAGCATTAATGTGATAGAGTATCCCACATCGGCTAAATAATGGTATGGGATGTGGTACTTAAATCCTTGGGCTCTCCACCTCAATAGCTAGCTTTTGGGGTGTGGTTCTCTCTTGGACTTGAGTACCCTCTATTGGGCATTGGGCCTGGCCCTGTGGGTTATTCTATCAATTGGTATCAGAGCAGTAGGCTAGACCTCTGCGGAAAAGGCTACCTGAACCGGGGCTAAACTGGGGCTGAACCGGGGCTACCCGGGGGCCGAGGAATGGCCCGCCAGACCTGCCGGGCAGAGTGCAGCCGTCGTGGACATCGGTTCTCCTAGGGCGGTGCTATGATAGAGTATCCCACATCGGCTAAATAATGGTATGGGATGCGGTACTTAAATCTTTGGGCTCTCCCACCTCAATAGCTAGCTTTTGGGGTGTGATTCTCTCTTGGGCTTGAGTACCCTCTATTGGGCATTGGGCTTGGCCCAGTGGGTTATTCTATCATAATGCTTTTGTTTCTGTTGATTGAATTTGTTCTGTTTGAGTTTTTGTTGATCTCAGATCAATGATCTGTTTGTTCTAAGTTATATCAATCCGACTGGCCCGATCCAAATACAACCGTATTCGACAACAACTGAAAACATCGGATTTCCATGTTATTCGGTCGAAATCGGATCCAAAAATACGTGACCCAATACATTCGGGTCGGTTCTCGGATCCTCCCAAAATGCTCCCCTCCCGAACCGATGCACACCCCTACTTCAAAGCAAGATATGTGCGTCTATAATTTTCATTAGGTCCTTGTCTTGAATTTCTAATAATTGATTGCAACTATTAGTTTTGCTGACTTTCCTTGTCTGAGTTTAATTCATGCTTGCCCCTATATGCCTAGTGTGAAGTACTGTAATAATTCACATCTTCTCTCACTTTCAGGATGCTCGAATTGTATACAAGACATTTGCTACACTGTACTTCATCTTTATATTTGACAGTTGTGAAAATGAACTAGCAATGCTAGATCTCATGCAAGGTAAATGAAAGCCTCATCCCCTACTGGGTCATTCAGATATTAAACCTTGTATTAATTTAGGTGTCTTAGCACTCAAATTAAATACGTAAATGGGCAAAAGTTGTTGTTGTTCTTGTTTGTTACCTCTCAAATTAAATATTGCATATCAGATACCTCGGATAATTCCCGAAATAGTTAGGAATAGAAGAAAGGAAAAAGAGAGCTATCATTCTAAATGATACGAACCCGATTCTAAATTTGTCTTGAGGCAGGATTTTTATTTCAGTGATTTTGGGAAATTTTCTGCAATGGGGAAGATTGTTCTGTCAAAATATCTTCTTTTCTGATATATTTTATAGAATTCATAAGATATTGAAGGCTTGGAGTAATCCTAACTCCTAATCTCTGAAAGTAAGGAAAACATCAAGAGGTAGTAAATTTTAGTTCCGATGATCAAGAAAATTCATTTCTGAGCTTCGTCAACTTGGAGCCAACACAAATCTGGGCATCTGCTAATTGTTCAATCTCACATTTCACACGGTGCTACACAGTATAATCTGATATTTTGCCTAGACTTTTCATCCTAGAGACGTGACACGTGGTTCTAACTTCGCTGTGAATGAACAACCTTCTATTTTGTAACTCGTTGAGCCCTTTACTTGCACATGTATCTTCTTCATGTAGTTAGGTCTTGTTTTTCGCCAGTGGCCATGTCCGGATGGATGGATGGCCGGGATACAAAGAGTATTATCTCATATACCTCTGCAACTTTAAGGGTGTGTTTAGTTGAGATATTTGAAGAGGAAACTTGATTTAAAAAAGGGTTTTGTAAAATTTTCTTAAGAAAATTCCTTAACAAAATTTTATAAATCCTTTTTTCTCAAATCAAATTTATTCTTCAAATAACTGAATCAAACGCACTCTAATTCTTGCAGTGCTTGTATTGTCATTGGGCTCTAGATTGGCAACTGATATTCTTTGTATCAGTTCATAATTTGCTTGACCCTTGAAAGATGTGGTTTATTGCTTAGAACAATCTGACTCCATCTTTTTATGATTATTGGATCCCTTGATTGAATAATGCTGTTGAACAACAGTTTTCGTAGAGGCACTGGACAAGTGTTTCAATAACGTGTGTGAGCTCGACATAGTTTTCAATTTTAACAAGGTTAGTCTCGTTTCTCCTCATCCCTCATTGAATTAGAAATTCTGACCTTACATGGATAAAAAAAAAATGAATGTCAAAGCATTTGGAATGGATTAGTCTTATTATAATTTGTAAACAGTCGTTTGGGTAAGGTATTTGAAGAAGGAATTTGATTCAGAAAAACAATTTGTAAAATTTCCTGAAGGAAATTTCTTAAGAGCTATTGAATCCCACACCGATCCTGAGCTATATATAAAATGTAATGCAATCCTCCTCTTACAAGGCGTCTTTTGAGAGTGAGTTAGGCCCACCTACAATAACTTTTACAAATGTGTGAACCAGGTGCATATTATTTTAGATGAAATCATATTGGGAGGTCAAGTGCTTGAGACAAGTTCTTCTGAAGCCGTGAAGGCAGTCGAAGAAAGCTCGAGGTTCTCTCTCTCTCTCTCTCTCTCTCTCTCTCTCCTCAATTTGATATCCAACTTGAATACTGTTTGTGTTGTGTTGTGTTGTGTTCAGGTTGGAGAAGTCCTCAAATGCAAGCATGCTTGCACCCAAGTCCTTTCCTGGCTGGCGTGGTAGATAGTTTGTGTCTCATTCCCAATTCCAATTCCAATTCCGATACCAAACACTACCTTAGGATTTTCATTTTCCTTTGATTTGGAGAACGCCCTTTTTTGGGGGGATTTTTCGTAATGTAAAAAACGTTAGTTGTATGGTTTCTTCTCGTGTGATGAATCATACGGTGTTTGTCGCTTCTTTTTATTTGAAAGTTGTGTAACTCTGGTTGCGTGATCTTGTAGGTTTTGACGTATGAATTAGATTTTTTTTTAGAGAACCTAGATGGGTTCATTTTCAATTTCAATGTTTTAATTTTGTGCGACCAAACACTGCCTAAAAGCAGTTTGGAAAAGCAGCTTCTCCTCTATTTTCTGTTTCTGTTTAAACTAGATTGCAGGAACTGTTAAAAATTAAAATTACCATATAGAGAGGCGTACAGGTTCCATGGTCTAGCGGTGAGGACATTGGACTCTGAATTGAGTAACCGAGTTCAAATCTCGGTGGAACCTTAGAAACTCTGATTTACTCGTTTTTTTTTTCTAATTTACTCATCAATATCGATTCTTAAATTGAAAAATTAACAACTAAAATAATTATATATTTTTTATTCAAATAATTAGTATGTAAATTTGATTAAATAATAATAAATAAACAAAATATAAAAATCTAATCTATATATTAAAAAGTGGAAGACAAAATTTAAGAATGAATGAGAGCTCAATAAATACATTTCTTACGTTCTCATTCATTCTCAATTCACACCTTTAATTTCTATTAAATGCTCACAAAATTCATTCTTTTCAATTTTCACTCTTTAATTCATTTAAATAAATTTTAAATGATAAATAAATAAATAAAAACTATAAATGTTTCACTTGCTATACTTTTTATTTAAAAAAAATATTTCTTTTTTCTTTTTTATATTTTTTGTTTCTCATATAAGTATTGATAGAAGTAATATTTTGTTTTTCTTTTTGTGCAAATAATTTCATACTTATTGGACTTTTTATTTGAAAAAAATATTTTTTTCTTTTTTTCTTTTTATATAATCTATTTTTCATATAAGGGTTGATAGAAGTAATGATTTTTTTTTTCTTTTTATGCAAATAATTTCATATACAAAGCGAGATAAAAAGTACAAACACAATAAGTTTTAAATGATAAATAAATAAATAAAAACTATAAATGTTTCATTTGCTAGACTTTTTATTTTAAAAAAAAAAACTTTTTTTTTTATATTTTTTGTTTCTTATATAAGTTTTGATAGAAGTAATTTTTTTTTTCTTTTTATGTAAATAATTTCATACTTACTAGACTTTTTATTTAAAAAAATATGTATTTTTCTTTTTACATTATTTGTTTTTCATATAAGGGTTGATAGAAGTAATGATTTTTTTTTTCTTCTATTCAAATAATTTCATATATAAAACGAGATAAAAAGTATAAACATAATAAATAATAAAAAAAATAACAATTAAAAAAAAATCCAAAAGCTCTTTTTAAATTTGACTGAAAATATTACTAACTAAATTTACATATGAAAATTTCACCAAACAATTCAAAAAATAAAAATAAAATAAAAATCATTTGGGTAAATTTTTCAAATGACAGGGACATCAGTGAAATTTATTCATATAGTTCATGATTGTTTTTATTAATTAATTAAATGTAACTTATCTCTTCCTCACCTTCTCTCTATTCAATCATTTAACTCTCTCCATCTATTAAATAACATATAAAATTTATTAAATTTCATTTTTCAAAAGAGTATTCCATTAATTTTTAACCAAATAATATAAACTATTAAATAATATAAAAAAGATCTATTATATTATTAAATTTGTAATATTGAAGTATTAAACACATCGGTATTATTTGATTACTTTGGTAGTAATATTCGAGAGCAAATGTATAAATTTTAGTAAATAATGACTTTTATAAATTTTGAAAATAAATATACTATTAAAAATTACATAAATAATAAACAAAGTAAAATAATATTTCTACATATTAATTTTTAGTAATGTACTATAAAATAATAAACAAATAACCATAAATTAAGATTAATTTTATCAATTTTTGCAAGTCAAAAAATTCTAATTTAATTAAGTTATATCATATCTATTTTCTTTTTGGGTGGTATTATTATTTGAATCACAATATTTTTTTGAAGTAATTTAAAATGCGAACTAGGGAATTAATCATACATTTTTGCATTAATTAAAAAAAATATATAGCTAAAAACTTTTGAAAAGCTCCTTTAGAAGCTTTTTTTTTTTTTTTTTTAAATTAAATATGAGTGATGATATTAATAGTTTTAAAGATTGACACTAATTTTTTTTAAAAAAAATTAATATTAAAATTAATATTTTCTATATTTTCATAAAATATATGAATTATAAAATCAAATGATCAATTGTACGTATGTCTAATATTCAAATAAAAATTATATATTGATATAATTTTTTTTTACTAGAATCGCATAATATGCTGGTTTAAAACTAGTAAGAAATTAAAACTAAAATTGAAAGACTAGAATGGTGAATGAAGGAGAGTTCATCAAATGTATTTCTTGACTTCCCATTGATTTTTCATTCCACCTCAAACCCCATTAAATGCTCAGAAAATTCGAACTATTGATTTTCTTCAATTTTATTTTTAATATTTTATATTAAAAGAATTTTAAATATTATTTATCATTGGTTTAAATGAATGTAATTGTTATTTACTCTTAATATAGTAGGTTGAGTGAATTTTAAATTTTCTTTTATATTACATCAATTTTGGTGAGTAAATTTCATTGAGAGTCCCTTTCATTTGGAAAATCTAAAACAACACCGCCTATCATTTGAAAAAATATCTTTGTCCCCCTGTTGTATTAGAAACCTAACAACACCACCACCAAAAGTCCTGAAATAAATGACATATAATTTTGTTTTAAATTTTTACACTTTTATAATTAACTCTTTACAGAAAATGATATTCTATCCCTTTTAAATAAAGTATATTTTTTAAAAAGAAAACATTTAACAAAAAAAACTATAAATGTTTCATTTACTAGACTTTCATTTTTTTAAATGATTATTTTCTTTATTTTTTATTTTTCATATAAGTGTTTGTAGAAATTATAATTTTTCTTAGTCTCTAATTATTGACAGATTTCTAAGTAGTCCTCTTAAATTTTTGCGTTTCATTTTAAATCATCTATGTACGAACACAATTTTTAAATGTCATTCTATTAGATTTTTCATCCAAACTAACAGAATGAAAGGGCAAAATAGTAATTTTTTATTTTTATTTTTTAATCATTTTTCGCTTTTTTTTTTTTCTGTTTTTTTTTCTTCCTCCATCTTCACCGGTGAAGCTCTTTCTCTCTCACTTCTTCGCCAAATCTTTCCTTCTCTCTCTCTCTCCACCACCTTCTTTCGCCATCACCAAAAGGTCGCCACCGCCACCCCCTGTAACAGGGGCAGAGGGTGAACACCCCCCCCGTGTAACAGGGGGTGTTCAACCCTTGTCACCCCATGAACAGGGGGTGAACCACCCCCCATTACAAGGCGGCGGGGTGGGGGCTGCGTCGGTGGCGGCGGTGGAAGAAGGTGGTAGAGAGAGAGGGGGGGGGGGGGGGGGGTTGGTGACATGAAGTAAAAAGAAGAAAAGAAAAAAGAAAAAAGAAAAAAGAAAAAAGAAAAGAGAAAGAGAAAAATGATTAAAAAATAGAAAATTACTATTTTGCCTCTTCATTTTGTTAGTTTGGATGGAAAATCTAACAGAAGGACCTTTTAAAACTGTATTCATATGTAGAGTGTTTAAAATGAAACACAAATACTTAGCAGGACTACTTAGAAATCTGTCAATAGTTAAAGAGCTTAAAATGTAATTTGCCCTTTTCCTTGTGCAAGCAATTTCATATATAATATGAGTTAAAAGAGGACATACAATAAAGTGTAAAAAATTATTAAATAAAGTCTCATGTGAGTCTACTTCACTAAACAATTAAAAAAAATTATAATTAAATGAAACAATTCATATATAAATTGTAACTAAATTTCATAGATAAACAATATGTAATTCTCAAAATAATTTCAAAAAGAAAAAAGAACTCCAACAAAATATCATTTGATCCCAAAAGTAATAAAAAAATTAAAATAAAAAATGTATTACATGAATTAACAATATTTAATTCTCAAAATAATTTTAAATTGAAAAAATTTGACACCAAGTCTCTTTAAATACTCAACAAGAAAAAATATAACAACTATCATTTTACAACAAAAATAATTTAGAATTGGAAATGTAATTACATAAACAAAATTTAAAATATCAAACTTGACAAAAATTGTAATTCTTTTGAGAATATTACAAGAGTAAACTATAAAATAAAACATAATTTTTTTGCGGGGCGGTCAAAATTCCGTATCTATATTAATTAATTTAAAATGTGCAACAGTGAAATTAATCATATATTTGTGCATTGATCAAAAAAATTATATATCACTAAAAAAATGAAGAAATTGAGTAGCACCAATTATTTAATATATAAAAAAACAAAAATAAAATAAAATATAAGTGTTCACCAAAATGCTTGAAAGCGGCATTCTCCAACCCAATTAATTTATATCGTATTTAATTTATTTTTAGTTGAAAATATTTTTTTAATCACAGTTATTTTTTTAAGTGATTTAAAATGTGCACTATAGAAATTAATCATACAATTGTGCACTAATTAGAAAAAAAATTAAATATAACTAAAACACACACACACACACACACACAAAAAAAAAGGGAAGAAAATGAGTAGGACACTCATTATTTGATGTGTAAAAAAAATAAAAAAAAAATAAGACACACCAAAATGCTTGAAATAGTCATTATCCTAATAAGATTAGAATATTAGGATTGGAAGGAATTAATGTAATATTAGTAGTAGAATGAATTCATATTAGAATATTGAAGAAATTGCTAATAGTTTGACTATTAAGTCTTATATAGGAATATGGTAGAATTAGTGGAGAAAATTAATGGTGACCATTGATATTGGTAGGTTAGATGAAGAGACAAATTGTAAGAGTTAATTGTAACCCTTTATTTAAATGAGAGAATAGGATTGAGAAGATGATAAATGTTTTGCTCTTATGTTATACTTAAAAGAGGAAGACACACATTCATGTTCAAATATTACTCATCTCTCAATTTCTATTCACTTGAATGAATGAACAATCAAGATTTATTCAACCCTAATGATATTAACTCCTCACAATAAAATTATGACCTTTCCTATATTTAGTTTTTAAAGATAGTGTAATTTTAATAAAATTTTAATGAAAATTAATAGAATCCTTTGTACTTATACTAATTCTATTTATTCTAATTAATTAACCAGATAGTTCAATGATTTTCTTCCAATTCAAAATAAATGTCTATTTTTTTTTTTTAATAAATGTGACATATTAAATTGGCCAAAATAATTGTATTTTCTTTTTCTATTTCTCTTTTATTATGACTACTTATTAATAATCACTATTAAAATTTCTAATAATAATAATTATTAAACAACACAAATTGAGTGTTATTATATTGTTTAAAAGCTAGCCTTTAAAAAATTATAAATAAATAAATAAAGTTGTTATTCAAACACACATTAAAAATTTTAAAAATTATATATCTCATCTTAAAACTTAATACTCAAATTTATGTAGCTTTTTTGTTTATTATTTTTAAGTGTAGAAACAAATCAAAGTGACATTTTTTTTCTAAATGTATTAATTTTTATATTGAAAAAAATATTATTAAACATTAAATTAAAAGAAACAACACTAAGGCCCCGTTTGGTAATTGTTTCCATTCCAAAAATTTCCATTCCATTCTCAGATTTTTGGGAATTCTGTTTAGGAATAGAGTTTGATAATTTTTGTTCTCGTTCCCATTCCATTCCCATTTGAGAATTGTGCCTATTTTTTTCTTAAAAAATGAGAAACAAAAAGAAGTTGTTTCTCATAATTCTTATTCCATTCTTAGTTACTGTTCATTGTCGGCCGACCACCGTTCGCCTTCGGCCACCTGACAACTTCCGACGCCGCCTTCCGGCCACCATCTGCCGCCTTCCGGCCAAAAAAAATCAAAAATAAATAAATTGTTTTAGGATAAAATCGTTACCAAACGCGATTCTCTTCCCAAAACAAAAAAAAATAAAAAATAAAAAATTATCGTTACCAAACGCGATTCTACTCTCAAGAAGGAAACAAAATTCTCATCCCATCTCATCTCATTCCCATCCCACTGCTGAAATGGAAACAAAAACGGTTACCAAACGCCACCTAAATGTTCATGTATAATAGTCAAATGCTATACTCAAAAATAAAAATAAAATCATAACCTAAAAAATTGTTAATGCCAATCTTTAAATCTATTCGTGTTCATCACTCATAATTATTTTCAGAAATAAATAAATAAATAATAAAATAAGCTCATAAAGGGACTTTTCAAAATTTGACTTTTTTTTTAAATAATAGTTTTAAAAATAATCTAACATGTATTTTTTTATGTTGTTTAATAGTTTCTATTATTTGGTTAAAATTATAGGAATACACTTTTGAGCAAATAAAATTTATTAAATTTTACATATAATTAATAGATGGCCAGAGAAAATTTTATTAAATGGTTGAATAGAGAAGAGGAGGAAGAGATAAGATGACATACAATTAATTATAATAAAAACAATCATCAACCAAACTATAGGAAAACAAAGTCGTCCAATTTTAGGTATTAGATATTAAATATTAGATTATATGAGAAACAAATAATATATATAAAAATAGAAAAAGAAAAGAATTATTTCGTAAAATAAAAAATAGAAAGTCCAAACATTTATAATTTTTTATTATATATATATATATATATATATATATATATATATATATATTTAAAAATATATTTTATTTAAAATGAATAGAATTGTCATTCTATGTAAAGAATAAATTATAAAAGCGTAAATATTTCAAACAAAATTAGATGTCGTCAGTTCACATGAGTTTTGAGGTATCGTTAGGTTTCTAAAATGATAGGGGGAGTAAAAATATTTTTCTAATGAAAGAAAGTGCTTTTGTAAGTTTTTCCAAATGACATGAGATGTCAGTGAAATTTACCCATGAAAATATTTATTGAATAAAAAAAATTAAAAGTCACTTAACATACTATATTAATAGTAAATAACAATTAAATTCACTACATTAATGATATATAATATTTAAAGCTTATTTAAATATAAAAATATTAAAGAGAGATGAATTGAGAAAAATAAAGTGTTGCCGTTTTGGGCGTAGGGTTGAGCTCGGCCGATCCATCACTTGCAAGTTCGCTCACGAATGGTATCACATTTGTTTGTTTGATTTCATTGAAATTCATTTTTTCAATCTGAAATTTAACCACATCGCCTTAATTTTCTGGTCCCAAGTAATTATAAGATGCAGAGCAACTTTGTTTATTTAGTCTTGTTTTGTTGCATTAAATTTTTCAGGAACTGTTGTTAAGAATCTAAAAAAGGTAGCTTCAGGTGGTCACTTGCAAGTTTTGATATGCTTTTACAATGTAACACAAAATGAGATCCTTGTGTTGTGCTACGCTTCCTTCCTCTCCAATTGAACCATAACATTTTCTAAGACCAATTTATTCATGTAAGGCGAGTGGTAGAAATAGTGCTTATTCAAGTATCACGAGGTTCATATATGAATCTCATGTATTGTGGCTTGTAAAAGTTAATGAGCATTCATTTTGATGCTTTTGTTGCATTGTATTGGTTTTTCTCTCGTAATGCATTTTGGGTAGAATTGTTAGATAGAATCAGACACTGCACATATTAGTAAAAGGTAATTTATAGAAATATAACTTCACTTTTATGATTATTTATATAATTATTAATAGTATATTTATATTCGGTATTTATAAAATGTCATTACTCACTAAAATTTATACATCTATTTTCAAATATTACTACCAAAATAACCAAATAATATATATGTGTGTGTGTATAGCCCTTTGCCACCAACCTTGCTTTGTACTTTTCAACTGATCCATCGGCTTTGTACTTGATGGAGAATACCCACTTACACCCCCACTATTTTTTAACCTTCTGGTAGGAGAACAAGAGTCCACGTCTCATTTTTTAGTAATGCCTCCATCTTTTCTTTCATAGATTGGATCCACCTAGGGTTCAAGAGCCTCTTCAACACTTGTGGGAATACGATGTGAGGAGAGTTCATTCACAAAGTTATTGAGGGATTCAGATAGTTTCTTTGTAGAAACATAATTGGCAATTGAATATCTCAATTTTTGGTCCTCCAATTCTGGAGAATATCTGTTTGGTGGTTTGCCCCGATTGTGTCTGAAAGGTAATTCATGGCCAATAGGAGTATCCACATCATTAGAAATGTGAGGTGTGGTAGGGGAGCTTACCTCAATGATATTCTAAAGAGATGAGACATTGGATACTGGAGAGGGGGTACTGCTACTTTAACTTCTAGAGATGTTGGCTCTAGAGCTTCTAGAGATGTTAGCTCTGGATTAGGTTCCTCAATGATCGACTGAGGAGCATTCGGTGTCGTATCAGTGTCCTTGAACTAGTTAAATGTCAACCAATTAATCGCTTCTTCTCGTATCTCCCCCTGAAGAAAAGAATTGGATCCGGCAGGAGAGTAGAAAGTGTTGGATTCAATGAACGTGACATCCATAGTCACATAGGTGTGCCGAGTAGTTGGGTCGTAGCATCAGTACCCTTTTTGGTGTACAACGTATCCCAAAAAGAGGCAACATACGGAACATGTATCAAGTTTCGTGTATTGGTTCTTATGGAGGTGAACAAATGCAACACAACCGAAGATGCGAGGCTGAACCATTAGTACTGTGGGTAATGACACATAGGTTGACAAAGCCTGTAGCGGAGTCTTAAACCCAAGAACTTTTGACGGCATGCGGTTAATAAGATGGATGGCCTTGGTAACAACATTAGCCCAGTGGTGGCTAGGTACGTGAGCTCCAAGTAACAAAGCTCCAACAGTTTCAAGGATATGGAGATTCTTGTGTTCCACAATACCATTTGCTACAGAGTTTGGGGGCATGAAGTCTCATGAATTAGTCCATGGTGTTGGAAATAATCACGTAACTGTTGATGCACACACTCTCCACCATTATCGGATCAAAGAGTTCGAATCTTTGCAGAGAATTGAGTCTGAATCATTTTATGAAATGATTGAAATACACGAAAAACCTCATTTTTACGTTTCATCAGATAAAGCCAAGTCATTTGAGTAAAATCATCAACAAATATCGTAAACCAATGGAAACCAGACATGGTAGATTTTGGGGAAGGACCCCATATGTTAGAGTGAATCAAAGCAAAAGGAACATTGCTCTTATTCACACTCAACGGATAAGTGACTCGATAACTTTTAGCTAAAATGCATGTCTCATATTTAAAATCCAAATTTGACAAACCTAAAAATAAATCAGGAAACACATGTTGCGGATTGCCAAACGACGGATGGCCTAACCGACGGTGCCAAAGCAAAATTTGTTCCAATTTGAGGTTATTTGGGCAGTGTATGTGGCATGCTCAGCCGACACTGAAATCTTCCATATAATAGAGCCCCCATTTTAGTACCATGCCCAATGATCTCCTTGGTAAGATATACTGAATAAGACAAAACTCGGGATAAATAAGCACAACACAATTCAAGTCTTTAGTAACTTGACTCACGGATAGTAACTTGTGAGAAAGAGAAGGCAAGAGTAAAATATTAGATAATGGTAAGGTTTGTGACAACGTTACAGTCCCAACCCTTGTTACCGAAGAGATGCTTCCATTAGCATTGACAATACTAGTTCGCCGAGGAGGGGAGTGCTGAGAAAAATCATTTGCATCAAATGCTATATGGTCCGATGCTCCGGAATCAAGTATCCAAGCATTGTAGTCAACCTCCTGATGGGAAAGATGTGGTTCTACTGCAGCCATCGTAGCCTGGCCGGTGCTATCATTATTAACCATGGCATTGTCGATGCGCCATCGTTGAAAGGTAGGGTCCGTCTGAGGAGGTTGGGGTAGGTCGCCATTTATGTATCCCAGTTTGTCTTTACCCAAGATATACATCTCGACCACCTGGGATTAAAGAGCATAGTTGGTGCCATCCAACTTGATGCCGATCGATGCAGTAGCAATGTCGGAGGTCTGGGTTGGGGCTGAAATTTTGTTTTAAAACTTCAGTCATTTTCATGGTCAACTCGGTTAAGATGGATTTAGAATACTGAAATTAGCTAAAAACTAGTATCTGAATCTCAAGAGGTGGTCTGAAAAGATAAAGGCAAATATACTGAATAATACGGAGTTGTTTAACAAATAAATATCCTTTTAAAAAAAAAAATTCTGAAAACAGATATTTTCTTTCTCATTTACGCAACACAGGCTACCCGGAATTCGTAACCCCGGCTACTAAAAAAAAAACAAATTTGGTATACCGGTGTTCACAACACCGTGTATACGATTTAGTTAAAAAAATAAATAAATTCAAAAACCCATACCTTGGGTTGTGAACCCCGGGTCAAATTAACGGTGTACTATTGTTTGAAAATTTAAACGGTGATTAATTTTTATTTTTTTTAAAAACCAATACTCGGAGTTGTGAACCCCATGTTCAAATTTCATCGTTTGGAATTAAGGCTGCAAAGCTTTAATTAATTTTGGAAAGTGTGGGGATGTGAGGTTTTGCTCTTTTGCTAGGACTTCTGGCACTGACTTGAATTGATCCAGAAAGTATTAGTAATAAGTTATCTTTGTAATTTTTGAGAAAATATGAAGGAGTATTTTTAATTTGCTTTTTTGACCTCACAATCAATTATTTTCACTACATCTTTTTTGTTTTTAATTTTTTTCAAGAGAAAAATTTGCGGATTTGATAAATTATCATAGACACTCCCAATATGCGAAACAAATACTACGATAATTTTTTATGTTTTAACAATTCACATAGGCCCTTGCCAAAAAAATGAAGATCAATTAATTATTTGCCTTTATCTTTTATGATTGAAAATAAAATTGGTACAATTAGTATTTGACCTCTCTCTCTCAATACATGAAGATATAGAAAAGTGCACCTTTAAATTTGTTTGGAGAAGTGATTAGTCGAAATGTGTATAAGTTAGTCCAGACACACCTTATCTTTTAATTTTTTTAAAAACAGCACGGAAGTATTTTGTAAACTAGTTGGTGTTATAATATTAGAAGAAAATAATAGGAGTATTATAAATAGAGTTTCCTTTTTTTATTTGGAAGCTCTATTTTTATTTTTATTTTAATTTTTTTAGTCACATATAATTTTTTTAATCATTGCACAGATGTATAATTAATTTTCTGATGCACATTTTGAATTAATTAAAAAAATATCTGCGATTGAAAAAATATTTTCAACCAAAAAGAAATTAATTCAATTGAAATTTATTCAACTTGCAAAAATTGATAAAATAAATCTTAATTTATAATTATTTGTTTGTTAATTTATAGTATATTAGTAAAAGTTAATTTGTAGAAATATTATTTCAATTTTATGATTATTTATGTAATTTTTAATTGTTTATTTATGTTCAATATTTATAAAATGTATCCATTCTCGGATAAAATTTATGCATATGCTCTCAGATATTGTTATTAAAGAAGCCAAATAGTATGTATGTGTTTAATGTCGGGAAGAGAGATAAATGAAATTATGTAGCCAACTATTATTTAATGTGATAAAAATTGTGGCCAAATCTAAAAAGAAACGCAATATAAAGTTGTAACGGACTAGGGATGTCTGCCGTCCGAGTTCGACTCGGTTTTATACAAAACCAAAACCGTGAAACATATATAAAGCCAAAACCAAAATCAAAACCGCCGATTTCTTTTAAACGGTTTTAAAACCGGACCATTTAATTTTATCTAAAACCAAAATCAAAACCGCGAAACCATTTAAGATTTTTAAATTTTACAAAAAAAAAAAAATCAAAACCAAAACCGCAAAACCGCATACCATTGTTTCTTATATGTGAAAAAAAAACACATAACTAAAGTATAACAACAATCTCCAAATCATTCTCATACATTAATTTTTAATCCTGCAAAATCAACTGATTGATTCTGAAGAGAAAATATGAGAAGTGAGATTTGAGAACCCTACCTATAACCATATATTTATACTAGGATTAGTGGGTAAAAGAGTTAACATATAAATAAATAAATAAAAGGGATTAAACTGTAAATATCTTATTTATGTGTGTGTGTGTGTGTGTGTATATCGGTTACACAGTTCTATCACGTGGTTCGGTTACACGGTTCGGTTACGTGGTTATTATTCTAAAACTAAAATTAAAACCACTTCGGTTGCTAAATTTAAAACCAAAACCAAAATCCAAACCATTTAGTCAGTTTCAACCTGAACTATTCGGTTTGGTTTCTTTCGGTTACGCATCGGTTCTGTTTTTTTGGGCATCTTTTATAGAGGAATTACTTGAAGGGCTATCTTAATAATTTTCGAGAAAGGAAGGAAATTAATATAAAGTTGTAATGGAGGGATTATCTTTTTGAGCACTTATAATTTAGCACTTAATTTTTTTTTTCATTTTGTCAACAATTATAATTTAAGGGATTATCAAACATGATTGTAGTCAACCTAAGAAAAAAGTGCGAATAAAGTAAAAACCCCATAATTTATTGGATTAAATTCGAAATTAATTCATAAATTAGAAGGAAAAAAAATAATTAGACCGTTGCTAAGGGGCCAAAGTGCAAACTAAGTCATAATTTAGAGGGGACGAAGTGTAGTTTATCCATCACCTCCCTCGTAATCTTCTTTTTGCTTTTCCTTCTCCCCAAAGAAGACCATACTTTACTCAAGTTGCTCAATAACACCATATCCTTCTTTTTTATATAGCCATGAATACCAGATATAAGCACACAACAATTTGATAATAAAAAGATTGCTTACTATTAATGTCATATAAAAATATTAAGACACATCCAGATATGGTGAAGGTCGAATTTATACAAAAATGATAAAAGACAATCAAAAGACATGATAGGATAAAACCTAGTGAATAGCAAAGTCATCATGGTAAAGAAAATTCCATCTTCTTAAGTCATTAATAGTGAGTCACTAAAGGGGAAAGGCAGGACAAAAGATTTATACATTAGAAGTCACCTATCTGCACAATAGAAGATAGTCTACATATTATATAGATAACCCATTCTAACCCATTCACATAATTGTTTTTCGGCACATAAAAAAATATTTTCCAATCCTTCCATCCCGAATTTCCCGAGAAATGGTGGATCCATTGTCTCCATTGAGAACGATGAGCACGGACTCTTGCTCGAAACCACAACGGTTAGCCCCTGTGTTTTCCTTTCTGCATCGGAGAGTTGTTCCTTCAGGTTTAGTACCTGTAACACATGGATATTTCCTTGGTTTCCTCTCTATCTGCAAAACCAATCCTTAATATTAAAGCATGAAACAAGTAGATATTATTTGATTATTTTGCTAGTAATATCCGAAAGTAAATGCATAAATTTTGGTGGCTAATGGTGTTTTATAAATACCGAATAACTATTAAAAACTACATAAATATCATAAAAAAGTAAAATTATATTTTTACAAATTATTTTTTACTAATATACAATAAAATAACAAATAAATAATCATAAAGTAGGGTTAATTTAATCAATTTTTACAAGTTAGTAAATTATAATTTAATTAATTTACGTTGTATCTATTTTTTTTTTGAGTGAAAATATTTTTTAAATCACAATTATTTTTTAAAATAATTTAAAATGTGAACCAAGAAAAATAATCATATATTTGTGCATTACTTAAAAAAAATTAAATTAACTAAAATAAAAAAGAGACAAAATTGAGTGGGTCACTTATTATTTGATATATATAAAAAAATTAAATAATTTCAAATGTAGACCAAGAAAGTTAATCATGTATTTGTATATTAATTAATTTTTTTTTAACTAAAATAAAAAAGAGACAAAATTGAGTGAGTCACTTATTATTTGATGTATAAAAAATAAAAAATATAAGAATTCATTAAAAGCCTTGAAAGATGCATTATTTAACCTCATTAAAATATTCTTTTTCCTTCCACTTTTAAGTACTAGTACTAGTTTTAGACCCGCACAACGTGTGAGTTTAGAAAAAAGAAATTAAATTTATATTAGTAGATATTTAACATTTGACTGTTCTATATGTAATATTTAGTGTTGTTTCTTTTAATTTAATGTTTAATACTATTTTATAAAAATAAAAAATTAATACATTTAGAAAAAAATGTCATTTTTGATCAATTTGTTTTTACACTTAAAAATAATAAGTAAAAGAGATATATAAATTTAAATATTAAGTTCTAAGAGGAGATATATAATTTTTTAACTTTTTAATGCGTATTTCAAAAAATAAATTTATTTATTTATTTACAATTTTTTTTTTTTAATTTTGTTTTAAAACTAGCTTTTAAACAATATAATAGCTCTTAATTTGTGTTGTTTAGTAGTTATTATTATTAGAAATTTTAATAATGATTATCAACAAAAAAAATCACGACAAAAGAGAAAAAAAAATATAAAATTTAATATGTCATATTTATTAAAAAAAATAGACGTTTATTTTGAATTGAAAGAAAATCATTGAAATATTTGGGTAATTAATTAGAAGGAATAAAATTAATATAAGTATGAATGATTCAATTAATTGCAAATTAATCTTATTAAAATTACACTATCTTTAAAAACTAAAAATAACAAATGTCATAATATTTATTATTGTGGGGAGTTAATATCATCATGGTTGAATAAATCATGATCGTTCATTCATCCAAATGAATAGAAATGAAGAAATGTACAATATTTGAACCTGATAGTATGTCTTTCGCTTTAAGTATAACATATAGATTAGAAGAGTAAAAAAATAACATTTAAAAGATCCACAAGCTTATTATTTTTTAATTTGAGTGAAAATATTACTAAATAATTCTCATATGAAAACTTCATCAAACAATTCAAAAAAAAAAAAAAAAAAAACTATAACCAAATGAAATATTTATATATAAATTGTAAGTAAATTTCATAAATAAAAAAATATTTAGTTCTTAGAATAATTTTAAATTTTAAAAAATCAGCAGCATTTCTCTTTACATACTCAAAAAATTGTAACAAACCATTATTTGATCCTAAAAGTAATTAAAAAAATATAATTGAAAATATATTACATAAACCAATAATATTTAATTTCAAAAATAATTTAAAATTAAAAAAATTTAGCACCAAATACTCTTTAAATACTAAAAAAATGTGTAGCAACCAACAATTGATCTGAAAAATAATAAAAGAAAAATTAAAATTGAAAATGTATATTACCTAAACAAAATTTAAATACAAAAATCAAGGTCGTCCAAAATTGTAGTTCTTTTAAGAGGCTTATAAGAATAATTCTTTTATTAGATAGTTTTAACTAATTTTTTAATATTATAGCACCAAGGACAAATTAATAATTTTATATTTAACATCAAGTGAAAAGGATGTCGGAGATATTTTTCAAATGACGCAAAATATCGTTATAAGTTTTTCAAATGACCAGAGGCATCACTGAAATTTACCCATATAATTCATGGTTGTTTTTAATTAAAACTCAACACTCATATGAGAAACAAATAATATAAAAAAAATAATTTCTTTTAAAAATAAAAATCTAGTAAGTATGAAATTATTTGCATAAAAAGAAAAAAAATTCATTACTTCTATTAACACTTATATGAGAAATAAAGAATATAAAAAATAAAAAGGAAATATTTTTTTTTTAAAATAAAAAAATCTAGTAAGTGAAACATTTATAATTTTTATTTATTTATCATTTAAAACTTATTTAAATAAAATATTAATTAAACTTATTAGTAGATATTTTAATATTTACTTGTTATACATGAATCATTTAGTGTTGAAATTGGATAGAAAATCATTTCCCATTACTAATAACATTAAATGTATAGAAAAATATTTTTTACTCAAATTAATAACATTGAAGATGAATAGAAAATTGCTTCCAATTCCAATTCTATATTAGTTTTAAACCCGCATAAAATGCGGGTTTAGAAAAAATACTACTGACCCTAAGATTTTGATGGATAATTATATGTTGATGTTTTTGGTAGAATTAACGAGTTTATTGAGTGTTTCAGTGTAAAAGTTTCATTGATGATTATCATGAAGAAATTGTTGAAGATGGTTAAGGATGCAAGAGACTGACAAAGAGAAACATTAAGAGAATGAAGATTTTGAAGAATCTAGATGAAAACAACTCAGATTAATTTTCACTCTTAATGTATCCTGATTAGGATCACACACGATACAAAAATGAATTTATATCTATGTGTGTTTTTCTTAGGATCCTAATTAGTTAACATATTTGTTCAAATGTGAAATTGAAGAAGAAATATTAACTTAAGAAAGATTAATGCTTAAAATTGATTAATAAGTGTCAATTAAGTTAGCCGGAAAAGAAATTGGTTAAAAGGGCAAAAACGTCGAAGATTAGAGTTAAAATTAACGATGGAGAAAGAGTTACAGCAGGGATCGGTCAACCGACTTATGTGGATCAGTTAATTGATGAGGAGAAGCAGGGAAAATGGTGCAGTCTCCGGATCGATCGATCGATCAACTGATCGAGGAGAGATCAGTCGACCTATGGCTGATACATGAACTCTCTGAATCGATCGTTGACAGATCATGAATGATCGGTCGACCGACTATAGCTGAGAAATGGCTTGGGGAGTATCTTGAATCGATCGGTCAACCGATACATGGAGGATTGGTCGACCGACTGGCTGGTAATTTTTGGTTTGGGCTACAACCTGAATCAATCAATTATCTTATGGCGTTTGGTCGATCAACTAATGGGTTTGTTTGAGGTTTAGAGGATTTCGTGGATTTGATAAAAAAATAGTCGTTACTAACCGTTTTATGGATAAAATCTGAGATATATCTTACGGATTTGATATTATTTAAGATATATGGTTGCTATTTTGATGTCCCTAAAGATATGGTTTATATATTTTGAATATTTCTCAAATTGATATATTTAATTCTTTTTATTCTATCTATTTGAGATTGAAAAATATTTGAGGGATCAAATTGAATGATTTAAAAGATATAGCTAAGTGAATTGAACCGGGATTGAGTCATATCAATATAAAGGGTCTATAAGAGCAATTAATTGTCATGATATGTGAAAACTAGTCATTGGAGGGCCTGTTTCAAATCCTTATATATAGACTTGCGTTTTTTCATTTGGATAGATCCCAATTATCCAATTAATTAAGAACTATTCAGTTCCTGAGCTTTTTGAAAGTTATCATTCTGATATTAAATTGATAAAATATTATGAGATTATTCTCAAGTTAAAATTCTCGAGTTAAAGCGCTAATTGATTTGGCGTCACCGATCTGAGTTGTCTTACGATCTGATTTGCAATCTTTCAGTGTTTTTCTAGTGAGATCGTTCCAAGCTTATTATTTATTGAGTTTATTATTATTATTATTATTATTATTATTATTATTATTATTATTATTATTATTATTTCTTGCTTGGTTATTCGATCTTGTGAAATCGTTTTTTGGACTTTAAAAGCATAAAAATCTTTTAAAACGATTTTAGTGATAATCTGATTACGTGCTTAATTTTGTGCTAACCGTATTAATTTTATAATCAGATTTTATATTCCTCACTTATTCTATCACTAGTAATTATCGGGATACTAATTGAGTTTAAATTGATTTGAGGTGGTAGAAACTCCGAGTGACAAGAACTTATCAATTTTTTGTAATTGGTGAGTTGTGTGCGTATTAAGTACTATTGAGAGTATCTAATCAGGGGTTGTTAGGTTTCAATCTCTTCCAGTAAAGAGATTGAAGTTTGATCTTTACCTAAGTACAAAAAAGTTAGATTACTATTTTTCTATAAAAAAAGATAGGCGTGATTCTTCTTGATTAGGATTGAATTTGAGTAAATTATAAAGGTTTCATCCTTACTTGGGAAAATGATACTTGGAGTGATTATGAGGTTTGATCCTTAACCTAAGGTATAAAAAAATATTAGGTTTGATTCTTAGTCTGTGAAAGGATTAGGTTAGTCTTGAGTCTGAGAAAAAGATAAGGTTATTCCTGAACATGTGAAAAGAGATTGTAAATGTTGATTCTGAGCCTGCGAAAAGAATCAGTGTAAGGGTTTGGTTCTTATCGGGAAAAGAAATCTTGAGTTTAGTGGGTGCGAATCTCCGTGGGGCTCAGAGGACTGAATTACCAAGAGTAACTTGGTGAACTAAGATATATCGTGGTGTACTGCATTATTATTATTTTCTTTACTTCTAGTTGTTTGGGCGTGCACTTAGATTTGAACACTTATCCGCTGTATTATAAAGATAATAATTGATTTAGGATAAATTGATTAAAATTAAGGGGCGGTGACTAAGAGATCCTAAAAAGCGACCGAAATTATAGATTGAACCCGCTCTTCTTTTCATGCACTAAGTAGTCATTTTGTCATTTTCTGTGACGAAAATACCTCTCATGTGTAACTTTCAATGCTAAGATCAAAACACGTGGATTTTTTCATAGTTCTTGATATCGTAAAATTAATATTTTTACACTGTATTAATCAGTAAAATGTCCTCTTTTTTACAATATGCTAATCATATTTTTTGGACGTGAAAAAATCGTATTATGCGTGGATGTTACATGTAACACCAAATCTAACAATGTAACAAATGTCTAATATTGACAAATTTCAAAAAAATATTTTCAATAGATGTTACATGTAATATTTATAATCAATGATTATTTTAAAATATATTTTTAATAGATGTTACATATAACATTTATATTAAAATATATTTCAGAGTTACATCTATATCAAAACATATTTTTCAGATGATGTTACATGCAAAACAACATATTTTCATTGAATATTACATGTAACATTTATATCAAAACATATTTTAGAGTTACATCTATATCAAAACATATTTTCTAATTTCTCTCATTAATAGACATGTAACATCTATATTTCAGATGATGTTACATATAACATTAATGCGATTTCCAATTTCTCTCATTAACACACATGCAACATCTATATTTCAAATGATGTTACATGTAACATTAATAATATTTCCAATTTCTCTCACTAACACACATGTAACACCTATAATTCAGAGGATGTTACATGTAACGTTAACCCGATTTTCAATTTCTCTAATTAACACACAACGTAACATCTATATTTTAGAGGATGTTACATGTAAAATTAATCTGATTTTCAATTTCTATCACTAACACATACCACTATATTTTAAGGATCAGAGAATGTTACATATAATATTGAGGGTTAGAGAATGATACATGTAGTTAACACATACCACTATATTTCAAGGGGTTGTTACATGTAACATTGCAGGGTACAATGTGTAAATAGTCAAAAAGGAACTCCGAAAGCTTTAATACCCAGTTCACCATTTCTCTCTCTAAATAAAGAAAATCTCACCAGAATGAAAACAGAGCATAAATAAGGTGACAACATCCATTTAAATGCTCGGATATGAGTTGCGAAAGTGGTGGGGAAGCTAGATCTGGATGGTGACGGTGGAGAAGGCATTGGCAACGATGGGAAAGGCACCAGATCTAGAGGGCGATGGTAGGAGTGCGTTGGATCTCGACAATAACAACGGCAAGGCGATGCTCGCGCGAAAATCACGGGAGGGGCAAATTTGTCAACAAGAAGTGTACGGACGACCGTTTTGGGACTTCGATATGTATAGAAACCGTAAGGAAGGATCGCTTTGTTCATAAAAATAACTAGCAGGTTTAAACAGTAGATTAGTGCTAAATATGGGTTTGGACGATAATTTTCCCTAAACTTAATTGTTTGAAAATTCAAGTGTTATAAAGATAATTAATTAATTTATGGTTAAATTAATTATTTGATTATTTAAGTGTTAAAAGTTGATAATTTGATTTAATTTTTATAACTACCCAATTCACTCCCCTCTTGGGTAGATCATTGGGACAACAAATACATTAATATATATTTTTTAAATTTGAATACTTTGTTTTTATAATTATGATTTTTGATATACATATAACAGAAAACTTAGAGTATTTTTTAAAAGATAATTTTTTTTAGGGTTCACATGCAATTTATATAAATTAGAGGAATATATGAAATTTAAAGATTGTAATTGATTTTTTCTAAAAATAAAGGGGTGGAAATGTATACTTTTAAAAAATTAGGGGTTATTAGTTCATAAAAGATATAAGATCAGAATATTAATAGTGATAAAGAAGATATTGTTTATTGATTTGATAAGAATAAAGAGATTGGAGAAATGTCCTATTTTAATTTGTGATTCACCCTATCGGTGATATAGGTGGTGGCGGGGTGGCGATTGTGTTGGTGGTAGTGGCATCGGTGGTGGCGACGCAAAAGAAGGTAGTGGAGAGAGAGGGGGGGGGGGGGGGGGTTAGAGATATGAAGAAGGAAGAATACAAAAGAAACAAAAAAATAGAAAAATGATTAAAAAAAATATTATTTTGCCCCTTCATTCTATTAGTTTGGATGAAAAATCTAACAGAAGGATATTTAAAACTATGTTCGTAAAAAATTAGAAAATTGCCTTTTAAACATGATTAAAAAATAAAAAAATTACTATTTTGTCTATTCATTCTTTTAGTTTGGATGGAAAATCTAATATAAATACTTTTTAAAACTGTATTCTTACGTAGAGGATTTTAAATGAAATATAAAAATTTAGGAGGGCTACTTAGAAATCTGTCAATAGTTAGAGGGTTTAAAATGAATTGTCTTTTTTTTTTTTTTAATTTTTTATGCAAACAATTTTATATATAAAACGAGTTAAAAAGAACATACAATAAAGTGTACAAATAACAATTATTAATAAAATCTCATGTAAAGACTTCATCAAATAATTAAAAAAAATTGTAATTAAATGAAACAGTTCATATATAAATTGGAACTAACTTTCATAGATTGAAAATATGTAATTCTCAAAATAATTTCAGAAAGAAAAAAGAACTCCAACAAAATATCATTTGATCCCAAAAGTAATAGAAAATTAAAATTGAAAATGTATTACATAAATCAATAATATTTAATTCTTAAAATAAATTACAAAAATTTGACACCAAGTCTCTTTAAATACTCAAAAAGAAAAAAAATATAACAACTATCATTTGATCACTAAAGTAATAAAAAAAATTTAGGATTGGAAATGTAATTACGTAGACAAAATTTAAAATATCAAACTTGACAAAAATTGTAATTCTTTTGAGATTATTACAAGAGTAATTTTTAATTAGATAATTTTAATTAATGATTAGTAGTATAGCAATATTGTAATATGGACAAACAAGTTATTTTATATTTAACATAAAAAAAAAAAAAAAAGGGTATTGGAGATATTTTTGGAGATTTTATTATAGGTTTTCCAAATGACTAAGGGCGTTATCAAAATTTATCCATATTTTGATTTATGGTTATTTTCATTATAATTAATAATATGTCACCTTATCTTCTCTTCTCCTCCCTCTCTCTCTCTAACTATTTCAGAAAATTATATCTCCATCAATTTTATGTGTTCTAAATAGTATTCTAACAAATTTTAACCAAATAAAAAAAATTATTAAACAACAAAAAAATATTATTTTACAATTATTATTTAAAAAAAAGGTTGCAAAATAAATTAAAAAAAAAAAAAAAACACCTCTACTAGCTTATTTATTTATTATTTACTATTTTTTTTTTTAAATATGAGTAATGAAAATTAATAATCTTAAAAGTTGACAATTGTTATCTAGGTTTTAATTTTATTTTTATTTCTTAGTATTAAAATTTATTTCATAAAATATATTAAATACAAAATTAAAAATTCAGTCATGGATTATGTGTATTATTTTTTTTAAAAAAATATTATATATATATAGACGCGCATAATATGCTGACGTAAAACTAGTGAATAATGAAAGCCACCATAATTTTACTTTTTATTTGAACTCAACCCATATTTAAACTTAAATTCTCTCATATTGATTTAAATAGAATTTATTATCTTTTAATCCCTTGTACTTTAGTCTATTTTGAGTTGTTTACCTATTAAATATTAAAAAAAAAAAAAAAATTACTGAAACTATTCACCTTTTAATTTAATTACCGGACTAATGCATTTCGCCCTTCACAAGGGCAAAATCGATTTTTTTTTTTTAATCCCGCACTTGTGAACGGCAGGATAAAAAAAAAAAAATTTAATTTGATCCCGCCCTTGTGAAGGGCGGGATCAGCAATATTTTTATTTTATTTTTTATTTAATTTGATCCCGCCCTTGTGAAGGGCGGGATCACTCAAACGGCGACCAGCCGTTAGCACGGCTGGTCGCCGTCTGCTTTGGCCGGTCGTTTGACCGGCCAAAGGTGCAAAAAAAGAAGTCAGCCTTTTAGGCTGCCTTCTTTTCCTATATAGGTTTATAGATATCACTTTAATTTGAAATTTTAAAAACTTGGGATATGTGTACAATTTCGCCTATAAATATCACTTGCCGGAGTTCATTAAAATTCACATTTCTTCATTTGCTCCTTCTCTCATTTGTTCTTCATTTTGATATTTTTTGTTCTAGTTACACTTCTTCTATTCAGACTTCTACTCCTCTATTCACAGGTTAGTATATTTTTAACGTTTTTTTTAATTTATTTGTTAATTTAATTAGTATATTTTTTACCTTTATTTGTTAGTTAGTTGGTTAGTTTAATTTGTTAATTTAATTGTTGAATTAAAAATTATACTTTGGCCATTTTCACATGTTTAAGAAAATATAAAATAATATATTATTTAAAAAAAAATGTTAGTTAGTTAGTTAGTTTAATTTTTTACTCTAGCTATTTAATTAAAAAAATATGCACTTTGACCCCTAAAAGTTTAACAACTAGAAAAATATAAATTTTTAATATATTATTTTAAAATAAATTATTAGTTAGTTTGTTTGTTTTGTTAATTTAATTTGTTGGTTTAGTTGTTTAATTAGTTGGTTAGTTTAATTTGTTAATTTAGTTGTTAAATTAAAAATTACACTTTGTCCCCTTTTCACATGTGTAGAAAAATATACACTTTGGCCCCTGAAATTTTTTCAATTACAAAAATATAAAATTTTCAACCTATTGTTCTAAAATAAATTGTTAGTTAGTTTCATTTTTGAATTTTGTTATTTAATTTAAAATGTATTTATTTAATTTGTTAATTTAGTTGTTAAATTAAAAATTACACTTTCGCCCCATGTGTATGAAAATATAAATCAACATATTACATTTTTAGGTAGTTTAATTTTCTAATTTAGCTATTTAATTAAAAATACACTTTGGCCCCTGAAATTTTGATAATTAGAAAAATATAAAATTAAAATACCTATTATTTGTTTTATTTGTTAATTTAGTTTTTAAATTAAAAATTAGACTTTCGCCCCTTTCCCATGTGTAGGAAAATATAAATCAACATATTACATTTTTAGTTAGTTTAATTTTCTAATTTAGCTATTTAATTAAAAATACACACTTTGGCCCGTGAAAATTTGATAATTAGAAAAATATAAAATTAAAATACCTATTATTTTGTTTAATTTGTTAATTTAGTTATTAAATTAAAAATTACACTTTCGCCCCTTTCACATGTGTAGGAAAATATAAATCAACATATTACATTTTTAGTTAGTTTAATTTTCTAATTTATCTATTTAATTAAAAATATACACTTTGGCCCGTGAAATTTTGATAATTAGAAAAATATAAAACTAAAATACCTATTATTTTGTTTTATTTGTTAATTTAGTTGTTAAATTAAAAATTACACTTTCGTCATTTTCACATGTGTAGGAAAATATACACTTTGGCCCTTGAAATTTTTTCAATTAGAAAAATATTAAATATTCAACCTATTGTTTTAAAATAAATTGTTAGTTAGTTTCATTTTTTAATTTCGTTATTTAATTTAAAATGTATTTATTTAATTTGTTAATTTATTTGTTAAATTAAAAATTACACTTTCGCCCCATGTGTAGGAAAATATAAATCAACACATTACATTTTTAGTTAGTTTAATTTTCTAATTTAGCTATTTAATTAAAAATATACACTTTGGCCCCTAAAATTTTGATAATTAGAAAAATATAAAATTAAAATACCTATTATTTGTTTTATTTGTTAATTTAGTTGTTAAATTAAAAATTATACTTTCACCCTGTTCACATGTGTAGGAAAATATAAATCAATATATTACATTTTTAGTTAGTTTAATTTTTTAATTTAGCTATTTAATTAAAAATATATACTTTGACCCGTGAAAATTTAATAATTAGAAAAATATAAAACTAAAATACCTATTATTTTGTTTTATTTGTTAATTTAGTTGTTAAATTAAAAATTACACTTTCGCCCATTTCACATGTGTAGGAAAATATAAATCAACATATTACATTTTTAGTTAGTTTCATTTTCTAATTTAGCTATTTAATTAAAAATATACACTTTGGCCCGTGAAAATTTGATAATTAGAAAAATATAAAACTAAAATACCTATTATTTTGTTTTATTTGTTAATTTAGTTGTTAAATTAAAAATTACACTTTCGCCCCTTTCACATGTGTAGGAAAATATAAATCAACATATTACATTTTTAGTTAGTTTAATTTTCTAATTTAGCTATTTAATTAAAAATATACACTTTGGCCCGTGAAAATTTGATAATTAGAAAAATATAAAATTAAAATACCTATTATTTTGTTTAATTTGTTAATTTAGTTGTTAAATTAAAAATTATACTTTCTCCCCTTTGACATGTGTAGGAAAATATAAATCAACATATTACATTTTTAGTTAGTTTAATTTTCTAATTTAGCTATTTAATTAAAAATATACACTTTGGCCCTTGAAATTTTGATAATTAGAAAAATATAAAATTAAAATACCTATTATTTGTTTAATTTGTTAATTTAGTTGTTAAATTTTGATAGGCGAAAATGTCCATCCCGACCCTGCCTTGCACCCAATTGATCTTGTCGGTTTATTGTAATGAATGTTTATACTACTTTATTTTTTTGTTATGTCAACTTTTATGTATTATAAATTTTATGCACTTGTCTCGCACATTTCTTTATAATGAATCTTATATTTTGTTTATAAATATGATTAAATTTTAATTTCGTACTAACAAATTTACCACGAGTGGTGTGGGAAAAAAATTCAGTTATGCATCCTGGGCCTGAAGATACTTCAGTTCTACACCAACAGGGGCAGCACAGGTCCGAACTAGTTTGGTTAGCGCAGGTAAACATTTAGGTTATTGCATTTTTTTTTTTATTTTAGTTTTGTAATTTTTTAATGCTATTTATTATGTCTCATTAAATGTTTCAGGATATCAGTACTTTTGACTGTGTTGGACACGATGTAGGGGACTGGAGAGAAAATGTCCCCCCTAGAGTTATACAGTCAATAGAATCAGTCGGTTTGTACGGCCCATTTAGGTTGTGGCCGAAGTGGTTAGATAGGGCCCTCATAACCGCGTTGGTAGAGAGATTCGTCCGGAGACGCATACTTTTCATCTACCTGTCGGGGAGATGACTGTCACACTGCAGGATGTGACCGTCTTATTGGAGTTACCCGTGCATGGGTTGCCAGTTATCCAGAATGATGACTCGCATGATCATACCGTCTGGCAGAGACTCTGCGGTGAGCTACTCGGAGTGCAACCACCAGTGGATAAGATTAGGAATGGGTCTTTGACGTTGAAGTGGTTATGGGATACCTTTGCTATAGTTCTTAACGAGGCCGACGAGGAGGTTATGCATTGCTACGCACGTGCATATTGCTTGCTTATGCTTGGTGAGATGTTGTTTTCTGATAAATCACACAACAGAGTTAAGTTAGCCTACCTCCTATTGCTGCGTGACTTGACACCTTTCGTTAAGTATAGCTGGGGCAGTGCGACCCTAGCGATCCTCTACCGCGAGCTCTGTAAGGCGACGAAGCCCAACACGAAACACATTGCCGGGTGCCTATTTTTGTTGGAGTGTTGGGCCTGGGAGCGATTTCCAAGGCTTCGGCCTGAAGTTGTCCCTCTCTCCGATTATAATATATCATTCGGAGAGCTCAACTACGGCGACGACTTGAAGTTCCCAGCTGCTCCGAGGGGTTCTTGGTAAGTAATCAGTATTTTCTTTTTAATTTTATTTATCATGTAATAGATATTTATTTATGGATATTAAACTTATGATTTATATTTTTGGTGTACAGGTGGACTCTTCAATTTAATTTGGATAATTTGCCGATGCATATTTTGGTAGTGTATCGCGATCAGTTAGATCGCTTGAAGAATGACGAGGTTATTTATTTACTTATATCGAAATTTTAATTTTTTTATTTGTCTGTTTATATTTTATTTTACAGGTCATTTGGATGCCCTCTACCTTGCCGACTTTGCCTCCATATACTAAAGATGGAGAAGATATTTGGATGGCAAAGTTGCCCCTAATTTGCTATGAGATTGTCGAGTACACGTATCCCCTCCGCGTACTGTGACAGTTTGGTTTTCGCCAAGGGGTTCCTGAACCGATAATGTGGGACAGGAACTTGCACAAAATTACTCGGCGAGGATACTTCCGTGCAAACTGGGCTGACCATCACCATGCACATATAGTTGCGTGGAATAATCGGCAAACACCAGATGTCGGCAACTTCGAGCAAGGGATAGGGGTTGACCAAGAATATATAGATTGGTATTGGCGAATCACACGAAGATTTTTGGTCAACCCGGCGTACCAACCTCAATTTGGGTATCTACCAATAGGAGGACGACTGGGATTAGATGTATGATCACATTGACTGTACCATCTGTTTAGTTATATGAGTTAGATTATGTTGTTATTATTCATGTATTAATTAAACCAATTTATGTGTTTCATAGGATACGGAGGTATCAAACCTGATACGCTTGAGTGATCTAACTCTGCGGTCGAGTACTGCAGAATCGGGTATCGCGCTGGCTCATGCCATCAATGATGGCACCATTGGGAGGATGTACCGAGGATTACTACGCCATGTGGCAACTAACGTTCCTTCATCTCCTCAGGCTGCTCCTCAGCCTTCTCCTCAGCCATGGACTTCTGATGCCTATCGTCCAGGTAGTGTGGGCGATGCCAAACCTTCTACATCGTACGGCATGGGCGCTTATGCCGGATTATCTAGTACGTACGGCATGGGCGCTCATGCCGAATCATCTAGTTCGTACGGCATGGGTGACGATGCTGGGCCATCCAACGTGTACCAGATGCATGACCCTTATTCGCATTACGCATCGCAGCTAGGTACACACCCGTCATCGTCATTCGTCACTCCGGAGATGGATGAATTTATTTCAACTTTAGGCGTCATTCCTCCGGTGGCATTTGTCGAACCCACAAGATTGCAAAGACAAGTGTCGCCAGTGCCGTGGTTCGAGGACGACGTCGATGCTATCCCGGGGAGTATGCATCAGGCGTTCACGAACTTCGGAAAAGTTACACAAGTTCATGAGGAGGCTGAGGAACCTCCTATTGCACAACGACGAGGGCGGAGAAACGTCCGTCGGAGGCCTTGCGGTACATAATTAGTTATGTAGTTGATAGTTTAGTTATAGAAATGTAAATGCATTTTTTTGTAGATATATAGTTATATAGCAATTTATGTAGTTAGTAAATACATTTTTTTGTAACGTCTGGAGATTTAGAAAGTTGTTGATCTACCGTATATATTGCTTCGCAAATAGATACAGAATTTGAATGGGAGATCGAGCAATGTGTCTAACATTCCGGAAAGATTCTTAAAAAGACAAAACAACTCCTAACAGTATAATATTAAAGGCGATTAAAGTTAAAATAATCATAAATATTATATTAAAAAAATATTACATAGACGGAAACATATTTAACGATATTTGTTACAAAACTTATAACAAATACAGTATATAAGAAATACAATACATAATATCATGAAAATAGTGACAATAAAAACACTTAAAAATAAAATACCAGAGCAAAAAATTAATTATTCTTCATTCGACATGTATCCCTCAGACAAATATTCATTGTTATTTATCACGTTATGGTATTCGTTTGGAGAGAGTGCTCTGTTGCTTGCGGCAGCCATTTCATTGGCTAGTTGTAGTAGATAATATCTATTTCTACGCAACAACATTCGATTATTCTCCAGGCGAATTCGTGTAATAGCATCTTCAATCTCGGTTGTGTCATCAATTATACATCGTCGAGACATCTGAAGACTTCGACGATGCGGAACTAGTGCATTAAGATTTCTCAAACAAAATACAAGGTTGTTAGACTCATTCACCCTGTATTTCCATTCTTGGCGTAGACCGATGCGATACTCTATCGGGTTGGTCTCTTGATCACTCCAGTAATCATCATAATATGGTTTTAAAACCCAACATCTTTGGTGATCCCACGGTCCATGCCAACCCCAAACACCATATGAGTTCTCCTCACTTGAAAAACCATATGAACTTTCTTCACTTGAATTAATATGTGAAGACATTACGAAAATTATAGGCTGAACAGTTTCTTTACAAATATTATACTGCAAATTAAGAGTTCACAAAAAAATTAGTTTTTTAAAAAGATAATTAATGAAAAATGATGTTTTATAACTTATATACACGAGCCTTAAATTAAAAAAAAAAACTAACCCAACATCACCTATCAATTGAAAGAGAAAAAGTCAGTTGTTTGGTAGAAGTAACGTTATTATAATTTAACGTAGAAATGATACATTAGATTTCAAAGGAAATACATAATTAAACTACAATTCACCAACGTGAAAACATTAAACATTACTCTCATCATCAGACATTTCAATATCTGACTGATATTGAGGATTCTTTGCGTGTCTCATGTAAGTACACGATTCGGCGAACAAACCTTGTTCAAGACGCTCACGTGCCGTCGTTTTAAGCTCATGTCGAAAAATTCGAATTTGCATTCGGTTATTTTCTTCACGGTAGCGATGCAACGCCATTTGAAGATTATGCGGTGTGTCTATTGGCATTGTTCTGGCCAATTGACGCACTATTGGAATATTATATTGCCTGCATCCGTCCACCATAACCTTTGATTGGTTGACATGATAAATGTATTCCTCCCGCATCCTTGCAACCGACCGTGAAGAGTAACGAACTCTTGGATCTAAAGAGTATGAGAATTCATCTTCCAAAAGCCAGTTACGTCCCATTGAACGATACAAATCTCTCACCGTGTACATTTTCAATCCTTTTCATTTTAGTACGAAATTAAAATTTAATCATATTTATAAACAAAATATAAGATTCATTATAAAGAAATGTGCGCAACAAGTGCATAGAATTTATAATACATAAAAGTTGACATAACAAAAAAATAAAATAGCATAAACATTCATTACAATAAACCGATAAGATCAATTGGGTGCATGGTGGGGTCGGGATGGACATTTTCGCCTATCATGTCCAGTTTGGGAACATAAACCGCAACGATTTGTCATTGTTCTGCGCGACTGATGCATCTCGTTTTGAATGCGAGTGGAATTTGGTCGACCACGATGTACAACTCGAAGTCTATCATGGTCTGGAATGAAGTTCGAAAAATTAGTCTCTGGCCAGTAGTCCTCATGAATAATCGGCCGAAACGAAGACTCCCATGCCATCAATTGGTTTGTCATTGTATACTCAGCAGCAATATAGCGGAATGCATTAACTCCACTATACTCCGTGGCCGCAAGTATATGAGAGCACGGATATCGTCAAATTTTAAACTTCCCACATGTGCAATCAGGGTTATCCCCTAGTGTGACTTCATGAGGAATCAAGCCCCCAGTAAGAGTCTTCCTAGTTTTCACATGGAAGATCATATTCTCTCTAGAAAAAAAATAATATTTAGTTGTTAAATTATGTCGTAACAATTATATGTAACGTGAAAAAATAATAATGAATACTAAATTACCGATTGAATATTTGAATCTCGTATGTTTTAGACTTGGCTTGAGATTTCTGTATTTTATCAACGACGTGTTTAGCATATACGTAACCGTCAGCTGAGTCCTTTAAAGCTTGTTGTCGACCAATATCAAAGTATTTAACCATCCTGTAGAACGTAATCTTGACGGCTGCAGTTATTGGAATATTTCTTGCACCCTTTAAACAGTTGTTAAATACCTCTGCGTAATTGGTCGTCATGACTCCCCAACGCTTACCATTATCGTGTGCCCTGGTCCATTTGTAAGGTGCATGATTGCTCAACCATGCATGCGCCTGAACATCAATCTTTTTTATCTCTTCCATGATAGCATCGTATTTTCGAATTTGTGTTGCAGCACCTGCATTCCAAGCAAGATCTTTGAGATGCTGATTTTTAGCAATCTTATTGAAATTGCTACAAAGGTGCCGCAAACAAAATCGATGATATCGGAGGGGCTCGTTATGTTGATTAAGCCAAATATTGTCAACTGCACTAATAATGCCAGCGTGTCTATCAGATATCAATGTAACCTCAGGACGATCACCGACAATATGACGCTTAAGCATGTAGATGAACCATCGCTAACATCGGTAATCCTCCGTCGGTATGACTGCAAAAGCCAATGGGTAGCACTTGTTGGACGACGTCATTCCTATGGCGATTAAAATATTTCTCTCATATTTACCATACAAATGGGTCCCGTCAATGGTGATTACAGGGCGACAATAACGCCATCCGTCAACTGAAGCTTTGAATGCCCAAAATACCATGTCGAACATCCTATAGTCAGGCATATCAGTCGACACAGTGCTCTACTCGACAATCGTATCCGCATTGTAGTGCTGCAACGCGACCATAAACTTCGATAACTTCCGGTATGATTCATCCCAATCTCCGAACAAGGTCTCAATGGCTTTAGATCTAGCCAACCAAACTTTTCGATAGGAGATAGTGTATCCATGAGCCTCCTTCACGTAAGCCACAATGACGCCAATCTTCAATTCTGGATCCTGTTCGACTTGTCCAAGTATTAGGTTCGAAATGAGTGCAGAATCCAAATTTTTATGATCTACAGCAGTATGATTATAGAAACATGTGTGTTCCCCCTCATATTGTGTAATCTCAAACATACCGTGACTTTTTTTCCTCCCCGCCCGCAACCTCCAATCGCATCCATGCGAACAATTAATCGACCAGAGCTTCTTGTTCGTTTGCGAGACATAAAACTTTTTGTTCTTTTTCAAGTGGTAAAATTTGACGGCCTACTGGAGATGTTCCTTGTCCTTAAAGGCCATACCAGTACGAAATTCATCCATATCCGGTGTCCAAAAATTCTTCCGCAACTTCGGCTCGTATTTCGCCAAGTCATCGTCGTCACCCCAATCCAAGTTATTGAAAAATGAAATTACATTGTCCAACTCCAATTGCTGATTTTGACCCCCTTGCCCGCTAGGCCCAGCATCTAGATCTTCGTCTGGCTGAAACGCAACATCCGCATCTAACTCTTCTTCTGACACATCGTGGCGACTATCAATTGTATCAAAGTCACCACCATAATTACTTATGTTATCTTGCGGCGGACTACTCGGTGAATAATGGGGATGTGGAAGAGCAGAGCTGGTACCATGACCACGATCAATCATACTATGAGAATGATCTTGCTCTGGAATATAGGGGAGTGGGACGGTGTAATTAGACTCAAGTAATTGGGGGTGTAGCATAGGAGTATTGTGAGAATGATATTGTTCTAGACTGTAAGGGGGTGGGATGGTGTAATTAGATTGGACCGCTTGGGGAACGGTGCCGAAAAATTGTCCGTCAGATTGGGTACTGTACGGATTTAAACTATGGGTCATTAAGTTGGTAAAATGACCACTTGGGGGAAAAAAATTTGGATCATCATCAAATGCCCGTTCTATCTCTACATACACTTTAACAGCAAGAAGAGAGGGTATATAAAGAGGTAACTCAAGCACTTGATTTAATGTTGAGTCATCCTCGATAGAAAACAAGGTATATTTATAGTTCGACCCGAAAAGAGCCATCGGCATCCTACACTTTAGTTTCAAAATTCCAGTAACCCCATCTTCAAGAACACATGGTTTTAGCGTCTCAATTAATTCATTTAAGGTTGTTCCCCTACGGACAACCAAAGATTTTACAACTGATGTACTATAACAAATCTCGAACTCCGTACCTTCCAATATTCTACCACCCCAATACAATAACAACCGAACCTGATCCATTTCAAGCGGCTATCATTTGACAAGGCAAAACAAAATAAGAAAATAATATCGTTAACTAAAACTCAATCACAAAAATATGTTGGTTTATAGTGTTCATTTTTTATGGGTTTGAGTAATTTATTTTCAATCCTTAATATTTTACTTATTTTCAATAATTATTTTAACTTTAACTCTAAATTGAATATAAATTCCACGTCAAGCTAATATCAACTAAATAGATTCAATTAATTTGAGAAATGAAAGTGCACAATTTGTACATCATATTCCAATGTTTGTAGTGTTAATTTTTTATGGATTTCAGTAATTTATTTTCAATCTTAACATTTTTACTTACCAATATAACAAGTTTAATAAACTAATCAAAAATTATTTTATATAAGTTTAAACAAATACATTTTAAATTAAATAACGAAATTCAAAAAATGAAATAAATTAACAAATTAAACAAAGAATAGGTATTTTAATTTTATATTTTTCTAATTATCAACTTTTCAGGGGCCAAAATGTATATTTTGAATTAAATAGCTAAATTAGAAAATTAAACTAACTAAAAATGTAATATGTTGATTTATATTTTCCTACACATGTGAAATGGGCGAAAGTGCAATTTTTAATTTAACAACTAAATTAAACAAATAATAGGTATTTTAATTTTATATTTTTCTAATTGTCAAATTTTCAGGGGCCAAAGTGTATATTTTTAATTAAATAGCTAAATTAGAAAATTAAACTAACTAAAAATGTAATATGTTGATTTATATTTTCCTACACATGGGGCGAAAGTGTAATTTTTAATTTAACAACTATAACAAATTAAATAAATACATTTTAAATTTAATAACGAAATTCAAAAATGAAACTAACTAACAATTTATTTTAAAACAATAGGTTGAATATTTAATATTTTTCTAATTGAAAAAATTTCAAGGGCCAAAGTGTATATTTTCCTACACATGTGAAAGGGGCGAAAGTGTAATTTTTAATTTAACAACTAAATTAACAAATAAAATAAAATAATAGGTATTTTAGTTTTATATTTTTCTAATTATCAAAATTTCACGGGCCAAAGTGTATATTTTTAATTAAATAGCTAAATTAGAAAATTAAACTAACTAAAAATGTAATATGTTGATTTATATTTTCCTACACATGTGAAAGGGGAGAAAGTGTAATTTTTAATTTAATAACTAAATTAACAAATTAAACAAAATAATAGGTATTTTAATTTTATATTTTTCTAATTATCAAATTTTCACGGGCCAAAGTGTATATTTTTAATTAAATAGCTAAATTAGAAAATTAAACTAACTAAAAATGTAATATGTTGATTTATATTTTCTTACACATGGGAAAGGGGCGAAAGTCTAATTTTTAATTTAAAAACTAAATTAACAAATAAAACAAATAATAGGTATTTTAATTTTATATTTTTCTAATTATCAAAATTTCAGGGGCCAAAGTGTATTTTTAATTAAATAGCTAAATTAGAAAATTAAACTAATTAAAAATGTAATATGTTGATTTATATTTTCATACACATGGGGCGAAAGTGTAATTTTTAATTTAACAACTAAATTAACAAATTAAATAAATACATTTTAAATTAAATAACAAAATTCAAAAATGAAACTAACTAACAATTTATTTTAAAACAATAGGTTGAAAATTTTATATTTTTGTAATTAAAAAAATTTCAGGGGCCAAAGTGTATATTTTTCTACACATGTGAAAGGAGACAAAGTGTAATTTTTAATTTAACAACTAAATTAATAAATTAAACTAACCAACTAATTAAACAACTAAACCAACAAATTAAATTAACAAAACAAACAAACAAACTAATAATTTATTTTAAAATAATATATTAAAAATTTATATTTTTCTAGTTGTTAAACTTTTAGGGGTCAAAGTGTATATTTTTTTAATTAAATAGCTAGAGTAAAAAATTAAACTAACTAACTAATTTTTTTTTTTAAATAATATATTATTTTATATTTTCTTAAACATGTGAAAATGGCCAAAGTATAATTTTTAATTCAACAATTAAATTAACAAATTAAACTAACCAACTAACTAACAAATAAAGGTAAAAAATATACTAATTAAATTAACAAATAAATTAAAAAAACGTTAAAAATATATTAACCTGTGAATAGAGGAGTAGAAGTCTGAATAGAAGAAGTGTAACTAGAACAAAAAATATCAAAATGAAGAACAAATGAGAGAAGGAGCAAATGAAGAAGTGTGAATTTTAATGAACTCCGGCAAGTGATATTTATAGGCGAAGTTGTGCACATATCCCGAGTTTTTAAAATTTCAAATTAAAGTGATATCTATAAACCTATATAGGAAAAGAAGGCAGCCTAAAAGGCTGCCTTCTTTTTTTGCAGTTTTAGCTGATCAAACGACCGGCCAAAGCAGACGGCGACCAGCCGTGCTAACGGCTGGTCGCCGTTTGAGTGATCCCGCCCTTCACAAGGGTGGGATCACATTTAAAAAAAAAAAAAAAAAAATTAATTTGATCCCGCCCTTGTGAAGGGCGGGATCAAATAAAAAAAAATAAAAAAATATTGCTGATCCCGCCCTTCACAAGGGCGGGATCAAATTAATTTTTTTTTTTTATCCCGCCGTTCACAAGCGCGGGATCAAAAAAAGAAACAAAAAAAATTCGATTTCGCCCTTGTGAAGGGCGAAATGCATTAGTCCGGTAATTAAGTTAAAAGGTGAATGATTTCAGTAATTTTTTTTTTTTTAATATTTAATAGGTAAACAACTCATCTTATTTTAACTTGTACTTTTTTGTTTTCGAAAATTTACATTTCACGCCTTTCTCCTATGGATTGAAGGGAAAAAAACACACATTTGATTTTATTAAAAAAATATGTCTTTTATTTTTTAATTTATATATAATATTTAATGGTAATAAAATGTAAAAACTAATATTTTTCTCTCTAACTCTCTTTCTCCCTCTTTCTATTTTTTTTTTCATTAAAGATAAAATAAAATAAAAATTAAAACAAGTAATACTTTTGTCTATTTCTTATAAAATTAGATTATATGTTTAATTTTAAATATATTTTCTTAAGTTAATTTTTTTTAATTAGCTATAAATAAAATGTGGTAAAGTATAAATTTTTAAAATAAAGGAGATAAAATATCACACCTCCACCCCCGGCCCCCATCGCCCGCGGCTGGGCGTGATGTCGACCTGACGTTACCGCTATACATTTTTTTTTTCTTTTCCAAAAAAATATAATATATTTACTCACTACACAATTTGGGAATATACTTGTCCCAAATATTTACAACAAAACCACGAAAAGAAAACTGAACTTTCAACGGTTGACACCTGCTCAGTCAACCCTCCAAAATTACACCACCACCTGACTCTACCTAATGTCAATAGTGGACTCACTTCTAGCTGCGACACCTGAAACTAAATATTTTATCGGTGTACTGTCTTCATAATATAAAAATATTTCATGAATAAAACATAATTATCAAATATTACTTTTTCAAATATAATAAAATATAATCGCACACCAAGTCAGAATAAAATTCCACTGTCATCATTGCAATAAGATAATATTTTTAAATTAACCGATCCAAATATTTCGACATATAATAAAATACCGCACTCATATTCCTACTAGCCATAGGATCGTTTCACATCACGATCGGAAGTTACGACGGTACCGTAACCTGTACAACTATGCCATCTAAAGTGACTATCAGTGTCAGGACCATTTAATATCCCCAATGATAGGGGCAGCCACCCACAGGATTTGCACTTCTGACATGTCTATATATATCCAACATGCAGGACTTACTTGACATGTAACAACAAATATCCACTCTGCAAGACTTGCCTGATAGGTAATAAGAAATATCCACTATGCAGAACTTGCCGGACAGGTAATAACATATATCCACCCTCCAGGTATTGTCTGATAGGTAATTCACATCTCGCAGGACATGCTCTTCTGAGGAGAAGACAACTATGACATCGTCGGATAATAAAACCATGTTCCTCCTTTAAAATCTACTTGATTCGCATAACATTATAAAATCATCCATTTTAATAAATATTTCTTTTCCACAATTTATACAAAACTATAATTTTTTAATTTATATAAAAGACAGTACACTCACCTTGATTTCCGCGCTACAACAATAATGTCGTCCGAAAGACTATGCTAGCGGTGTCGCTTGTAAACCTAACAACGATAGGGCCTAAATTAATAATTTATTTAAAATAAACCTAATATGCAATGTGTGGCCCTAAAAGATACCATTTTCCATTCCCCAAATTTTGGTTATATAAAATTGTTATACGCCCAATTTTCTACGTCAATATTAACTGTACACAAATTATTATATTAACAATTACAAAAATTTCGCGTCAATAATTTAATTTATAGAAAAATATTAATCGACTGTTAAAAATTTTATTAGTCGGCGAAATACTAAAAATTATCGTTTTAGAAAAATTTACAATTTTTATTTTAAATGGTATTCTTCGCAAATTAAATATTTCTATACCGACTGTATTTCTAGAAGCCACTATATATATATTTTGACATAAATATACATGTACATCTGTTCGCATAATTAGTCCCATAAATCGAACTTGTGATATTGTTTATTTTAACAAAAATAAAAATATATATATATATATATATATATATATATATATATATATATATATATATATATATATAAGACACTCAAGTTCACCGCCCATTTCAGCCTTTTTTTTCCGGCTAAATTTATGTCCACATAATTATTATTATTATTATTATTTATTTATTTATTTTTTCACCACCAAACGTGGCCACACCTTTCTACTTTTCTTTTTCTTTTTATTTTTTTATATATATATATATATATTTTTTCAAATTACATTAATCTCTTTCAATTATCTTTAAGATAACATTTAAGCCCAAAATCTAAAATTAATATTTTAAAATTACTAATTGACCCCTAAAATTTTAAAATAAATATTAAATGACACAATGCATCCCATTATTTTCTAAATGTTCTAAAATGCAACTAAAAAATTATGTACATGCAACACATCGGGTCTTACAACATTTTCCCCCTAAAACAAACTTCGTTCCGAAATTTTAGTTACCTTAAACGAATAAATGTGGGTATTTATTTCTCATCTCATCTTCTCGCTCCCACGTCGCTTCCTCCACCGAATGACCGCGCCATAACACTTTCACTAATGGAATCGTTTTCGTCCGCAACACCTGATCTTTACGGTTTAGAATCTGGATTGGCTCCTCAACGTATGTCAAATCCTATTTCAATTCAATTGATTGAGAAGTTAACATATGCGAAGGGTTTGACACATATTTCCTAAGCATTGACACGTGAAAAATGTCGTGTAATCTGGACAATTCTAGTGGTAGGGCTAGTCGATAAGCCATCGTGCCAACTCCTTCTAGGATCTCGTATGGCCCGATATACCTTGGACTTAGCTTCTTTTTCTTCCTGAATCTCATTATACCTTTTCATGGGGATATACGCAAAAACACATGATCACCCACTTCAAATTCCAACTCCCGCCTACGTTTGTCAGCATAACTTTTTTGCCGACTCTGAGCAATCTTTAGTCTTCCTTGAATTACTTTCACCTTGTCCACTGTCATCTGGGTTATATCCGGCATCAATAATTTTTGTTCTTCCACTGCAATTCAACAGACTGGAGTTCTGCATCTCTTGCCATACAACGCTTCATATGGTGCCATCTCGATTGTCAAATGATAGCTGTTATTATAGGCAAATTCCATTAACGTCAAATGATCATCCCAACTACTAGAAATTCTTGAACACAACCCTTCAACATATCCTCCAACATCTGAATCGTACGCTCTGATTGGCCATCAGTCTAAGGATGAAAGGCTGTGCTATATATCAACTTGGTACCCAAAGCAACTTGGAGACTCGGCCAGAAATTTGAAGTAAATCTCGAATCTCTATCTAACACTATAGAAACCGACGCACCGTGCAATTGGACAATATAGTCAATATACAATTTTGCATACTTGTCCAGGGAGTACGGTCGTCTTTATGACCAGAAAATGAGCAGACTTGGTGAGTCTATCAATAATCACCCGAATAGAATTATGTCCCTTTTGAGTGCGAGGTAATCCCGAAATAAAATCCATCGTGATATGTTCCCAACCATTCTAGGATAGGTAGAGGCTGCAATAATCTACTTGGACGTTGGTGCTCGATCTTGACTTGCTGACAAACAAGACACTTAACAACAAATTCAACAATTTTTCGTTTCATTCTATTCCACCAATAGTATTTTCGCAGATCCTGATACATTTTGGTACTGCCTAGATGCATTGCGTATGTTGAGCTATGCGCTTCTTCCAAGATATCTCTCTTCAAATTGATATTATCAGGCACACACAGTCTATTTCCAACCATCAAGGCTTCGTCATTATCCCTGACGCGATAATCGACTCTATGACAATTTTTTACTTCATCTCTGATCTTCCCTAATTGGGCATCCGACTTCTGCACTTCTATAATACGATCGATTAATGTTGGTCTCAAAGTTAAAGTTACAAGCAACGCTGCTGTCTGACCAACCGCCAACTGGACACGCAGAGATCTCAACTCAGTATATAGATTAGTGTGAACATCTTGAAGATGTGTAATTGAACCTGCCGATTTTCGATTCAGTGCATCTGCTACAACATTGGCTATTCCACGATAATAGTGGATGGTGCAGTCATAATCTTTGATTAACTCTATCTAACGTCTCTACCTCAAATTTAGTTCCTTCTAAGTAAATAAATATTTCAAACTCTGGTGGTTAGTGTATATCTCACACGTCTCGCCATACGGATAATGTCTCCAAAGCTTCAAGGCAAACACAATTGCCACCAACTCCAAATCATGCGTCGGATAATTACGCTCATGATTCTTTAATTGCCGGGAGGCATATGCAATCATGTGATCATGTTGCATTAGTACACACCCTAACTCCTGGTGTGAAGCATCACTGTAAATCATAAAATCACCACCATCTGTCGGGAGAGAGAGTATTGACGTAGATATCAGTCTACTTTTTAGCTCCTGGAAACTTTGCTCACATTTTTCACTCCACTCGAATTTAGATTTCTTGCAGGCCAATCGGGTCAACGGAGCAGCTATAATGAAAAATCCCTGAACGAACCGACGATAATACCCCGCTAATCCCAAGAAGCTTCGAACCTCGGTCATACTTTTCGACCTTTCCTACTGAACAACGGCATCGACTTTCTTTGGGTCCACCTGAATACCATCCCCAGAGATAACATGTCCCAAAAATACAACTCTATCCAACCAAAACTCACGTTTATTGAATTTTTCATACAATTGTTTCTCTTGCAAAATCTGCAATACAATCTTGAAATGCTCTGCATGTTCTTCTTTATTTTGGGAATATATCAATATATCGTCAATGAACACGATAATAAACTGATCTATATAAGGTTGGAAGATCCAATTTATCAAATCCATAAAGGCAGCAAAGATATTCGTCAACCTAAACGGCATAACAAGAAATTCATAATGCCTATACCTCGTACGAAACGCCGTCTTCGACACATCATTGTCTCTGACTTTCAGCTGATGGTATCCCGATCGAAGATCTATTTTGGAAAACATCTTGGCCTTCTGCAGCTAGTCGAACAGATCATTAATTCTAGGTAATGGGTATTTATTACAAATTGCCACCTTATTCAACTGTCTGTAATCAATACACATCCTCAATGTGTCGTCCTTCTTCTTTACGAATAACACTGGGACTCCCCATGGAGAAACACTAGGTTTGATAAACCTGCGGTCCAACAGATCTTGCAACTGAATCTTCAGTTCCTTTAGCTCAGTGGGCGCCATGCGATAGGGTGGAATAGATATAGGAAAAGTTCCTGGAAGTAACTCAATAGTGAATTCAATTTCCCTATTCACTGGAAACCCTGACAATTATTCTGGAAATACATCGAAAAAATCCCCGACCACTGGAATATCTGTCATTTGCACCTCATTCCGACTGGTGTTAATTACATGCGTAAGGTATCCCTGATATCCCTTCTTTAATAATTTCCTGGCCTCTAGAACTGAAATCAAACTGACAGGGGTGATGATTATGTCCCCCGAAAATACAAACTCTGGTTCGCCTGAAACCTGGAAAATAACTTCATTTTTAAAACAACCCACCGTAGCATAATAGCGGGATAGAAAATCCATACTCAGTATCATATCAAAATCGTGAATACGTAGGGGTAATAGATCCACTGACAACTCTCTATCGCTAATACGAAGTGGATTATCTTTATATGCATTGTCTATCAACACGAACTCACCTATCGGGGTAGAGATAAGGATACTCTATGGAAACGAAGTAGGAAATTTGTCTACATGCATCATAAAAGTCGTCGAAACAAATGAATGAGTAGAACCGGGATCAATAAGTACACGTGCATCTCTTTCATATAAAGATATGATACTTATAATTACATCTGGGGTAGCCTGAGCATCCTGTCGGGTAGTTGCGAATACACGACCTCGAGTCGGTGGTCTACCAGCCGATCCTCTCCCACGCCCCTGAACATTGCTAGGGCCAGCACTACCCACACTACTCGCAGATGGTGTAGATGCAACAACAGATTTCGGACAATTCGGAGATATGTGACCCGGCTCATGGCAACGAAAACATATTGGGCCTCCCATGGGACAGTCTCTAGCAAAATGATCCGGTGATCCATAATGGTAGCATACGGGTATCTCGGCTAGGCTAATCGTCTGGCTCATTCCTTGTGCTTTCTGGCCGACACTCTGTCCAAATACATTTTGTTGTCGCCCGGAGTATAATTGTCGTGAACCTCGACTCCTAACTAACTGGTCGGTTGTTAGGGCCCGAGCAAATGGAAGTCGAGCTACCGTTCCTCGAGAAGTGCCACCTAGATATCTACTAGGTGACTTGAATCTACTTTTTTTTAAACTGCTCGCGGTTCTCGGCGGCTTCCTGTATATCCTTTTCTATTAATTTTGTCGTGTTTACCAATTCAACATAACTTTTAATCTGTATCCTCGTCACCTGAACGTATTTCTAAATCGAGTCCTTTCTGGAATCGTCTACATTTTGCATTTTTCGCTTTTACCAAATCAGGAGTAAAACGGGACAAGGCAACGAATTTGATCTCGTACTGCAGAATGGTCATTTTTTCCTGTTTCAGTAATATGAACTCTTCTTCTATCTGGAATCGATAGGATTCCGGAAAATATTTTTCATTAAACACCGCAACAAATCGATCCCAAGTAATTTCCTTGCCTGAAACCGAAATTTACTTCTTCATCTCTTCCCACCAATGTTCGGCCTCTCCTTTCAACTGGAAAGTGGCAAGAGGAACTCGGTTGTCATCAGTAATTCTCATTGCCTCAAATACGTGCCCTATGTTTCTCAACCAATTCTCGGCATCCGCCGAATTCGTAGTTCCCATAAAAGTCGGGGGGTCCAATTCCATTAAAAATTTTCAGAAGTACCGCCTGAAAAGAGGTTGTTTCGGTTTGAGCCTTATGACATTCCATCATTTGTGCCTATTGCTCTGTCAGTTTCGCAGCAGCTTGTAAAATTCGTTTAACTGCATCCAAATTTTCCTGCGTCCTATCCCTTTTCCTCTAGGGTCCAATACTCCCAGTATTCTCATTTCCACGTTTCATTCTCAAGATCTGAAATGAAATTTAATAAGCAACAGGGCCAACAGTCAAACGATAGTGCATGACGAAAATGTATTATTTAATCCAATAAAATAACTACCACTCATGTGCCGAACCCACCTATCGACATTCTACCTCATGGCCCACTACTGTCTAGACAATCTGACATGTTTACAGAACCTATAACCTAAGCTCTGATACTAACATGTCACACCCCCACCCTGGGCCCTTATCGCCCGAGGCCGGGCGTGACGTCGACTTGACGTTACTTGACCGATCAACAAAATACGTATATATATATATATATACTCACTATACAATTTGGAAATAATCCTTTCCCAAATATTCACAACAAAATCACAAAAAAAAAAAACTGAACCTTCAACGGTTCACACCTACCCAGTCAACCCTCCAAAATTACACCATCACCTGACTCTACCTAGTGTCAGTAGTGGACCCACTCCTAGCTGCGGCACCTGAAACCAAATATTTTATCGGTGTATTGTCTTTATAATATAAAAATATTTCATGGATCAAGCATAATTATCAAATATCATTTTTCCAAATATAATAAAATATAATTGCACACCAAGCCGGAATAAAATTCCACTGTCATTATTGCAATAAGATAATATTTTTAAATTAATCGATCCAAATATTTCGACATATAATAAAATACAGCACTCATATTTCCTACTAGCCATAGGAACGTTTCACCTCACGATCGGGAGTTACAACGGTACCGTAACCTGTACAACTGTGCCATCTAAAGTGACTATCAGTGTCAGGACCATTTAATATCCCTAATGGTAGGGGCAACCACCCGCAGGATTTGCACTCCTGATAGATCCACATATATCCACCATGTAGGACTTACTTGACAAGTAACAACAAATATCCACCCTGCAGGACTTGCCTGATAGGTAACAACAAATATCCACCTTGCAGGATTTACCTAACAGGTAACAACATATATCTACCCTACAGGTCTTGTCTGACTGGTAATCTACATCTCGCAGGATATGCCCTCCTGACGAAAAGACAACTATGGCATAGTCGAATAATAAAACCACTTTTCACCTTTAAAATCTACTCGATCCACATAACATTATAAAATCGTCCATTTTAATAAATATTTCTTTTCCACAATTTATACAAAAATATAATTTTTCAATTTATATAGAAGACAGTACACTCACCTCGATTTTTGCGCTACAAAAATGTTGTCGTCCAAAAGACTACGCGGGCGTCGTCGCCTGTGAACCTAACAGCGATAGGGCCTAAATTAATAATTTATTTAAAATAAACCTAATATACAATGCGTGACCCTAAAATGCATCATTTTTCATTCCCCAATTTTTTGTTATACAAAATTGTTATACGTCCAATTTTCTACATCAATATTAACTGTACGTAAATTATTATAATAACGATTACAAAAATTTCGCATCAATAATTTAATTTATAGAAAAATATTAATCAACTGTTAAAATTTTTATTAGTCGACGAAATACTAAAAATTATCGTTTTAGTAAAATTTACAATTTTTATTTTAAACGGTATTCTTCGCAAATTAGATATTTCTATACCGATTGTATTTATCGAACTCACTATATACACACACACATATGTATATATTTAAGAAAATCACTACCTGTTCTGCTCTGATTCCTCCTCTTATTTTTTTTTTCCTTTGTTTCGACTGAAGTTCTGTTTGAACACACACACACATATATATATATGTGTGTGTGTGTATATATAAGACACTCAAGTTCACCGTCCATTTCAGTTTTTTTTTTGGGCTAAATTCATGTCCACATAATTATTATTATTATTATTATTTTTTCTTTTCACCGCAAAACGTGGCCACACCCTTCTACTTTTTTTTTTTTTTTTTTTGTCTTGTTTCTCCTTATCCCATCGTGGATAAGGAGAACCATTTTTTTTTAATTATTTTATATATATATATATATATATATATATATATATATATATATATATATATATATATATATATATATATTATATTTTTTTTTTCAAATTACATTAATCTCTCTCAATTATCTTTAAGATAGCATTTAAGTCCAAAATCTAAAATTAATATTTTAAAATTGCTAATTGACCCTTAAATTTTTAAAATAAATATTAAATGATACAATGCACCCCGTCATTTTCTAAATATTTTAAAATGCAACTAAAAAATTATGCACATGCAACACATCGAGTCTTACAACTTTTAAAATATTAATTTTAGATAATACAATGCACCCCGTTATTTTCTAAATATTCTAAAATACAACTAAAAAATTATGCAAATGCAACACATCGGGTCTTACATAAAATAAAATAAAATAAAATTAAAGTAAGAGAGGGGGGGTAAAAGGCAATTATAATTAGGAAAACTTTTTGAGAGGTCCCAAGATTTCAAAAATAATTTTCTAAGGACCATCTCTCGTATAAAAAAATTACTGTTACGGGATTTCATAAAGTGGTGTTTTTATGAGATAAGACTAAGCAAATTTCCCTTATAATTAACACCCCAAGATCACCCCTAACTAGTTGTTTACATTTATAGGTCTCAAAAGATATAAAATCACCAATATAGGTCTATTTCTAACTTTAATACGAAAATGGGTCTAACTGGCTTTGTCACGGCTGGATGCATTTTTTTTTTTTTATTTTCATTTTCCTTTTTAAAACTGACCATGAAACGGCTGGTATTATTTTTCTTATACAAACCGGCCATTTCACGACCGGTTTGTAAACTGCATGGGGCTTGCAAAAAGCAGGCCTCCTGACACTCAAACCCACCCCACGCCCCAACCCTTGCGCCCCCCCCCCCCCCCCAAACACCCCCACCCAACGCACACACTTCCCCCCCAACATATATATATATTTCATTATATTTTAAAAAAAAATTAATTCTTAAAAATTAAATTAAAATTAATTTTTCAAAAAAATATCATTTCTAAAAATTAATATATTTATCTATTTTTATTAATTTTAATCAATATAATAATCTATTTTTATTTATAACATATTTAAATATATTGATTTTTCAAAAAATAATAACGAAAAATCCAATTTACTGTCTCCCTCTCCCACTTACTCTCATTTTTCTCCAAATTCAAATATGTTTTTAATTTAATTTTAAAAGTTATAGACACAATTTTTTTTTATTAATTTTTAATAAATGTTATTTTTTAAAAATAAAATATTTTATATTTAATTTCTTAAAAGTTGACATTTTCAAATTAATAATTTTAAAAAATCAAATTTAAACAGATTTTCTAAATCAAATCACCCACTAATCCGATTTGAGTCTGATAAATAGTGTTATCACATCTACTTTGCTTCAGGTGAAAATATTTTTTGAATCATAGCTTACAAGACTGAAATCGAATTAGTGAGTAATTTGATTTAGAAAATTTGTTTTAAATTTGATTTTTTTAAATTATTAATATGAAAATATCAACTTTTAAGAAATTAAATATAAAATATTTTATTAATTAAAAATAAAATTTATTTAAAAATTAATAATTTTTTTTTGTGTCTATAATTTTTAAAATTAAATTAAAAACATATTTGAAATTGGAAAAAAAATATGAGAGTAAGTGGGAGAGGGAGACAGTAAATTGAGATTTTTCATTATTATTTTTTCAAAATTAGTATCTTTAAATATGTTATAAATAAAAATAAATTATTATATCGATTAAAATTAATAAAAAAAATAAATAAACAATAGATAAATATATTAATTTTTAGAAATTATATAGGGGGGAGTGTGTGCGTTGGGTGAGGGGTGTTTGGGGGGCCTACAAGGGTTAGGGGGTAGGGTGGGTAGGGATGCCACTGGTTCAATTTTGGTTCGATTTTATATAAAATCAAAACCAAAACCACTAGAATTATATCAAACCAAAACCACTAGAAATATATCAAACCAAAACCAAAACCAAAATTGTCGGTTCGGTTTTAAAACCAAACCATTTAAATTTACACAAAATCAAAACCAAAGATTTTTCAATTTTATAAAAAACAAAAAATAAAGCCAAAACCGCATATCGTTGTGTTTTATATATAAACAAAACAAAAAATAGCTAAAATATCAACCAGTAACTATAATTAAAATTTCTAAACAATAACCATAATTAAAATATTATAATATGGCACAACAAACGAAATCAAATTCTCCAAAACAAAAGCAGCGACGATTTTAATCCTGTAAAAAAACAAGTAAAGATGTGAGAAATGCGGTTCAATAAATGAGTAACAAACTTAGCAAAGTGTCCACTAGAATTGGAACTAACATATTCTCAAAAAATATGTAATTTATAATGCAAAATGTTTTACCTCAACACACGAATCTTCCATATCCGCTTCATTATCAAGTATCGTAAAGTAACCCAAAGATGCAACACCTATTAATAAAAAATATGAAATAATAAATAATACCTTACAAAAACAATATGAAAAAAAGAAAAAGAAAAAAGAATTAATTATTCCTAGATCACCTTTCATTTCCTTAATCCATAGCCAACTTTGTGCACACATCAAAGATTCTAAAGTTTTTGGATGAAGTAGATTTCGATGTGGACTGACTAACCGACCACTAGTACTAAAAGCAGATTCCGAAGCAACAATAGAAACGGGAATTGCTAATATATCTCTAGCAATCACTTGAAGAGTCGGATACTTGATTCCATTTGTTTTCCACCAAACTAATATGTCAAAATCAGTTACTCTTGGTAAAACACCATGTTCTAAGTATTGATCTAACTCGGATTTGACATTTATAGCACCATTTTATTTTTCATTGATAAACTTCTCATAATCTTGAAGATCATCTTCAAGTACAACTCGATCTTGATGACCATAAGGTGCGCCATATGAACAACCACCACCATCACTCTTATCTTTGTCCAACCTAGACTTTTGTTGATATTCTTGAAGCAAATCATAAAAATAATTTCAAATCTTCTCAATTTCAAAAAAAGCTTCACTTCTATAAAGTTTCGAAAAATAGTACTCTAACAAAGTCATTTTAGATCTCGGATCCAACATTGACGCAACCCCCATTATCCCATGTATTTCTATTCAATACATGTCATATTTCACTAGCATACATGTTGACATCATTCTTACCACATCATTAGAACAATTAACCCAATCTGATAATGCCATCTTAATTTTGCAAACTGAAGGAAAATATAAATTAGCAGTAGAATATTTTGTCTCGGAAAATAATTCGGTAAGATCATAAAACAACTTCAATCTCTTACAAATATTCCTTGCTAACTCCCATTCTTCTTCAGTAGGCATCGACTTATACTGACTCTCACGTTGTTTAAGACGAGGGAAAACATCTTAATACAACAAAGCAGTTTCAAGCATCAAATATGTGGAATTCCACCTAGTTGCACAATCAAGTCCTAACTTTTTAGTACATGAAATACACAATTGACGAACAACTTTTTCAAATTTTTCTTGCCTTTTTGGTGTTGCTGTCTAATAAACTACACTATCTCGAATTTTTTCTACACTTTCTTTTATGACATCTAATCCATCCTTCACAATTAACATCGAACATAAAATATAATTATATAACCATAAAAAAAATTACATAATTAAACAAATATATAAAGACAAATGTATGCACATATATACCTCAAGATCCGACTTTGCAAGTGCCAATTATCATCGATGAAATGCTCTGTAATAGCCATATATCCCCTCTTTTGATTTCTAGTCGTCCACATATCAATTGTGATTGCAATCTTACATTGATTTTTCTCCACCAACCCCATTGTTTGCACTCTTTTATAGTCATATGTCTTTTCTTATTGTAGTTCGACCAACCATTTTAAACATAGGTTGAAGTACACCATAAATCTTTTAAATCCAATATATTCCACAATACTAATAGGATATTCATGCATTATTATCATTTTGGCAAGTTCTCTCCTGGCAGTTTCTTGATCAAAATAATAAGTAGTAAGTATTGGTTGCACATCTTTATTGAAATTGCTTGTCAGTACTTTTTGTAACAAAATGGCCTTTTTATGTTGAGGACACCTACTCTTGATATGCTCCCATAGAGTTGATGTGTCATTTTTAGATGAACCACAAAGTGTCTTCTTGCAATGTTTACAAATGGCTTTTTCCACACCCGTAATGATTTTTTTATCAAAGCGTTCCCAAACATCACTAGTCAATTTTCTTTTTTTTTGACATATCAATAGATATCATATCATTATCCATTTTGCTTTGAGGGGGTGATGATGGAAAGTTACCAAGTGATGGAGAAGAATCAATCGATGTGGTAGAACTACCACATGGTGTAGATTGTTGTGAACTTCCTGATGCTTTAGAAGACATTATAACTTATACCAATAAAAAACAAACTTAAAATCAAAACCAAATCAAAACCAAAACTCAAATATTCTAAATCTATTCCAAAATAAACACAAACCAGTGTTTCCAGAACCGAAGGATGATGCGATGCTAATGAGATAAAGAAAAGAGATGGAGGAAATAAATGGAGAAATAACAGAACAGATCACATATGACATGAGCCGAACTTTCTTGAAATTACCTGTGGTTTAGAGTTCGGACGCTGACAACGGTAGTGAGCCGATGGCGACTAGGGGTTACGAGCCTTCAATGCCAAATTGTCAATGAGAGAAAGAGAATAGATGATCCAATGGAGGAGAAAAAACTGAAAATTAGTCGGCTGTGATTTGTGAAGTGAAACCCTATCACCCTGATGCTTTAAAAGACATTATAACCTATACCAATAAAAAACGAACTCAAAATCTAAACCAAATCAAAACCAAAACTCAAATATTTTTATTCCAAAATAAACACAGACCAATGTTTCCAGAAGCGGAGGACAACACGATGCTGATGAGAGAAAGAAAAGAGATGAATGAAATAAATGGAGAAATAACAGAATAGATCACAGGTGACATGAGTTGAGCTTTCTTGAAATTACCTGTGGTTCAGAGTTCGGACGCTAACGACGGTGGTGAGTCAGTGGCTTAGCGGCTGGGGTCCGGAGCTAGTGGTTACGAGCATTCAATGTCAAATTGCCAATGAGAGAAAGAGAAGAGATGATCCGATGGAGGAGTGAAAACTGAAAATTAGTCGTCTGTGGTGTGATTTGCAAAGTGAGACCCTAACACCCGTTTTATATTATATTATATATATATATATATATATATATATATATATATATATATATATATATATATATATATATATATATATATATATAAAAGATAAAAGAAGGGCTAAAAGTGTAATAAAACACACACACATACATTGTCACGACCCGTCCCAGACACCCGTCATCCCGGGGCCGGCGTGACGACAACACGACATTACCTGAACGCCAAACCAACGCACAGAACGACAATATACATACCAACTATATAGCACCAAAATATAAATATCCATATACAATTTTTCTACTATGGGGACATACCCATCCCCAAATATAGGAACAACCAAAATAAAAACTATGAACCTCTCACAGATTCACCCCAAATAGCTCATCTCAAAACCTACACCCGACTCCATCGTAGGACTCTATCTAGCGCTAGTAGGGGACCGACTCCTAGCTGTTCCACCTGCGAGTGTACTACCTTCTTAGTAAAAACTATTTTTAACATAATAATAATACATTCTAAATAATACAATATTTAAATGGATCAAGCGTAAATATATAAACACCACACAGCTGGTAAAATCTCCAGTATATAAGCAGTAACAATAAAGCGATATAAATAAGTTCCATTCAAACCCATCCAGTATAAAATAAGACCAATCGCCATATATATAATAAATCACCAAATATAAGTAAGACACCACATCTCAAACACCACACCACCACATCACTCACCGGCTAGCCATAGTGATCGTTTAATCTCACGATCGGGAGTTGCAATGATACCGTAACCATCTGTAGGATATACCTTCCTAGCGGACCTAACTGCACAGATCACCGTCTATCGGACGTCTCCGGAGGCCAATAATATAAATCACCACATAATATCAATCACCATAATAAATATCCATCTGCCAGACCACCCTCCGGACAAACCATAATATGAATTACCACCTGTCGGACCACCCACCGGACAGTACATCATAAACTATGGCATAGTCAACTCAATAATATCATCATCAAATCACAAATAAATATCCATCTGTCGGACCACTCTCCAGACAGATCATAATATAAATCACCATCTCATCAATACCGTCAAAATCACCAACGTCCACCTCTTTTTCGCAAAACTAACTTTTAAATTCGAAAATCATATTTTTCACTTTTGATTGAAAACCGTCTAATTTTAACAGAACCATTTTCCCCCTCTTTATTTTTATGAAAACCAAATATTTTCTATTCTCTTTTAAAACCACCAAATTCAACAAAACTCATTTTTCAACTTTCTTTTAAAACCTCCATATTTTAACGAAAATCCATTTCCGCTAACTCACCCAAAATCCAACAAAAATTATTAAATATTCTTCTTTTCAGAAACCAATACAATTTCCCAAAAATTCGTTTCACCAACTCACTCCAAAAACCTGCTTGATCCATTATCATTTTGAAATCATACAGTGGAAGTAAACACAGATTTTATCATATGTATATATAAAAACAGTTTGGCAAGAAGACAGTACACTCACCTGATTATCCGAATTCAAGAATTTTGACCGCCTATTCTCTACCGGTACTCTGGTGCCTGCGAACCTAATAATGACAAGGCCTAAATTAATATTTAATATAAAAAAAAAAATACTCTATTCGAACCCTGTAGGCCCTAATTTTTTCATAATTTTCAATTCTCCGTCTTTTATCATAAACTATATTTCTTTAACTAATATTGTTCCACTACAATTACTATATCGAATTTATTCATGCAGACGATTTCACTATTTTTTATCGTTATTTCGACATTTTTCATGCGAACATATAATGCTAAATTCAACGATAGTGATAACATGTATTTTATTAAAAAATATGTGGAATTCTACCTTCCCCGAATTATCCACCGGCCGCGAGATTGGATTTATATTTTTTTTCGTGGGGTGGTTTGTACATTTTTTTCTTTTTCTTTCTTCTTCCTGTTTCTCCTGCGTCTGTTTCTGTTTCCGGACCTACTGCAGCCGGCCATCTACCACCGACTTTACACCCACCGCCACCATCGTCGGACTAAGGACGGAACCCACCATACACACACATACACGGCAGCGCACACACACACACACACGAAGAACACGACACCACCGCCACCGACGACAAGCGCTCTCTCTCTAATTCCCACTCGCTGCCGGCCAAACTAAACTAACTGACGGCGACACCCCCAACAACCGACGACTGAACGAACACATACCGAGTTACCCAATACATATACACACCCCATCGGACGAACGACATCGCCGACCGAGCCGAACCAAAACCGATCTCTCTCTCTCTACACTCCATTCCGGTGACGACAGCAACCACACCCACAACTGAAACACATACACACAAAACCAAACCCACTTACTCTCTCTCTCTAACTCACCGTCGGTGATCAAAACCCACACCACCGGATCACCGAACAACACATACAAAATCATCGATGAACCGCAACCCACACAACTCATTGACGAATGGCATACACGCACACAAACACATTCAGAACACACACACACAGAGCAAAACAGGGACCCCAAGTATCATACACACATACCGACTCACTGAACGGACAGCGACAAACGGCGGAACCCACACACAAACCCATAGTGAAACAAACGAAGGAATCACACACCCACTTACCGAATACGGAGACGATCACCCAAACACCCTCTGATGGACGAATGACAAATGATCACATACACACACACCGGAACAGTGACGAACCACCACCGACGAGCCATGACGACAAACCCACGCCGCCGGCGACACACCACCGATCCTCTCTCTCCTTCGGTTCTCCTCTCTCTCTCTATTTCTGGATGCTTCTTCTGTTGGGTTGGGTGTGTGTGGATGCATATGCGTATATATGTGTATATTTAAATGTGTGTATATGTATAGGTGTATGTGTGTATATTATATATATATATATTGTGAACAAGGGGAGCCCAAGTGGCCGGCTCCCCACCTTTTTTTTTTTTTTTTTTTAATATAGCTTCTTGGAAAAGTTTGGGCTCAAATTACACTTACACCCCCTCATTTTACTTAAATCATAATTTAACCCAATTCCAATTTTACATACTTTGAAAAAGACAATTTGACTCCTAAAATTTTAAATAAACCAATAAAAATCGCCAACCGCCCCGTTATTTTGAAATACTAGAAAAAATACAACTAAAATTATTCGTATAGTAAAAATCGGGGTGTCACACACACACACACACACACATATATATTAGGGTTAAAATGTAAATATATAAAAAAATAAGGATATATATATGTAATAAAAATATTTCTAAAATATCGATTTTGCGGTTCGGTTTTATGGTTTCTATTTCAAAGCCAAAACCAAAATCAAAACCACTTCGGTTGCTAATTTCAAAACCAAAATTAAAATCAAACCATTTAGTCGGTTTCTCCCGGTTACCCATCGGTTCAGTTTTTTATGGCATCCCTGGAGGTGGGTTTGGGTGTCAAGGGGCCTGATTTTTGCAAGCTCCATGCATTTTACAAACTGACTATGAAACGACCGGTTTGTATAAGAAAAACAATACCGGCCGTTTCACAGCCGGTTTTAAAAAAAAATGAAAAAAAATAATAAAATTTGAATCCGCTGTGGCAAAACGTTAAACCCATTTTCGTATTAAAGTTAGAAACAAACCCATATTTGTGATTTTATATCTTTTGAGACCCATAAATGTAAACAACTCCACCCCTAACCCTAAATACTAGAGAGATTGCAGAATGACTAATATTAGAGAGAGAGAGAGAGATCTAAGAAAAATCCTTCTCTCCATGGCCAAAGCTTTGAGGGTGGAGTCTATGGGAGAAGTGTCGGAAGATGTGGTGGCCGACATCCTATTGAAATTACTGGCAAAATTGTTCATTCATTTTAGGTCCGTTTGCAAAACCTGGTGTGATTTGATTAAAAGCCCTTCGTACATCGCTAAACAATCATGCGAGAACGGAAAGGATCGTATTCTTGTCACGTTCTACACAACAAAAAGGTGCATCCTCTCCTCTTCCTCCACCGAATCCATAGTTGGATTCACGAACAACACCTACACTCCTAATTTATGGTCTGATTTAGCGATACTACTTACAATGGGAGGTTTGATCCTTGCAATAGAATTGGGTGCATCATTGATTCTAGGACAACAACAACTGTGTTGTTCAACCCATCACTTAGAGAGTTCAAGGTACTTCATCCTCCTTCTCCTTTTCCTCTTCCTCGATACACCTCTTATCCAGTGCGAGTGAGGAAATGGGGCTTCAACATGGGATTCAGCTTTGATCCACTCACTGATGACTACAAGGTGATTAGAATAGCATAATACATGTGCGAGTCCGAGTTTGTCTGGTATCGTCATACAATTAGGGCTGAAATATACAATCAAAGTAGTGATTCATGGAGAGCAATCGATTATCCTTTTTCCTACGTCGGTGACTTTTTTGTTGGGACATTGGTGGAAGGAGCATGTCATTGGTTCGTAGAGAATGGATCCAAAGATGCCATTCTTTCTTTTCATATGAGCGAAGAGGTGTGTCGGGTGATTGGTTGGGGTCCAATTTCAAAGTACGTGTCTAATGAATGGAGGTCACTTATGGTGTGGGATGGATGCCTAGGTGTAACAACGAGTTACAGTAAGAGTCTTGTGGAGTTAATTTATGAGATATGGGTGATCAAGGAATACGGTGTGGAATCGTTCTGGACCAACAAATTTAGGTACACGATTTTGTTTGGATACATTTGATTGTTGCTCGTGGAAGGGGGAGGAGTTGCTCTTAAAGGCCATCGACAAAATAGCATCAATCAACTTGCATAATATTCGAAGATACTTTTATGATCCTTGGGTACTAGACATGATCTATACAAAGTTACAAACAAGTCCTTGATATATAAGGAGAGCTTGGCTTCTCTCAACACCGGGATTTAAAGCCAGCATTTATGCCACTATTCATTGAACAAAAATAGAAGAAACAACCCTTATTGGTTGCTGAACTGCGTGAGTCAGGTGCAAAGAACAACCCCATGGCCTGTTCTATGCAAAAGCTTAGATAATGAATGAAGGAAGATGGAGAATTATTTTTCTTTAGGCCTTGGTGCTCGACATTTTTTTTTTTGTATTCGTATTTGGTTGAGTTCTCTTATTTTTTTATTTCTTTTAATAATTTCATGATTTTTTTTTTTAATTTGCACTTTAAATGCAAATGTTCTGTCCATCTATCTCCAACATTCATGCTCCAATTTATTGCACCTTTATAAACTCCTATTTTAATTTGAAGAGTCATGTAGTTAAGTTCTTCAATTGCACCTTTGAAGTTTAAATTTTAAAACAATCAGATTGGATTAAAGCAAGTAGTCTCTATAATTTCATAAAATATATTAAATGTAAAACTAGTGGATCAATTGTGCGTCATGTGTAATATTCAAATAGAAAATAAGTACTAATATAAATTTTTTAAACCCGCATTATATGCGGGTCTAAAACTAAAAACGAAAGTTCATAGGGTGAAACAAGCGCCCTCGTATTTTCTTGCAATAGCTTTTCTTTGAATATTTAATTTGTTGGCCTTTAAAAGCATTTAAAGTGGATTTTAATGGCACAAATATTTTTATATGGATCAAATTATTTATTGCACCATATTTAGTTATTGTTTTTTGATTTTTTTTTTTTTTTATGTATGTATGGTTTCTCTAAATTTTATTTTTATTTTATTTTATACACCTGATTGTATGTGAAGAACTTTGTTTTTGATAAACAAGACAACAAATGCTCTCAATGGCTAGTCGCCACTCTCTACTAGGACTACCGTTTAGACGCGTTTAGACGCGCATAATGTCATTTTTATTTATTTTTTGGTTTTTAACTAGTTCTTACATTCAATTATCACTTTCTTTTCTTTAAACTTATGATGGCAATATATTTCCTATAATAATTTAATAATACAACAGAGTATTTGTACATTTTTCAATGTAATTCTTTTAGTTTAAGTTTACAAGCTTAGAATATTCATCAATCAATAAATATATTATTTTTGAATTTATTTAAAAAAGAAAAATCTGACATTATTTTAGAAATTTTAATTTTTTTAAAAATAAAAATATTTAATTATAAGCCTAAAAAGAGGAATTTATTATTTAGTCTTTTAAACATGGTAAAATTATAAAATAGACCTTTAATTCAAATAATTAAGTTTATGATTCTCACAGAAATTATAAAAAACAGTACTCGATAAATGTCTGCCCAATTTCTTTTCATTTATGAATCGTGCCATTAAAATTTCTGTGTAAATGTTCACTCTATATTTTAGAATTATTATTAATTCACTCTAATAATGATTCACACATTCTGTGTGAATATTCACTCAAATTTTCAGAACAAAAAAAATTAATTTACTCAATTTCTGCTCAAATAATGATTCACACGTTTTGTGTGAATATTCATTTAGTACTTCAAAAATAATTATTTTATTTCACTCAAATATTTTCACTCAAATAATGATTCACACTTTTTGTTGTGTGAATGTTTACTTAATATTTCAGAATAATATTTCAATTCACTCAAAAATCACTCAACAATAGTTCACACGTTTTATGTGAATGTTCATTCAATATTTAAGAAACGATCAAAACACATCGTGAATAAATAAAAATTCCACACAAATCAACAAAACAATCACACAAAAAATTGACTGGTCTGCAAATTCACGGTATAATTTGAACATTCACGTGAAAAAAAAAAAAAAAAAAAAAAAAAAAAAAAAAAAAAAAAAAAAACCCTCAATTTCACTGATTTAAAACATTCACATGAACATTTACGTGAGTAAATGTTAATGTGTGAATATTAACGTAAATACCTCATCGCAATTAGTAAAGATATTCAGTAACAAATAAAAAACATAGAAAAAAACTAACATTAACAAAAAATAAAAGAGTGAACATTTCACCAAAACACGTGAACATTAATCAAAATACATATCAACATGAATATTAAAAAATTTAGCTCTATTTTTATATCTTTTGAGAACATAAAAAATAGTGACAAAAAACAACAACATCAAATAAGAACAATTACAAATCAATAAACAAAACTCAACTAAAATAACAAGAAAACAAATCAAAATAAATGTGGAACAAATCGGGAACTGACAAGATCTGGGATTTAATTTCAGAACTGAATGGTGAGTAAGCGAGCGCAAGAGAGAAAGAGGTGTTGAAAAAAAAAAGTAACAAGTCGGGCAGATTTGGAACGGCGTCGAAAGAAGAATAAATCCGCGACAGAAGAACATTCACGAGAGAGGATTGGAATGATGGCCTCTGAATGGTGACCTCCTCTGCTAAGACGTGCCTATCAAGAAAATAAAGCCTTATCCGCCTCTCTCTCATCAGAAACATCACTTTAATTTCCCCACTCTCTCTTTCTCTTTAAACTCCACCACCATCAATTCATTCATTCCCCAATTTTCCACCTCACAAAAAACATGAAGATGAGTAATAAAGGTAAAGCCTACCCATCTCCTTCTCTCCCTACAACTAACAGAGACTCTCTCTCTATCCTCAAGCTCTTGCCGGCGGCCATCTTCGCCTTGGCCTTACTTCTTTCTCTCGAAGACAAAGAGGTCTTGGCTTACCTCATGACTAGGTCCTTGAAATTCGCAAACCCACCTTTGATCATTAAGAAAAGAAGAAAAAGGGCAAGAAATTAGATACCCAGACCCACCCTCCCCTCTTTGATTGCGAGTGCTTTGTGTCACACCTCACCCCGGACTCCCGTTACCATGGGACTGGCATGACATCACCTAACTGACTAGACAACCACAATATGTCAATATATAACCAAATTATCTATCCAACATATACATAATTTCAACTGATAGGGACACACTGTCCCAAATATAAGAACAACCAAACGAATCCCATGAACCTCACTTAGACTCAACTCTGACACCTTGCCTCGCAATTTTCCTCAAATGACTCTATCGCATGACCTGCATAACTCTATTTAGCGCCAGTAGGGGACCGATCGACTCCTAACTATTTCACCTGCGAGTGTACTGCCTTCTTAGTAAAAACGTTTTTTACATAATAACACATTCTAAATATTACATCATTTAAATATGGATCAAGCGTAAGTATAGAAACAACACGTACTAGTAAAATTCTACATAATGTAAGCAGGGAAAATAAAGTAATAAATATAAGTTCAATTTCAATCCATCTAGTAAAATAATACCAATCACCATAATAACTAATAAATAACCCAATATAAGTAAAACATCACATCTTAAACACACATCTCAAACCACCACTCCACCATAACACACACCGGCTAGCCATAGTGATCATTTTAACCTCACGATCGGGAGTTGCAACGGTACCGTAACATTCGTAGGAATGTCTTCCTACGAAATATCCACACCCCTTTTTGGGGAGAAATATAATCCACACCCCTTAAGGGGAGAAACATCTATATCCCATGGAAGAATCCACACTCCTTACGGGGAGAAATATAATCCACACTCCTTTCGGGGAGAACAACCATGGCATCGTCAAAATCAAATACGGCATCATCGAATCACAACTCAATAAATATCGTCTACTCAATATCGTCAAATCACCACGTCTACCTCTTTTCCTCAAAGCCAACTTTTTAAATCCAAAAATCATATTTCACACTTTCTTTTAAAGAAAACGTCTCACTTTATCAAAACCACTTTTTCACCCTTTATTTTTAGAAAATCAGACATTTTTAGAAAAATAGATGTTTTCTATTCTCTTTTTAAAAACACCGTCTAATTTCACCAAATCCAACAAAAATTCATTTTCAACTTCTTTTTGAAAACTATCGAAATCTTCCGAAAATCCAGTTTATCAACTCACTCAAATCCTGCTTGATCCATATCATTTATAAATTCATACAGTTTAAATAATCACATATTTCATCATATATATTCATGGAAAAATAGTTTGGTAAGAAGACAGTACACTCACCTTGATTCCCGCGCTGAAAAACTATTACCGTTCAAATCCTACTGGGACGCTGGCGCCTGCGAACTTAATAGCGATAGGATCTAAATTAATATTTTATTTTAAATAACCCAACATGCAATGTAGACCCTAAATTTCATAATTCCCTATTTTCCAGATTTTATTATGAAAAATTATCATTTTATCCGTTCCGTTACGTTGATATTCACCGCACCAATTTATTTAGATTGACGATTAACAAAATATCAATATGGTTTTGAAATTCTTTCCACGATTACGAAATTTTTAATACTAACAATTTAATTTAACAAAAATAATACCTGATTAAAATTTTACCTGATTCCAAAACCTCTGCCAGCCACGAATTGGGTTTTTAGATTCTACTGGGGTGGTTCATATATTTTTATTTTTTTTTTGTCCTTTTCTTCCCCTTTTCCTTCTTTTCTCTGCTTCTTTCTTTTCTGCTTGCATTTACCGTTTTCGTTTCCCCGTTTTGATGCCGCCGACCACCCCTCTCTCTCTTTACTATTACCACCCACTGGAGGCTTCCCATGCCTCGCCACCCTCACCGCCAGCCCTACTCCATCCCCCACTACCAATCACCAACCACCACCGGCCACCCTATCACCAAACGCACCTACCCACAAAAACTACCGCCACCACCGTTGATGGCCAATCTCATGCTGCCCCTCCGCCCCCCCCCCACCCACCCACGCACATGGTCACACACGACATTCGGAACACACACATACAGCAACCATAATACTCACTATCACATGCACAGCTGACACACACACGCACGCACAACTTTCTCTCTTTAACTCACCGCCGGCGAAAATCGGTGACAACGACGACCACACCGACACCCTCATCTGACCGAACGGAACACACCCATAACCTGATCTCATACCCACATGCAACCCACATGCACAACCATACACACAAACACACAATCGGTACAAAAAATAGAGTATCCACACACACAATGACGGAATGGAACAGAGCACACACACCTTCGGCTAAATGATGGTCTGAACGACGGATAAACTACACACATGCACAAATCCGACCGAATGGAGGGCCACCACCCACGCCGGACTGCACCCCATCGCCGGCGAACTCACCATCCCGAACCTTCTCCTCTCCCTCTCGGTTTTTCCGATTTCTTCTTTTGAGGTGCTCCCCTACTGAATTTTACGCATGTACATATATATATGCATGATAATAGTGGATGGGTTTTGTTCCCTTCACGCCACTTTCTGCTTCCCTTGTCTCCGGCCGAATTTCACGGCACAACACCCACGGTTGGTTATGTATATATATATATAAAAATATTTTGTCTAATTGCTCTTTTCTCCCCTCTTTTCCTTAAAATCTTCATTTTAATCAATTTTGCTTTTACAAGTTTCAAAAATTATAATTTCACCCTAAATTTATTTATTATTATTTATTATTTTTTTTCTTTTGTCAATTTGAATCTCAAGTTTAAATTTAATGTTTTTAAATTTTCAATTTTTGCCCCTAAACTTTTGATTTGAATTTTTAATTAACAAAAATTTACCCCAAATTTTTTCAATGTTCTAGAATGTAATTAAAATGACGTGCGTGCTAAATCGGAGTCTTACACTTTGCTTGCTATAAAAGCAATTAGCTCAAGTGGAACTCTTCTCCCAACTGCGAGTTGATTGACCAGGCCATTGACGCCTTCAAGGACTATTGTGAACTAAATGGTGAGTGATCGCATGCGAGAGAGAGAGAGAGCAGAGATGCGGCGGCTGTGGATGGGATAAAAAGTGAGGTGAATATTTAGGTTTTCAATATTATATATCATAATATAAACGTCTTTTAATAAATTTGGTCAACGGTCAAAAGACCATAAATTAAGAATCTTTTTAAAAAAGATTAATTTACAACACAATTTTTTTAAAAGGTTTTTTTACTAAAATAACTTTTAAATAAAAGTTAAACGATTAAAATTTGACATGAAAATTATTAAATTAATTAAAATTAAATATCCATACAAGAGAAAAAATAAAAAATCATGTTAATTTAGGGCGGTGGTGCCTGGAACAACGTTTGTAAACCCGCAGCACCAACTCGCACACACACTCGGTTCTTCTTCAACCCCATAGCCGTTATAGCGTTTCAGTCTCACCGATTTCAACTGAATTTAACGTTCATCATCGTGAAAATTTCCACATCATATTTGCTTCTTCTATTCAATGCTTCATTTCTCCAAATCTCTTTCATCCCAATTTTCCATTATCATTCTCCGGCAAAAAAAGTTCTCGTTTCTTCAGCAGCTGCGGGCAAAATCCAGTCGGCGACACAATATCAAGAACGACGGCGACGAAGACGATGACAAGGTGCGAAAGAGGAACGAAAAACCAGAAGGGTACATACATCTTCAAAAGAGCAGAGGCCAGCACCTTCTCACCAACCCTCGGGTCCTCGACTCCATCGTCCGGAAATCCGACATAAAACCAACCGACACCGTCCTGGAGATCGGACCCGGCACCGGAAACCTCACCATGAAGCTCCTTGAAGTCGCGGACAAGGTCATCTCCGTCGAAATCGACAAGAGAATGGTGGAGATTCTCCACAATCGCGCCTCTGCTGTGAGAGGATTCGTGGACAGATTAACTGTAAGAAATTTAAAAATGACATATACCTATCACCTGTTCGACGAAATGTCTCAGAGAAGAAACCTTTGTTGGTTCTTAATCGAATTGGGTCTTTGCAGATTATAGGCAACGATGTTCTAAAGACAGATTTACCTCCATTTGATCTTGTGGTAGCGAACATCCCGTATGGAATATCTTCACCTCTGATTTCCAAATTGGTGTTCGGATCAAACCCATTTCGATCTGCTACTCTTCTGCTCCAAAAAGAGTTTGCCAAAAGACTGTTGGCTAAGCCTGGAGATTCAGAATTCAACCGTTTAGCGGTTAATGTGAAGCTGGTGGCTGAAGTCGAATTCATCATGAATGTGAGCAAGAAAGATTTTTTGCCTTGTCCCAAAGTTGACTCTTCAGTGGTGAAGATTCGCCGAAAGGCTGAAACTTTAGATGTTGATCTCAAGGAGTGGTGGGAATTTACAAGAACATGTTTTTGTAAGAAGAACAAGACCTTAGGTGCTACCTTTAAGCAGAAGAAGAAGGTGATGGAGTTATTGAGAAGCTCTTATCAACAGAATACCGTGAATTTCCATGACTCCATTGATGAAGATGATGAAGAAGAAGAAGAAAGGGTGAGTGATGGGTATTGTTCTTCATTTAGGGAGAAAATCGTGGGGGTTTTAAGGGACGGTGGGTTTGAAGATAAGAGGCCTTCGAAGCTAAGTAATGAGGAGTTGCTGCATTTGCTGTCTTTATTTAATCGAGCCGGGGTTTATTTTCATGGCGATGCAATGACAAAAGATGGTGATGGTGAAGCCTTTTCTGCTGCCAATGATCCATTGTAACTCTACTACCACTTTTTACAACTTTGTTTTAGTACCCCCGTTTGGCGTACAGTTTGAAAACCCCAAATCACGGTTTTGAAAATTCAATACCATTTGCTTTAGTCTTTCAAACTTGGTTGTTTTAGGCTGCTGCATTTATAATAGAAAGAAGCTCATGCTAGTTTGATAGTATCTGTGCTTGAGACCAGGAACAGGGTTCTTCATTAATTCTTCCTTTTGATCTGTTTGAAACCAAGATAAAGCATGTAAACCAGTCATAAACTGGCACTCATAGACTGCAGACTGCCTTTGAGTAAGATATTTGATTTTGAGAAAGAATTTATAATGTTTTTGGGAACCTTGACGCAACAGTAGAAATTGTCACCTGGAGGTCATAGATTCGAGTCGTGGAAACATCCTCTTGTAAAGTAAGGTAAGACTACATACAAGAGACCCAAGTGGTCCAACCATTCCTCAAACCCCGCGCATAACGAGAGTTTTGTAGTACAAAACAACCATTTTTAATAAAATTTCTTAGAAAAATTTATAAATTTCTTTTCGAAATCAAATACTTTCTTCAAATAAGTCACCAAAATGTCCATCTCATTTGTTAAGACGGCAAAAAGAGTATTCTTCCATAGCCACATTTTGGCATGGTTTTAGAATAGAATCCTTGGACCAAGAGAGATGAGATCTCCTCACAACACAGGCAAGAATGAGAACCAACAAGAAAATTTGTTTGATTTTTCAACCACCATGACAGGGATGAATAGACAAATCAATTTTTTTACTCTCTCTAGTACAAATGAAGACAAAGATTAAAATATACAAAACACGAACACAAGATTAAAATAACTGTCAACGGAAACAAATAAAGATATGCGGAAGCGTAAAAGAGAGTGACAGAGATTTACATGGAAAACCCCAAAAGGGTAAAAATCACAGTGCAAACAATCAACTAGTAAAGGTAAATGCAGTACAACTACAACGACTACTTACTTTAGTCTTACGCTACACTACTTCCCATTAAGTCTTAGGTGTACGACTTTCTTCGTGTAACTAATTGTCCGCTTCCTTAAACCTTCTCGAACTTCTTGTACAATTGCAATGACCACTTACTTTAGTCTTACGCTACACTGCTTCCCCTTAAGTCTTAGGCGTACGACTTTCTTTGTGTAACTGATTGTCGCTGCCTCAAACCTTCTCGAACTTCTTGCCCAGGTTACGTCAATGATGTCTTCCAAACTTCTCACTTGGGAACTTTACTAGTTGTTCTGCTTCATAGATCCTGCAGGCCTTTGATTTCTTTTCCCAGAAATGCAATTAAACGCAAGCTTCGAATATAATCTTCAGGTTGGGTGGTGGTGATTTCCAAACTACAATTTGATTCAATTTTACTTTGAATATTCAATAATGAAAGTTTGAATCAAGGCGAGACATTTGCTAAAAAGCTAAACGCGAGCTTCAAATATAATCTTCAGGTTGGGTGGTGGTGATTTTCAAACTACAATTTGATTCAATTTTATTTCGAATACTCAATAATGAAAGTTTGAATCAAGGGGAGACATTTGCCATAAAGCTTGGATGATGTTTTATATAAAAAGATCATCTCTCTACAACCACATGGAACTTGGGAGGCTAGGTCTATAATTATCAACTTGGAACTTGAAACCCTAGTCTTCCAAACATACCAGGATCCCTAAAAGAAAGAATCAAGAAGAGAATCCCACACAATCATCGTCCGAACGCTTGTTACAGTCACTCGAACAGTTTCCAGGTAGAGAACGGATCATTCGGAAGGCTGATCAAACTGTCTACATGCTAGTCAATTGTCTGAATGCCTGTAATATACCTATTTTTCGAAAACTTGTTTTGAAGTCTATTTTAATTTTGTAAAATTGTATTGCATTGTGCATGTGGTGCTTAATTTGTGTAATGATAAAGTTTATCTCATTAAAATTTGTCGGAGTGTTTGAAGATTTTTCTTGCAGGCAACAAGAATTTTGGCTTGATTCTTTAACGATAAAGACACACTAACACTCTAAACTAACACATTTAGAAATAAAACTCAACGAGTCACCGAATTAAACCAACAAAAAGAACAAGGACTTACTAAATTTGTTCATTCTACATTTTAATTTTCTTTTTACTTTTTTACACTTTGTACCCCTGAAATTTGACCTCAATATCACATTGGTCCGTGTAATTTTAAATTTAACACATGACACCCTAAAGTATTTCAATGTTAACTTCGCAGAATATATTAAAAATGGGTCAAAATTAAATGAAACAAAGAGTAGATCACTATCCCTCCGCCCCCTCCTGTCACTATTCATCGAGGAAGACTGCAATCGGCCAAGGCCATAGCTGCCTGAGCATATACCATGGGTTTCGGAGCCCTAAGATCCATCATCCGACCCATAGCAAGAACCATGATTTCAAACACTACCACCACCTCCTCCGCCTTCTCTCTGGCGACGTTTCGAACCATCTACCCGTCCCCCACACCGGAGCTCCGGCATATCTTCCCCTCATTTCAGGGAAATGGTTTGTGGATTCCGCCGTCAGCACGTTTTCACAACTTAACTGACACTAGATTCCCAAAGCGACGGCCCAGCAACAAGCCTCGTCGTAAAAGAGCAAGCCTGCGACCACCAGGTCCATTTTCTCATTTCCTTATTGTATCTCCAGATATTTTTAAACAAGGGTTTTAGATTTTCCGATTCAGTTACGGAAAACTAGTAGGATTCGGTGCCGATTGTAGGTGCATTTTTTAAACTAGGGTTTCGAAATCCCTTTTTTCTTGCTGTTTCTAGGGATTTTTGTGTCCATGTATAACATTAACAGTTACTATTGGAATTATCTTGCTCTTTTTGGAAAAATTTATTCTTTTGTTTGGATATTTGCTTCCACAATGTGAATCTATGATTTGATACTCTAATTTGGTCTATCCTTTAACCTCTTGAGGGTGCAGGGCCATATGCATGGGTTAAATACGTGCCTGGTGAACCAGTTCTTCCCAGCCAACCCAATGAGGGAAGTGTCAAGCGAAGGAATGAGAAAAAGCGTATGAGGCAACGGAAGGCATTCATTTTGGTGCGCGATGAAATCTCTTGAATTTATTTATTTTTTACCATCTTTTTGTATGTTGTTATATCTGCATTATTGAGCTTAGGGAGTTCATTTGCTATTATTGTTGCACTATGTGATTTCTAGTGAAGCTGAATGCACAAGTAAGACTAAGATCAAATGACTCAAGCACTTATGGAAGTACTAAACTGGAAACCGGTCTTGGTTAGCCTTGAGAACTCTAATTTTGAGGGAGAGTGAACTTATAAAGATGACTTTGGCTTCAAGATTGGTTTGCACTGTTTGCTGAAGGATCTTCTTGTTGTTGTTTTTTTGGCTAGAATTTTGTGCTACTACCTTAGTAATCTAGCAATCGAACCTTCCATTGCATTACTTACCATTCGATGGTGTACTGCTGTATGCTTTTAGAAACGATTCTTACTGAAGCTGAAGCCGGATGTCATCTTTCTATTTTCAACTTGAGATTGTTGAATGCTTTTGATTTTCACCTCCATCTCTTTTTTCATGTGGAACCCACTCTTATGAGACTTTCCGAGTTAGATCTTCAACATTTCATCCCCAAATTAGCGTTATCAATTTTTAGAGTCTGTTTTTAGATGGGAAGTTGCTATGTCTTTTGTCTATGGGTTACAATTTTCAGGATGTATATAGTAGAAGTCAGGGATGCATATGAGGATTGACATGCTATGTCCTTTTGTCTATAGGCCATTTCTCCTATAGATTCGGTTGATGAAAATATATGCATTGCCCCTTCATAATACCTAAAAAAAAATTCATTAAATGCCGTAGTATAGTATGTGCTACATATAGTAACGGAAGTAAAGCAAGTTTTAGGGATGCATACAAGGCGATACATGTTATGGTTTGCAAAGTACTAGGCTATTGAGAAATTGAATGTACTTTCTCTTGTAGTCCCTTCTGTTGAAAATATATTCCTTACTAAGTGCCTGTTATCCCCTATAAAATAGTAAATAAAAGTTCTAATGTAGTATGTCTTGAAGAATTTTATGAGGATTCATGGTAATTGTTGAGATTCTAATTAATCACAAGCCTCAATATATTAGCTGTTGGATCATCATGGGTTTCAAAGCAATTTCATTTTTAGGAAGATAGAGACAACTAATAGAGAAAGACAGAAAGACCCTTCTTCAAGGTAGCATTTGGTTTCATGAAATTGAAAATAAACGCATAGAAATTTTGAGTTTTTTGCGTTTGTTGATTCTCAATTCCAATTCCGAAGTGTTTCAATTCCATGAAACCAAACACTACCTATGATATTTTCTCAAGGATCACATTTCGAAGAATATGGCTTTCTATAGGTTTTAGGATAGTGACATTCGTATATCAGGAAGTTTTATTTGAAGGAGGCTATCATTGTTTGATCTTTGTCTTTTCTTTTAATATAAGGTGAACAAATTGTTTATTTTGGTATATCTATGTATACCTTCTTCTTTTTTCAATTTTTAATGGAACTGTGTTTTGATACTGCAGTCGGAGAAAAAGAAACGAAAGGCTGAGATGCAGGAGGCCAATAGGAAGAAAATCAATAAAAGGATAGAGCGTAAGATGGCTGCAGTTGCTAGGGAACGGGCATGGGCTGAAAGGCTGGCTGAGCTACAACGGCTTGAAGAAGAGAAGAAGAAAAAGGAGGCGGCAATGGCCTGACTCTTAGGTTTTTTTTTTTTTTTTTTTTTTTGAGGTATCAAGGTGTTGTAACTTGTAAGACCCTTGTTAATTTCGATATATTTTTCTTAATTTCAGAAAATTGAAAGATGATATTTTGTTTTGCTCAAAGTAATAATTATCCCATAGAAATTTTGGAACGAGTCCTTGGACTTGGCTCAAAGAGTAAATATGGTTTTGGGCATTGAGAATGAATGTGTTCTGATAATGCTATATCAAGTGTTATGAAGCCCTCTAAAAAGGCATGATTTTTTGGCATTGAAAGTGACAGATTTGAAATTGGGTAAAAAATTATGTATCTACACTTTTTTATTTCCCTTAAATGTACAACATGGTTAAAATAATTGTTTTTTTTTTCCTTTCATTTTCCCTATTCTTCTCTTCCACCATGCAACCCTCCTTTGCCTCATGTTAGCGAACAACCAACTCTTTCACAAGTGTGTTTATATTAAGACAACATAGTTTTGTTATGTTATTGTACTAGCGTATACCCCAAGCATGAAGGCACGAGTTTTAATTTTTTTATTGTTAAGTTAATAATTAATTTAATATAGAAAATAATACAATTGATTAAACAAAGTGAACAACACAATAGAAAAAAAAAAAATCAATAAAATATATGTAATCAATATAAAAAATATTATGTAAAAAATACGGGAATAAAAAAATTTGACGGTCTCATTTATTTATACATTCAAAGGATTATTTATGATTTAAAAATTATATAAAAAAAATTGTTATAATATCTTTAGTCACGCAAACTCTCTAATTGCTCATGTAATAAAATAAGAAAAATCACAAAATTATAATCTAACTTTTAATAGACAACCCAAAATGCCCATAACTCCTACATCATTCTTCCTTTGTCAGCCTCTCCATTCACCCTTCCTCTCATTCGTGTAATTCCATTCCTCCAACGATTCACTTCAATTGCCATCGCCGTGCGTAGTCCCTATATTGCCATTAGGCTTGGTCATCTCATTCTTGTAACTCCATTTCTCCAGCGATGGCTAATGCCAGTAGAATTTGCTGCTATTAATCCTGCTAGATTTGAATCTACCTGTTAATTTTTTCAAAAATTTTAGCTTCTTGTCCTAAATTTTCATAGAGTGATATATGTAGAAGTAAAAGCAAAACTTCAACTGACTTCTCCCAAATGCATCATTGTAACTATCCTACTATCCATGGGGGTATTTATGTAAATGACACATGACGCGATTCTAGTCACCGAACATCAGCGACGAACAATAAAATTGATTTTCACTGTATATCTGTGTTGGTCCAAAGAACTACCCAAGAGGAGGATGAATTGGGTAGTTACTAAAATTAAACAATTAATTCATTTTAAACACTTAATGTCAAATAATCAATTTCCTAAATAAATTATTATCTATATATGGAGTGGATATGTGTTTAATACTAAGTGCACACCTAAACACAATATAATAAAATAAACAATGCAGCACACAACGATATATCCTGATTCGGTCAAACTAGTCTTGCCTACGTCCAGTTAAGCTCCACGGAGATTCGCAATCTACTAAACCCTTTGATTCCTTTATCAGGTAGGAACCAAACTCTTACAACGATTCTTTTACAGGCACATAATCAACCTTTACAAATTACCATTTTTCCAGTCCAATGATAAACCATATCTTTTTACCAAGTCAAAGATTAACCTAACACTCTCTCACTTATTCTTTTCACAGGAAATGATGAACCTTTACAATTCACTCAAAATTCAATTCAATTACTAGAAGAATCAAAACCTAATTGTCTTTAAGGGAAAAGAATAATCTAACATTTTTACCCAGACAAATATCAAATCATTATATTTTTACAAGAAAAAGATCGAAAATTAGCTACCCTGATTAGACACCGTCTCAAACGTGTCTAATCCGCTTAAACTTACAAATACAAAAAATACAAGTTTCTTCTCATAAGGAACTTCTACCACCTCAATACAAATATACTCAATTAATGATCCGAATAATTACTACGTGATAGATACAATGTGAGGCAAATAAAATCTAATTAATAAATAATGTGAGTAACACAATTTAAGCACGTAATTAGATAATCAAACATAAATCGTTTAAAATAGATTTTCAGGCTTTTAAGTTTAAAACAATTTTCTAAACAATCCTATACCAAACAATCAATAAAATATAACTTCAAAGTAAATAACAAAACTTGGATAGATCTCACTAGGAAACACTGAAGATAATGATGGAATAGTAATAGAACTCAAGTCGATGATGCCAAACTACAAGCATTTTAGATCAAGAACTTAGAATAACTCTCTCACAAAAATCTTAGCGTTAATATCATTCTTAGAATAGCTCAAACAGATTGTTCTTGATGTGTTGATCTCAATTCCCGCAAGCTTATATTAATAGACAAATATCAAGCCCTCGAACAGCTAGTTTTTCAAAGATATGTCTCTTAATGACATTCTTAGACCTCATATATGATAACCTTTCAATTCAAGAGTATTTCACTTAAAAATAAATTTCAATTCTCTCATATAAGTTCATAATACTATTCTCAATTTAAAATCATATAAATAGGAAATATTAAACCATTTAAATTAGGAAAATCTCAAAATATATGAACCAAATCAATACGGATAACATAATAGGTAGATAATGTATCAATTAGGTTCAAATCCCCCCAATCCCTCTCTTATAATCATAAAAAACACATAGTTTTTGACTAAGAAATCAAATCTTCCGAAATCTCAATTGACTCAGTCAGTTGACGGAGTCCCACAAGTTGGTTGACCAACTTGTCCAGATCCAAATTCAGTCATTGGCTTAATGCCAGTCGGTTGACCGATTACTTCCCATCGATTGATCGATTACTTCCCATCAGTTGATCGATTGGATCATAATGATCCAATTTTCCTTCAATTTATCTACTAACTCAAACAGTTGATCGAGCACTTACATTTGGTTGACTGATGGGATTAATGTGTTAACTTCCTTCTCCAATTCAGCTACTACTTTAAACGATTGACCGACTGAATCAGTAGCACCTCATTTTAACTCCAAAACTCACTGTTTGATTCGATTGACTGATTGCCTTTCTTGATTGATCGAATTGACCCGAAAATTCAAATTTTTTTTATACTTTAAAACATGTTTTTCAATTAGGTCAATTATCAATTTCATTTCACATAAGGAGCACATACAAAATCTCAATTTAGGATCTTTAAACTTATCACTTCTTACCATGACACATATATAATTAACTTATTTAAAATGTCATGTATGATCCTAATTCGAATTACATTAAGAGTATATAAGTAGAGAGTTATTTTCACTTATATTTCTTCAAGGTCTTCAAAATTCTTCACATCTTCATTTCGTCCATCTTGCACCTTTTATGTTTTCTTCAAGAGATTTTATTCTTAATCACATGCATGAAACTTATAAATCTAAAATATTTGATAAAATCATTAGTTCCACAAAAAATATCAATACTTAATTGTTCATAAAAATCTTGGATTCAACAATTCAGCTTTGCTCACAGTGCTGACAAGAAGCAAAAATTTCAAAATAAATGACCGCAAAAAGAGAGAGTGACGAAAAGACAAACCGTAAAACGATTTTGCTCACGGCTCTCAGATTTATTCGCTGATTGTACAATCATTTTTTGTTGAGAATATTATCTTAATCCAAATGTTCTACAAATTTTGTTTTTAACCCTAAAAATAGGCAAAAAAAAATTACTATTGCTAAATAAACAAACCCTATAAAAAACATACACACACAAACTCAATACATACCCAAATCCCCTTAATTTGCAGCAATGTGAAAAGTATAGAACCCGTTCCTTCACCGCCGAATGCAATGCCGTGTCATCACGTTTTGCGATCAACTGTTCTGCCATTTTTTTTTTCTGGGGAGTGGACGATTATCCTGCTGGTGCCTCCATTATCATGAAAAAGCACCAAAATTATACTTTCTCCCCCTTAATACCTAATCAATTACCCGACATCCTCATCTTCACCCCCTCACAAACCTAGATCAACTACTACGATTAAATTGCATATTACAAATATAATTATTGGACACTAAAGAATTAAAATGGCTTAAGGGGAAAAAATTACCTCAGTGTTGAGAAAAGTGCAGTTTTCACTTTCCTCCGTCAAAATTCAGAGAACTCTTATGTTAAAAAATGTGGGATTTGAACTCATAAATTTTGAGAGAGATGCAGTCATGGGTGGAGGCTGATGGAGAAATTGAGATCGAGAACTATTGAGAGAGGTTACATGGTCATGAACGGTGATGGCAGTCTTCGTGAAGAGAGAAGAATGGGAACGACAAAGGGAGATCATCGTTGTGATGATAGTCATTTGGTAGTGGTAAACTCTATGAGATGTCACTGACTTTGGTTATATATGAGATGTAACGTTCCAACAGAAAAGAAGGAAACAAAATGATCACTTGTACAAGTAGATTGTGCCTTGAAATCAGTAAGAAAATTCGAATGATTCAAATCTACAGAAGCCAATTCAAAAGAGACTCAAAATTGACTCGAGAAATATAAGATCTTAGATCTACCTTGAATATGCACGTATCACAAACCAAAACAAACAAATCAAAGATATATTCATTTTTAAGCGACCACAACAAGATAAAATGGAAAAAAAATCGTTTTTCATGAGACTCCCATAAATTCGAAAGAAATAGATATGAAAGAATCATTTGATTACATACCGAAATTGTCGGCGATTCAGATTGATGAATAATCAACGTTCAACTATGTTAAATCTGTTGGATATAGCCTAACAACATTTGGAGAGTGAAATAACAGATAGCGAGAAGGAGAGAGAAAATAATGAGAAATCACAATTACACTGAAACCAAAAGGCCAATGGATTTAACCTTAATCGTAAAAAAAATTGCAATCATACCGAAAATTCAAGCATTTTCAAAATGAAGCTAGATCCAGCCAGTTGCTCCTATTACTAACGCATGGCCACGCACGAGTCCTCTTCTGAAAATTTATAACCAAATCAAATCTAAAAAATTAAGAAGATATCTAACCAAATAAAAAAAATATATTGTCAAAACGAAGTCAGGTCCAGCCAAATTGGAGTTAGTTTTGGTCGAAATCTTGCTAAATTAGAAACAAAAAGGTAGTTTTTTATGGTGCATGGTAATCGACGACGGTCATCATAAGGAGTAAATCTAGTCTGATCGATGGCCGTGATTATAAACTTTTAGAGCAAGAGTTGAAGATCTGGCAAATCTGGGCAACTCAAACCCAAATTGTTAAGGGCCGGTGAAATCGAGATATCATCCGAGCTTTATTAGTGGGGGGAATGAGAGAGAACTCGGAAGGGGGCCACACGGTGGAAGTGGTGTTCGTCGGGAGAGTAGGTGGTGATCGTGTGCATAAGAGAGAGGGAGATCAGTGGTGAGAGATATATTGATTTTGGACCAATGAAATCGACAGGGAGTCTTACTTCTCTGAAAAATATACTCATCCTGTTTTATTATATAAATATGCTTATATATAAATGACATGCATATTATTGGTAGTAGTGATAAGATCATAAAATCTAGCAATAAATATTAACAAATAAAATTGAATTGAAGGATTTTGGAAAAATATATGTCATTCTTGGAATTAAAATTCAAGCACATTTAAAAGATTGATCTTATCTCAATCTCATTACATTGAGAAGATCCTCGAATATTTTAACAATAATGATTCTGGCATAACAAGAACACCAGTAGATGTTAATCAACATCCTTTTAAGAATACTAGTGATAGCATATCTCAATTGGAGTATTCTGTAATAATTGACAGTTTAATGTACATTATGAATTCTAAAAGACCTGATATTACTTATGCAGTAAGTAAATTAAGCAGTTTCACTAGCAATTCAAGTAGAGAACACTGGAAAGCTATAATGAGACCTTTGAGATATTTAAGATATACTCAAAATTATGATTTGCATTACATGAGATATTCAACAGTTCTTGAAGGATTCAATGATGCAAATTAATTGAATATCTAATACTAAAGACACAAAATTCACGAGCGGATATGTCTTTGTATTAGGAGGAGCTGTTGTGTCATGGAAATCCTTGAAGCAAACGTGTATTATCAGATCCACAATGAAATCTAAATTTATTGCTTTAGATAAAGAATTAGAAGAATAAGAGCAATTTGGATAATTCTTGGAATATATTTCAATGTGGACTAAGATTGTGTCATCTGCATACATTACGATAGTCAATCTGCGATTGGAAGAGTGTAGAGTAGTATGTATAACGGTAAGTCTTGATATATACGTCGAATGCATAATACAGTGAGACATGTACTTTCCAATAGAGATAACTCAATTGATTGTATTAAATCAAAAGATAACATTATGGATCCGTTGACCAAAGGTATTATACAAGATAGAATAAACTGCTTATCGAGGAGAATGAGCTTCTATACGTCGAATGCATAATACTATGAGACAATTACTTTCTAATGGAGATATCTCAATTGATTGTATTAAATCAAAAGATAACATTACAAATCCGTTGACCAAAGGTATTACACGAGATAAAGTAAACTGCTTATCGTGGAGATTGGGCTTAAAGCCTATTATAAAATAGTAATCATAATGGCAACTCAACCTACGTGACTGGAGATCCAAAGATCTAGGTTCAAATAACCAAATTATGAATGTGACTTTGAATGTATCACTAAGTAGACAAAATCTACGGCTCATTCCTATGATATAACAATGATATATGTAATAAGGTTAAGAATAAATATGACTTTTAATAATTTCTATATCTTGAAAATTTCAAGTGGAGTATAGCAGAATGTTTTTGTTTTTTTTTTTTGTTTTTTTTTTTTTTTTTAGAAAATCGCCTATATGAGTGAGAATTGGGCCGGTTATGGGAAAATAAAAATGCTAAATTCTCTAGAAGTACTTATGAAGTACTAGGGTGTTCAAGGACAAAATGAATGCAACCATAGAATAAAAAATGTCTAGAAAACAAATATGTAGTTTCTATTATCCTTGTTTGCACGAAAGCCCGAATAGTTCAAGATACCACGTTCACTATTTGGTTAAGTAAATCCGATAAATTCTGAATGTTCAAGGCCACAAACTATATGTCCCAATGTAGTTGTTTTCTTTTTTTATCTTTTTTTTTTTCCTCTCTATCTCTCTTTCTTTCTTTTGAGTCTATATTACATATGCATGTTTATCCAATCAATTTTCATTTATGTGGGGGACTGTTATATAAAAATAATTTTTTTGGGGGTATTTTATAATCCAATTATTTGTGAAATCCAATCTTAATTTGGAACATATAAATATACCAATATATTCTCCTTAGTGAGGAAATGAATGTGGTGTATTTATTTGTGTAAAAATTATTTAAGAGGTGAATTAAAATTATTTTTTAAAGTACTCACTTGAAGTTGTTGATTAATGTATTGTGTTGGTTATCCCACATTGAGAACTGAAGAATATGAAGAGTCATTTACTAAAACTCGGGATATCTCTTGAAGGTAAGCCCTCTTATGTAACGGCCCGATTTTCCAAGACCGTCACTTGATTTCTCCCAAAGAGAATTAAAATTAAAAATTTTAAATAGCAAGTATTTTATTACTCATAAATTTGAGAAATTTTACAAAACAGGGCGAGGATTGTAATTGTTAATTTATCAAATCAATTTTACAACAAGAATAATAAATAAAAATTATACAAAAAAATAAATAAATCAAATCTAAATTCATTTATAATTCCTGGCGCAATCCATTTTACCGACCTTACAATAAAAACTATGAAATTGTAAACTAAAACTCAGTAAAATTTCAATCACTCTAATACATGTATCCAATAAATCCTACAAATAGCAGATAGACATGTTTTTCACATAATTTTCACATAATACGCGATCATGATATCTCATGAAAAATAACAATTATAATAGTAATAACATAAACTACCCAATACATGAAGAAATTAAATATATATATTAAAGAGTTAGAAATTTTACCTGAAATTTGAACCTGAAAAGAGTTGATTGATGTGTTGTGTGGGTTATCCCACATTGAGAACTAAAGAATATGAAGAGTCATTTATTAAGACGCGGGATACCTCTTGAAGGTAAGTCCCCTTATGTAATGGGCCGATTTTCCAAGATTGTCACTTGGTTTCTCCCAAAGAGAATCAAAATTAAAAATTTTAAATAGCAAGTATTTTATTACTCATAAATTTGAGAAATTTTACAAAACAGAGCAAGGATTGTAATTGTTAATTTATCAAATCAATTTTACAACAAGAACAATAAATAAAAATAATATAAAAAAAATAAATAAATCAAATCTAAATTCATTTATAATTCCTGACGCATTTTCATTTTATCGACCTTGCAATAAAAACTATAGGATTGTAAGTCAAAACTCAGTAAAATTTCAATCTCTCTAATACATGTATCCAATAAATCCTACAAATAGCAGATAGACATACGTCTCGCATAATTTTCACATAATAACAACAATTATAACAGTAATAACATAAACCACCCAATACATGGAGAAATTAAATATATATATTAAAAGAGTTAAAAATTCTACCTAAAATTCAAACCGAAATATTTTTCTCGCTAAAAAAACATTCAAAATATAATACTATAATTTTTTCATAACATATATATAAATATATATAGAATTATTATCATTATACACATACACGTGTTTTAATATATATATATATATATATACACACACACAAAATATCCTCTTGACATAAAAAAAATATTAATTATATCAAAAAACTCTTAAAAGTATATTTTAAATAATACAGTAGTCCCAAAATTTTTAAAAGTCAATTTAAAATTAACATTTAATTTCTCAAAATTATCAAATATTATTTATACCATAAATTTATAAAATAATCCTAAGATATTAAACTTATATAAAATAATATTTTAAAAAATATGAATTTCTCAGGATATTACACCTTAGATATTGAACTGATATGGACAGAAAATAGGTTAAAAATTATAAAATAAATAAAGTCAAACGCACGCGCACACGTTGCCGTCACAACCCTCCTAGGCTTGGCTAGGGCTCGGGCTCGGACTAGGGGCCTTGGGGAATGCATGAACTTGGTATTTTTCAAACAAAATCCGAAATTCTCAACCCAAATAGAGTCTAATTGTTCAGGTTTGCAACGGCAAAGAGTTATGAACTTGGAGATTGTTCATGTATGTAATTGCAGAAATTAACTCCTGCATCTTAATTCAAATATCTCTTTATTGCCTTCAGTTACTGTTTCTACTCCTTATACTTGCCTTTAGTTTCGACAGATTTCATTCTTTTTTAGAGCTTTTGAAAGAGTTCAACACATTTTATTTCGTTGATCTTTTGGTTTCCAGTACTAGTATCAGTAGCCGCTGATCGTTGTGTTTTGGAAGACAGACGTTCAATCAAACCATAAGCACCGTAAAGAGAAATTGTCAAACGATTGTCTCGATCTCTTTCATTGCCATTTTGTCTTTTGTTTCTGGGAAGCAAATTCAGCATCACTTTCGGAGCTTGGAAATGGAGGAGTTTAGAAGGATTGCCTACCGTCTGCTCAGGCACTCCACCGATACTATTTTTGATCGTCGATTGAGCCCTAAGCTTCGGAATTTCAACCTCTCATCTGCTTCAGGTATATCCTATCCACGTCTGTACTATTATTCCGCATCGTCTTGATCATGAAGACATTATATGTATTTGTGCCATAATTTGCTTCCAGATAAACAAAATTTCGACATCATTCGATCACACTCTTTTAATGTAGCTTGTATAGTGAATTGGAACTGGTGGAATCATTTTTCTTCATTTATGACGAATAAAAGTTAAGATCGCGAACTTTTTTAATTGTTATGATATTGATAGGTATGAACTTGCATCTCTAACATTCCATTTTGTTTCATGGTTTTATTTTTTGAAGTGTTAAAATTAATCAAAGAAAACGAGAATACTTTAAAGAAGAAGAAACATCGACAAGCAAATGGACCACGAAGCTAAGAAGTCAATACAAGAAGAGAGAAAGTATATTAAATCTAATCACAAAGCCACCTTTTCTATTTCAATAAAAAGGATTGGCAGAAACCATGGATGGTACCAAACTTTTTTGTTTTTACATTTTTTTAATTCTAACGTTGGTGGGTGACATCACAAAAATCTAATGACCGAAGCCTTCCTCTAATTTGGTGTAAAGATGCATGCTAAGCACTTTTGAAGACTGCTGGTCTTTTCAGATCAAACTTGGTAAACACCGACTGCTAGAACGTGCATTCTTTTAATAACTGTCTGAATATATTTTGTGAATGTTTCGTATATGCATATGGATGGTAAATGTACCCGGTGATAGATGGCATTTAATTTAGCAGCATCGGTAAAGATTTTGATTATACGATATGTCAAAGTTACTCAGCCAAAATATATATATATATATATATATATATAGAAAAAGAAAAAAGAAAACTGTCACAGTTGTTGCCTGCACATTGGATGGATAAATTTGTTATGTGCAACTTTGTGGACTTGCTTTTATGCTCAATTGATCAATATCACTTTTAAAAATCTTTCTGTCAATTATGGGGCTTGATGTGATTTGTTTTTTATCTACCTTGTACATATTCTATACGATATTCCTTGCTAAAAAGTTTGGTTGTCTGAAAATAATTTGTGCCACCAGTAATTAATTTTCTGTTAATTTCTGATATTTTAACCATGATGAACACTGGTGTCTTCATATCATGGAAGTTGGAATTGGAATTGAGGAAGCAATTCTTCAACATTTTGAATTTGCCGCCCTCCAATTTCAATTCCAATTAACGAAATTTGTACACTCAAACATACTTTGGATTCTTGAAGACCATTTTATAACCACAATTTCCCTAAAATTATATGAAACTAATTTCTTTCATTTCTTTTTAATTTTTTTTTTCTGTCTTTTGTTTTCGTTTTCTGGGTTGCAGGTTTTAGATATTGTTGCAAGAGAAATTTTGAAACTTCCAGGCCACATATTTCACATTATATACGAAAACTTCAAACAGGTGTCTTTCCCCAAATAGATTGTTCCCTTTCACCCTTGAACTCCGCTATAGGATTTCAGGGAAATACTTGTGGAGATCAGTATAGAAATTTTTCTTCAATGTCCACAACACCCCAAAGAGACCTAGCATTTTCAACCGTAAGTCATGACGATATCATCCATTTTAAGAAGATGTTAGGGGAGAAGAATGTAGTTCAGGATGAAGAGAGGCTACTTACTGCAAACACGGATTGGATGCATAAATACAAAGGCTCAAGTAAGCTTTTGCTCCTGCCTAGGAGCACTGAGGAGGTTCATATCTTTTATTCCTTATGAGAAATCTCTGGCTGTTTACTGGGAAACATCTATTAGTTTTGTGTTTTTCAATTTAACCGTGTTAAATCCTTGATAATTGTGTGTTTCAACTGGAAAAGGTAATATATTATCCTTATAAAAAGAGGTTTAGAGAATATGTAATTTGAATGCATCATGATCCTGGGAATATGAAGTCAAATACTCATGCAAGTCTCTTATTGTTTTATCTAGTTAATACTGAAATGTAATTTGTTCACGGTTGTAATGATCTAACACCACCTTTGGTTTATCTAACTTCGCTAACGCCCATTAAAATTTTGACAATATGTCAGTGACCCTCTTAACTGCAATAATAGCACCATAAATACCCCTCGTGAACACCATTCAACCAAATATTTGCATAACCTTGCCATAATGTCTCCTTCGGGGACTTCCCTGTCACATCACTTTTGGTAGTTGCATGTCTGTTTGCCTTTAGCTGGCTAGTGAAACTATCTTTTTATCTTTCAATTAAGGAAGGTCAACAGAAAAACAGAATAAGCCTTATGTTTTATTTCATTTTAGTTTACTACATGTTCCTTTAGTCAGAAATTCCTTGAAAAAATTTCCACCACTACCATAGTAGTAAGAGCCAAAACAAGAGTAGGCCCTGCAATGTAACCATACATCCTGAAATTGGAGTAAGCCCTCACATCACAATCCTACCCTTTGCAAACACTGGTTATTTGGAGCTTTATGTCTCCCCCAGTGTTTTATTTGTTTGCTTTCTCACTAGTCGCATTTCCCAATGGATTGTCAAGACGTGAGATTTAAAACCCACCCTCGCATGCAACCCCGGTTTGCATATGCTACAATAGACAGATAGAAGAGAGAGACTAAACATCTCGGAAAAAAACAAACAAAATTTCCTAAAACCAGATCTGATACCATGTTATGAGATTCTAACTTAAAACCATATAGCAATATAAGTGGAGTAAATCCTTTCATGTATAGATTAGGTTAGGAGATTCTAACCTAAAACCATATAGCAATATAAGTGGAGTAACTCCTTTCATATAGATACTAGTTTGAGAAGCCTGACACACCGCTCCATTCTAAACATTTTTGTATGATTTCTTCTCGCATTTTGATTGAGCAATCTTTTGTTTGCATGTCCTTTTAGTTTTAGGATGTCATTACTTGTTAGTTTGTTGGTCTGTTATGCTTCCGAATGGTACATGAACATACAATTGTTTAAAGTAGTGTTCAAAGAACGCAAAAAACAAAACAATCTCCTGGGGCCCATGATGGCTTAATTTATTGGTATAGCGGGTGGAATTGAACTCAACTTTAATTTCTTACCATTACTTGGAAAAATATTTCATTTCCTGCAACACCTCAATGGAATATGATTATGGCTATAATGGTGGGATCTTTGTAAAATTGGAGTTTTTAGTTTCTGCAGAATAGCGTTCCAACTTGACTTGTTGTCACATTTCATTCTGCAGGTTTCTCAGATTCTTAAATACTGTAATTCCAGATGCCTGGCTGTTGTTCCTCAAGGTGGAAATACAGGACTTGTGGGAGGAAGTGTCCCTGTTTTTGATGAGGTAGTTTAGGTACTCTTTGTGCAATTAATGACTATGTCATACTTCTTGTGGTCGATAGCAATGTTATTGTTTGCATTGGCATAACCAGTTAAATTTATTGATAAGAAGAATGATTTTTCTTATATACACCACTAGGCGTAAAATTTTAATCAGATATATCACGTTTAGCTTTTGATGCGGGACCTGCATATTTTATTCCTTTCCATTATATTATTTGTTTTGCATTTTAATGTTTGAAGAATACTTGATCTTATTTTGTTCATTTTTTTGGGTGCATATATTAAAACTGACATAGAATTTTCTTCATAATCATTCTATTCAAAGATGAAATGATATTACTATTGAATTGAATAATGAATATTATTGTTTTTCTAATTGTACGATATGAGACTACATATAGCAGTAATTAAGAATAAAGAAGGTAACTAACTAATGACTAATAATAACTTTCCTTATCTACATATTTGACTTTCCCTATATACAAATAACAAAAATATCAAATCTTTCAACACTCCCAACCGATGTGGGATAGAAGGTTTAGAGGGAAAAAACCATTTGACAAAAACATATTTTTTTTCATAAATTCATTTGCTCCAACACCCCCTCAAGCTGGTATAAAGATATCTTCCATTGTCAGCTTGCATATTAGGTAGTCAAATCTCTTCTTTGGTAATTCTTTTGTTAGAATGTCTGCGATCTGTTCGATAGTCAGTACATACGGCATACATATTAGTTCACTCTCGATCTTTTCTTTGATGAAATGCTTGTCCACTCCCAAATATTTTGTCCAATCATGTAGCACCAGATTGTGAGCAATTGCAATGGCTGATTTGTTATCACAGTAGACTTTCATAGGTGTTGAATTGGACATCTTCAACTCTTCTAGTAATCTGTTAATCCATAACACTTCACAAATGCCATGAGCCACTGATCTGTACTCCGGTTCTGCACTACTTCTAGCTACGACATTTTGTTTTTTGCTCCGCCATGTGACGAGGTTCCCACCAACAAAGGTGCAGTAACCGGAGGTCGATCTCCTGTCCGTGACGCTCCCAGCCCAATCTGCATCGGTATATACTTCTATCAATTGGTGGCCACGTTTTTTACACAAAATTCCTTTTTTGGGTGTACCCTTCAAGTACCTTAGGATTCTATAGGCAGCTTCGAAGTGTTCTTGTCCAGGTAAGTGCATAAATTGGCTGACCATGCTTACAGCAACAACTATGGTCGGACGGGTATGTGATAAGTAGATTAACCGCCCTACTAGCCTTTGATATTGTTCTCAGTTTACCACTGCTTCAGGTTTGACCGATTGTCTTGGAGTTTCTGTAGCTTTGCACCCAAGTAGCCTCATTCCATTTAGTAGGTCGAGTACATACTTCCTTTGGCTCATAAATATGCCTCCCTTTGATCTAGCAAATTCCATTCCTAGAAAATACTTCAACGGACCTAAGTCTTTGATCTCAAAGTCATCTGCAAGTTTTATTTTAAGTCTCTCCAACTCATCACTATCACTTCCTGTTAAGATGATATCATCTGCATAGACAAGTAAAATGACAATTTTATCATCAGTTGAGTGTCTATAGAACATAGTATGATCTGCTTGGTTTTGTTGATAACCATGACCTTTGATAGTGGTTCCAAAGCGTTCAAATCACGCTCTAGGAGACTGTTTTAGACCGTATAGTGACTTCTTTAATTTGCACACCTTTCCTTGTCCTATCTTTCTTTCAAAACCCGGTGGTAAACTGATGGACACTTTCTCCTCCAAGTCTCCATTTAGAAAGGCATTTTTCACTTCTAATTGGTATAGGGGCCAATCAAAATTCGCTGCTAGGGACAATAGAACCCGAATCGAGTTTATCTCAACAACTGAAGCAAACGTTTCTTGGTAGTTTATCTCATATATCTGTGTGAATTCTTTAACCACGAGCCTTACTTTGTACCGTTCTATGCTTCCATCTGTCTTGCACGTAACAGTGAATACCCACTTGCACCCAACTATCTTTGTATCTTTTAGCAAATCAATTATTTCGCACGTACCACTCCTTTTAAGAGCATTCATCTCTTCTAAAATTGCTAGCTTCCAATCTAGATCAACTAGTACTTCCTTAATATTCCTTGGAATAAATAGATTAGTAACTTTAGAAGTAAAGGTTCTATATGGTTTGGAAAGTTTTGTGTAGGATACATTTCTATATATGAGGTGATTAGTGCATGTTTTGACTCATTTCCTGATGGCTATAGGAATATTGAGATCTGAAGGAATACTGGAATAAGAAGGTTCATTGGGAGGTGGTAAAGAGATAGGATTACCTGGGTAAGAGGGTTCATTAGAAGATGGCAGAAAGATAGGATTACCTGGATCATTGCTTGGGGAGTCGAGTTGATCTTGTGCTAGAACGGTAGGCTGGTCTGTGTTCTTCTTTGTACCTCTCCGAGTATAAGTATAAATCCACAACTCAGTATGTAATCATGGTATTTCTCCATCTGTTCGTGAGGGAATTATGCTCGGCACTTGTGTACTAGTAGGGATCTCTTTTTGTTTTTCAATATTTTCATCACTTGTTTTTGGTTGATTTGGAGTAAAAGTTTCTAAAACTGTGGTAGGAAGAGGATCATCAGTAACCCAAAAATTTCCTTCCATTAGATTCTCCCCCAGAAGTGGAATTTTGTCAAAGAAATGGACATTTTCCAAAAAAGTGATATCCATATTAACATGAATTGTTTTTGTTTGCGGATTGTAGCATTTATACCCTTTCTGATTTGATGCATAACCTATGAAAACACATTTTTCTGCTCTAAGATTAAGTTTAGACCAAAATTGGCAGGGAATATGAACGTAGGAGGTGCAGCCAAATACTTTAAGAGGCAGATCAACTGATATCCTAGATGCTAGAAAATGTGTTTTAAAATTATCAAATGATGTTGTGTAGTTTAGAACACGTGTAGGCATGCGATTGATTAAATATGCAGCTGTTAAAAGTGCATCTACTTCGAGTAAGTGTTTATTTTTCTGTTCAGCGATGCCATTTTGTTTTGGTGTGTCATGACATGTGGATTGATGTAAAATACCATTTGTTTTAAAAAAACTGCCTAAACATTCGTTAAAATATTCTGTGCCATTATCTGTGCGAAGAATGCTAGGTTTTATTTGAAATTGGTTTTCGAGCATGATGCAAAAATCTTTACATAAAGTTTCTACGTCAAATTTTGCATGCATCAAGTATGTCCAACATAAACGTGTGTGATCATTAATAAACGTCACAAACCATCTTTTTTCGGATAGTGTTGTGATTTTGAAGGACCCTATACATCGTTGTAAATTAAATAGAAAGGTTTTGATGTACGATATGGTTTTGAAATATAAGAAAAACACAAACTTTTTGCAAGTAAATAACTTTCACAATGAAAAGATGAATAATCCACATTCTTAAATAAAGTCGGAAACAAATGTTTAAGACATTGAAAACTTGGATGTCCTAGTCTAAGGTGCCAAAGCACGATTTTAATACGAATAGACGTTGAACTCATACCACTGGAACCGTGAGTTGTTTTATTCTTTAAGGAGTTATCATCGATGTAATAAAAGGCCACCCACCATTATAGCATTGTTAATCGTCTTCCCCGAGGCCCTGGTCTTGAAATAGACATTGAGATTCAGAGAACATAGTATGACAGTTAGAATCCCGCAATATTTTATTTACAGATAAGAGATTACAAGTAAGCTTAGGAACGCGAAGGACCATTTTTAGGTTAATGCTATCTGAGATTTTTATTTGGCCTTTTCCTGCAATAGGTGAGAAACTACCGTCTGCAATCCTAATTCTTTTATTATCAGAACATGGTGAATAGATATTGAAAAGGTAAAAAAAACTTGTCATATGGTCAAAAGCACCTGAATCGATAATCCAAGGCACTGAATTTAAGGAACAAGAAAAGGGTCTAGAGTTGATACCCGTTTAAGCTAAGGAAGTATTAGGAGTACCGAATGATAGATTGGTAGTCAGTAGTTTCAGAAGTTGATCAATCTGCTCTTTGTTGAATGAAGTGGTCGCAATTTTATGCGCGGAAGGATAGGGTTGGTTAGATTTTTCTCCCGACTTGTTGTTCTTCAAATTGGCTGGTTTCCCATGGATTTTCCAGCATGTTTCCCATGTATGACGGGGCTTGTTGCAGTAGTCACACCATATACGAGGACGTTTCTCTGCTCGGCGTTGAAACCTGCTGGAGTTAGCATCAACGGCAGCCAAAGCAGATTGGTCAATTGAAGTAGCTGCAGGACCAGTAATCTGCGGCTTGGTGAGCATTACGTTATGACAGGTCTCCTCCCTTCGGACCTCCGAGAAAACCTCTCTGATTGAGGGATGAGGCTAACGACCGATGATTCACCCCTAACTGTCGAGTTCCGATTTTAGTCCTGCAAGAAACTTAAAAACACGTTCATCCTCCACCAACTTCTTATAGTGATTATAATCCTCGGTCAAATACCATTCATGATCATTGAATATATTCTGATCCTTTCATATTTTGTTCAGTGAATTGAAATACTTAGTGATATTGTCTTCTCCTTGACGAATATCACGGAGTTTTAAAGTCAATTCATACTTTTGAGATTGATTTCCCAGTTCAGAATACATCTGATTGTCATTGTTCCAAAGTTCCTTCGCCGTAGGGTAGTACATATAGTTGGAGTTGATTTCTTCATCCATAGAATTTATGAGCCACGTCATAACCATGGAGTTTTCAGCATCCCAAGTTGTATGCAGCGGATCTGTGATGGTTGGTTCTTTTGCATCACCGAGAAGAGGCTGACGACCAATGATTCGTCCCCGAACTTCGTCGAGTTTCGGTTTTAGTCCTGCAAGAAACTTAAAAACATGGTCATCCTCCAACAACTTCTTATAGTAATTATAATCCTCGGTCGAATGCCATGCATGATCATTGAACATATCCTGATCCTGCCATATTCTCTTCAGTGAATTGAAATACTTGGTCATACTGTCTTCTCCTTGACAAATATCACGGAGTTTTAGAGTCAATTCTTACTTTTGAGATTTATTTCCCAGGTCAAAATACATCTGATTAACATTGTTCCAAAGTTCCTTCGTCGTAGGGTAATACATGTAGTTGGAGTTGATTTCTTCATCCATAGAATTTACGAGCCACGTCATAACCATGGAGTTTTCAACACTCTAAGTTGTATGCAGCAGATCTGTGATGTTTGGTTCTTTTGCATCACCGATTCGATATCCCATTCGTCCTCTTCCACGGATATACAGTCGCACCGATTGAGACCAACGCAAGAAATTGGTTCCATTTAATCGAACAGAGGTGATCTGGATGGAGTGAGATTCGGAAGAGAGGTTTTTTGGTTCAGTGAGTTGGCTGGACCTTAGGGTGGATTCCAAGGTAACGTCAGACATGGTGAAGACAAGGACAAATATCTTTAGAGGCTGAGAATTGTCGAGGGATGCCGATCAATTCCGTCGTCTGTCAATCGATCGATTTCGTCAGCTGTGGGAGGCTGATTTCGTCTAGATCTGGTCGATTTTTTCGTCGTTGGCTGTAAGGTGGCCGGCGTCGTTCGTCGTCAGCTGTTAGGATGCCTTTGACATTCGTCGTCGGCTGTAAGGAGGGCCGGCGAAGTTTCGTCGTCGGCTGTAATGGGCTGGCGAGGCGTCGGCGACGGCTGTGAGGAAAGGGGGCTGGTTGGCTAAGTTAGGGTTTAGTTTAGCTCTGATACCATATTGAATTGAATAATCAATATTATTACTTTTCTAATTGTACAATACGAGACTACATATAAGAGTAATTAAGAATGAAAAATGTAATTAACTAATGACTAATAACAATTTTCCTAATCTACATATTTGACTTTCCCTATATACAAATAACAAAAATATCATATCTTCCAACAATTACTACGCATGCTTGGCTCCTTTCTGGCAGTCATGACAAAAAAATATTACTATGTTCTCATTTATGTTTTTTTGTAAGGACTCTTTTTAGTCTTTTACTGTAGAACACTTTCAAGATTTGTTGCATCTTTTCCATTTCTATATTCACATTAGATGGGGGTTCAACTAGTGTTGTAAGCGGGTAAGTTTATAGTAAAATTGAACTTAATTTTAAGTTAGCCGGAGTCATATGCGCCTCCTGTGCTATGCACCATGTGCTATTTATTGCAGTTTGCTGGCCTGAAGCTATGTCCGTATAAATTGTTTATTCAATATAACAGAAAATATGAGTTATTCATGGGACCTAGTTTGAATTATAAAATGCTTAGCTCGATTAAGTGAAGGCAATTGGGAACATAAGCAGTTTTCCAACCAGTTAAATAGTCCAGATCCGCCTGTTGTTGACATTGATGCAGCCCACAAAACCAAAAATATGATTAACTTGATCGTAGCCAGTTCAATGCCTCTAGATCAGGTAGCTACTAATGGCTAGATACATTTTAGCAGACAATGTGATGCATGTACACCACAGAAAATTGTCCATATTTACTCTATATGATTTTTAAAATATTTCTGTCATTATTGAATATCTTCTCTATTTTCCTGTTTTCCCCCTTCTTTTTTGGGGTGTAATAACTCCCAGGTGATTATCAACATGGGCGCCATGAATAAAATTGTTTCTTTTGACAAGGTAAAGACTAAAATTCTTTGCGATATTCATTATGTTATCTTTCTCGGCATATATTGTGTACCATCCTAGGATATACTGTCTTGGGATTGCACCACTAACTTATCAACGAGTTTTTCCATTTCTCTATCTGACTAAAGAATTCGCCCTCTCTTACTTCGTTGGGGGTTTCTGCAACTTCTATGCTGCTCAAAGCCTCAAACCATTTCGCTCGTTATTTTTAATAATTAATACTATCCTTCGGGTCGAATATTCCACAGTATTTTTGCTAGGTCTAATGTTCCAAAGTCAACCTAGAAAACAATAAGATAGTCTCATCAACGTAATGTGGAACGATCTTAAAGTGATCAACTTATTAATTTTTTAGGTTAGCGGGATACTGGTATGTGAAGCAGGATGCATATTGGATAACCTGATTACGTTCCTGGATAATCACGGGTAATCTTCAACACCACTATCTTTCTGTCTTTAGGGATGTGAGATATAGCTTTTGAAGAGCACAGCCACTAGCCATTTATGAGGTCCATGACCTTCTTTCCTCGTTAAAAAAGGAAATTGCTTAAGCGATCTATTTGTTTTCATTCAGAAGCTTTTCTTTCTTAGAGCAACTGTTAATGCCTAATTTTCTATCTTTCATGGACATTTTTCGATTATTGGGGTGTTAGTTTGTAAATTTCTGAACTTTGACCCTCTGAATCTCACATTCCATAAATCTGTGATTCTGTTTTTCAACACTTAGAGCACTGCATTTGTATTGCTTTATAGTTTACGCCTTCCTCTCCTCGACCCTCATAGAAGACACAACCCACCCCTCCCCAATGATTGATTGTAATAGGAAGGATACAATGCTTGATTCTTAGTGCGCTTCCAACTAATACATTATACTTTTTAATTTTAAAACAATCATCGGCTTCTAGTACCCTTTGTATTCCCAGTTCACATGACAACTGCTATCTTCTGTCAGCTCATCATGCAAATTGGTATTTAGTTATTTGATTCTTAAATGGTATGCCATAGGATATCTCAAATTAGTATAAAGTTCAAATTTGTTTCCTATAAGTTTGAACTCTTGTGTGTGATGAATTCTGCATGCCCATTTGAGGGAGTGCTAGATGTTATTCACTTATTTACAAATTTATATTCTCGGTTCCTCTTTTAAGTGAGATTGGACTGGAGCACCATAAATTTTCTTTTTCATTTCTAAGCTTGCAAGTTATGCTTTGGCTTAGATTTATCATGCCACTAGACTTGGGTGCAAAAGGAAGTTGCCAAATTGGGGGAAATGTCTCAACTAATGCTGGTGGTTTGCGATTGGTTCGTTATGGATCGCTTCATGGGAATGTACTTGGTAATGTTTTAACTTTTAACTCATTCATTCATGAATATTTGTAAATTTATCATATCTACAGTGAAATACATTCAATTTAGTAGCTTTTTTCATATCAACCTTGAAAGCATAGATGGACATCATACGCAGTAAACCAGTTTAGGTGTAAAATGTGTCATCATATTTTGCTACCCCATCCATGAATGCATGTGTATTGTTGAAAAATCAGATGATGAGAACATGATTAATTCCTCATAGATACATTATGGATATTGAGCATGCTGACTGGTATTTAGGGCCGAGAATTATGTAATGTATGTGCACATGTGATGTCTTCGTTTCTCAGTACTATTAGAAGGATATGCTTGCACTGAGCTAATGACAGTGTAGTCTGTGCACTCTTCCTAACCTTGTTTGAACCGTATGAGGTGATGCCTGCTGAAATGATTTACGTTGTATTCCTTTCCACTTGTACGTGTTGTGAAGCATATTTTAGGCTGCATTTCCAGGTTTGGAAGCTGTTTTGTCGAATGGAACTGTGCTTGACATGCTTGGGACTTTACGCAAGGATAATACTGGGTACGACTTGAAGCATTTGTTTATAGGTAAGTGAACTCTCAATATCTTAGTGTAGTACCAGTTTAAAATATGTATCAGTTATTTAATTGACCCAAATACTTTTATCATTATCCATGTGCCTAGGAAGTGAAGGATCTCTGGGGATTGTAACAAAGGTCTCCATACTTACTCCTCGAAAGTTATCATCTGTAAATCTAGCTTTTCTTGCCTGTAAAGATTATGACAGCTGCCAGGTACAGTAACTTGCAATATCATCTCTCCAAGTTCAATTCATGCGTGCATAAATGTATATCTAATGGTAGATCCAGAAAATTGGTCTAGGGGGCAATTTTTTTTGAGGGGGCGTTTACCAAATATTTTTATAAATTGGAGGGGGCTTATGTAAAATTTTAAGGGGGTCTAATTGATTTTTTTCTGAAAATATTGGGGTAATTGTGAAAAAATTTCAGAAGTTGAGGGGGGGCTTGAGTCCCCCCCCCCCCCCCCCCCCCCCCCGGCCCCTTAATAGATCTACCACTGTGTAGATCATGTAGATACAAAACTAAGAAGATAAATTAGTAATAAAGCAGGAATTTTCTTGATGGCACAAATACTCGGTCGGTATTAAGCCATTTATATTTCTTGCAGGTTTCAGGACCTTTTTTTCCCGGTAACACCAGTACTTTGACACATCATAGACATACCCCTCTCCGCTTCACACTTCAAAAAATTTCTGAACATAAATTCATGTTGAAAATTTTCGGAACACAGATTTTAAAGGTTCAAATATAAAAAGCATTAAAATCGTATACCAACGAAATACCTAAAAACAAGCATATATTTAATATGTTAATTTATCCTCTAGTTTGCTGAAGTTCTTTCGAAATCATTAGGTAAACGTTTATGATATTTCTTTCACTGGTTTATCAGAAACTTCTATTGGAAGCAAAAAGGAAGCTTGGAGAGATTCTTTCTGCTTTTGAATTTCTGGATACTTGCGCAATGGATCTGGTAAGCTTTCTCTATTGTATACCAAAATTTTCAAATGTTAGTTCCTCTTCATTTGTTTTAATATTTTGTGATTGCCAAACTTTAAATCATCATATTACTTTGTGGCTTTGTGCTCTTTATTGTATATATGCTATTTGCCACATGTGAAATGGCTGCCTTATGGTATACCTGAAGGAACGTACAAAATCATCCCTTCTGCAATGTTTTGTGGGCTGTGGCCTACACTCTATGTTGTCTTTTATTCTTTCACAGTATATTCTTTGCCTGGCCAATGATAATGTTTTATTAGCTCACTTGACAGAAGGAGCTATTCTACTTAACTGCGTTGCCAAAAGTTTGTGCTCTACTGATGATGTGAGTTGCTAATGCATCGAATAAAATATTTGGTCTTGAAACATTTGTCTTATATGTTTCGGAGCAATTTTTTGTTTCTTATCATGTTGTTCTTCATTTTATGCTTATTATCTCTTTGAGCTTGCTATACATGCGGGGCAATGGGCGTATATAGTCAATAAGAAGCTCAAGGAAAAGATGCAAATATCGGTAGATGGTTTGATCACAAAATAGGATCACTTGGGTCCTTGCACTATGAAGTTTTAGTTGTACCACGGTTTTGGTGTCTACACGATCTTGTGAACTTATTGATGTGCATGACTTACAAGCTGGACGCGAACTGATGGTGTCAACACTGCTTATGGTTGTTTGGATGTCATGTGAAAAGTATACACATGCTTAATTGGTTGCTGCAGAAGTGGATGAAGGGCAGAGAAGAAAAATTCTAAAGCTAGTGAACTTTTGTCGAATGATAATAATTATGGTTTCTTCTGTCTCTCGCCTTGTTGTAACATCTGCTACATAGTTTTAATTGATTAGAATAGAGGAGCAAATTCTGAGTACTTACAGTAATTGGGAGAAAAACAGTTTGTACAGAGTAGGGCTTATGCGAAAACAAATACATGGACCACATTGTTTGGTATTGGAAAAATTAGTTGAGATTGTTATCCTTTATATATAGGATACTTGTGTGTTATTAGGAGAAATTGGAAGTTAATTTTTGTAAATCACTGCAAGTTTAATCCACTGTTTAAGTAGTTTTGCAATTGGTATATTGGCTGTGAAACCACCTTCTACCATATCCTGATAAGAAGGTTCTCGTATTACAATTTGTCTGTTAAATGTAAGTGCAGAAAGAAATTGGTAGTATATTATATATATAGCAATCATTTGGGCTGATTGAATGAAGATCAATTATAGTGGTTTTAGTGAGTGGATCAACTTTTTTGGTGTTTGTTCTAATGCTGTCGCAGCCTCCTTTTATTACTTTATTGAGAAGTCACTGCAAGGTAGAATAATAGAGGGACTTTACCAAGACCAGGATAAAAGGATCCAAAATCTGCTTTAAGAATTTTAATCCTTGTGATCTTCAAATTACTCCACATAATATGACAATGAAAAGCATCTCTAAAGTTCCCTTGCTCGTTTTTTATTTTTATTTGGTGGGAGTGGGGAGGGTTGTTTTTAGGTCAATTTGATGATGATATGAGATAAGGCATTTAGCTCCTCATCGCTTGTGAGGCTGGTGCAACACTTAATATGTTAATTTTATAAATTAGATGTGGTAGTTTATTTAAGGTTATTTTTCTTTACATTGAAAGATTGTGCAAAAGTTTTTGAGTGAATATAGTGATTAGATATTTCGGTAACTAAGCTGCGGCAAAGCACATTTTGTATAAACGATCAAGTTGTCAGGCTTTTTTCTGAAACACCAGGCACATGCTCTGTCCTAGTTTGTACTAACTTTTTACCATATCTATTGTATTGAATGGAACAGGTCCTGAAATATTTAGATGGTGTTCGGAATCCATTACCTCCTTCCATGCACAATTTCTATGTTCTGATCGAGACAACTGGCAGCAATCAAATCTATGACAAGTAATCTCTGTGCTACTTTTCCTTTTTATTAGGAACAACTTTTTTTTTTGTAAGCTAAACCTTTTGGTTGAAAGTAATTTTCGCTAGCTTCATAATCTTGCCAGTTCAACTCATAACAGAATCCTCAATCGGAATGAGTTTCTTGCATTTTCTCTATACTTAAGGTCAAACTAATCACAAAGCGTTTTCAGAACTTGAGAAGAAAAAAAAAAGATCCCTCTAAAAGCAAATTTAGTTTCGTGTCCGAATGTGCACACCCATAGTAACGTAAATAATGGTGAAGGAATTCTGAAGTTCCTGGGGATATAAGCTCTATCCCTTTCATTTGATCATATGAGGGAGGCAAGGTAACTTTTTACATAGTCACGTGCATATGGTGAAGCAGTCAGACGAGATCAAATTAATTATATCTTAACAAATGCGACAATTGCAAAAGTTAAGACTCCTCAGTGTGTAAAAGGGTGTTACTTGGTGCAGCGCAGTACTTCATAGCAGCAACAAAATCAAATATTAAGTGGACACTGTTGAATCCCACATCACTTGTATTTCCTGATCCTGAGCTATATATAAAGTCTACAACAATCCTCCTCTTACAAGACGCCTTTTAAGAGTGAGTTAGGCCCCTTTAGTTTCTACATGGTATCAGAGCCATGTCTTTTGTTTGATGTTGGGCGTGTTGAATCCCATATCCATGTTGGGCCCCCGATATCCACTCACAGTGGTTTGTCAAAGTCCACCTTGCGCATGAGGAGTTGTGTTGAATCACACATTGATGTTGGACCTCCCGATATCCGTTCGCAGCGGTTTGTCAAAGTTCACCCTAAGCATGACGGGGCTTGTTGAATCCCCCATCACCTGTGTTACTTGATCCTGAGCTATATATAAAGTCTACGGCAATCCTCCTCTTACAAGACGCCTTTTAAGAGTGAGTTAGGCCCATTGGGTTTCTACGAACACCATACTGATTCCATGAAAGAAACTATGTCCACTTGACAACTTGTCTTATCTCATCGGCATCCAATTTTTGTAGTTTCAAAGTAAAGTGTGTGTCATAGGTGAAGTCCAACACCAAATTGCAACGCATAAGGGGTAAAACAAGTTGTCTTTACCCTTGTTAGAATGTGCTGATTAGTTATCCTCGTGATTTTTTAATCTTCAATCTCCTCGTATGCACTAATCAGTAAGTAGGATTTCAAAGAATAATTTGCTTTGGAACTGGGAACAATCACATTTTTCAGACCAATAGAAGCCTTTCATGTTTCATCTCTAAAAGCATCCCTTATGATACCAACAATACATAATTTTTCCTGCCATTAATTATTGGCTTATTATGAAATGAATTTTATTGTTGAATTTCTTTACTCTATGTTTTTTGTTAGCTTACTAGACTATGCTTGTACTTTCAGAGAGAAGCTTGAAGCCTTCCTACTTCATTCACTGGAATCTGGTTTGATATCTGATGGTGTTCTTGCACAAGACATGAACCAAGCATCATCCTTTTGGCATATCCGTGAGGTTCTTATAATCCAATTCATATGATATCCATATTTTGTCACTTTTGGCGACATATCAGCTTTTGATTCACCAAGTTGCTACTTCTCACTGTGCTCTGGTCTTTCATTTATGCTTGCTTGCAATATATGTTGTAGAAAATACCAAGAAAGGCTCCAGTCAGAATTATATGAAGTAAATCTTTGATCAACTATATGAAAAATGTTTAGGTTGATAGTCTGCGGTTCCCCTTTGGGGATAGATGTTGGTAATTGAAATCCTTTGGAATTCATTTGGCTGAGGTGCTGAGGTATATAATGGACTTTGAATTAGTTAAGGTATTTATAAATTTCGAAGTCAAGATTCTTTAAATCAAATTCTTTTTTTCAAATACCAAACCCATGTCATGGGGGCGTTGCTTTTCTGCAAAATGAAATGGTTGTTGGCATGGCTGTCATGGATCCCTCTATATATACGATTTTTCAGGTTACAATTTACACGTATTAGCATTCTTAATATCATTCCAGTGGGATGGGATTTGTGATATAGTGCTTGATAATCTTTTTTTTTTTTTTTTTATTTCTGCTTTACTAAAGAAAATTTGAGATCTATCTTTTGCCTTCTGTGATGTTCTTTTTTTCCAGAATGAGCCTCGGCTTTACTAAAGAAAATTTTAAGATCTATCTTTTGTCTTCTGTGATGTTCTTTTTTTCCAGAGTGAGCTATAATGAGCTTTATCTAAATGGTTTCAGGGTGTAGCAGAAGCACTGATGAAAGCTGGGGTCGTGTACAAATATGATTTGTCTCTACCAGTTGCAAAGCTGTATGATATTGTTGAGGAAATGCGAGCCCGTCTTGGTAACCTAGTTGTATTTACGATTCACTTTGTTTTGCAGTACTATGTGTTCCTGTCTAGTTTGGTAGTTATCCAATTAAAATCAGTTTATGCTAAAGAAGGATATATGTGCCAACTTTTTTACACCAATTCCAGTTTCAGTTTCACATCTAATGTCACATACTTCATTGGACTATACTTTTAATTTCATGAGTACCAAATTTTATTTACTGAAGGTATCATATAAAAATGTATGATATATATATATATATATATATATGTTTGTATGCATGTATGTATTTGTCTCCTATTCTAGAAAGAATATATTGTCAAACTAACCTTTTATTTTCTAAAATGATTGAATATTCTAGGTCCTGCTGCGAATGTCCTAGGATTTGGTCACCTTGGTGATGGCAATTTGCATCTCAATATATCAGCTCCACGGCATGATGACAATGTAATTCATCTCTTTTTTTCTCTTTTCTTTCTCTTTTTCTTTTTTTTTTTTTTTTTTTTTTTTTTTTTTCTTAAGGAGTTAGGCATGTATTTTGAATCACGAGTACTAATTTCATATGAAAAACAATAACAAAAACAGATTTTGGCACAAATTGAACCCTTTGTTTTTGAGTGGACATCTAAGCACTATGGAAGTATCAGCGCGGAGCATGGACTGGGACTGATGAAAGCTAATAAAATTCACTACAGCAAGTCACGCGAAACTGTAAGTTTAGTAATGTTGTTTGCATGTTCTCTCATCATTTGATGAGGCAATTTACCTTCGGTTTATCATTTACGGGCATGTTCATAAAGCTAAGTTAGCATTGAAATCTCAAAATGGGTTTCAAATTCCTTTGCCAAGTTAATTTATCCTATTTTTTGAAATAAGGGTGTTTTTGGTTTTAGCTACCTGAAGAATGAATTTGATTTGCCTGAGGGTAAAACTGCATACACCTGACTCTCCTCAGACCCCACAATGGCGAGAGTCTTCGTGCACTGCTCTTCCCTTTTATTCTTTCTTTAAATTTCTCACCCAAAACGCACTCTGGGAGAAGCATACACTAACTGGACATGCATCATATCTTGTGCTCCCTCTCTCCTCTCTCTAGCATGGTGGTACCTTTAGCAGTTAAATGGTAACTCAACGTGCATAGTAGCTATACATTTACGTTCTTTGTGCTTCTATGTTTGATACGATGTAAAAGGTGGTTTGCTTAATTTTGAAAACATTCTGAAAAAATAATAATTTGAACAGGTGGAATTAATGGCTTCCGTGAAGAAGTTGCTCGATCCCAATGGCATACTCAACCCTTATAAAGTTCTGCCGTCGTCCCTCTTATCTTGAAGTTATATATATATATATATCCAGTGTATTTCATGACTTGTACTTTTAGGTGCAACGGAAGAGGATTTATTTCTTTCTCAAATCTCAACCTTTAAGTTTTTCTTAATGTACAGTGAAGTTACCAATGTGCCATGACAGTTCATATTTGTCGTTGCTCATTTTCTTAGACAGTTGATATTTATGGTTACAACTTTTTGGTTGAAGAGCATCTCCAACAATGTTATATTTACATTTGTTAAAATGGGGAGTGAAATGAAAGCAATAAAGAATGAGAAGGGAATTTGTTCCAACAATATTCTCTAGCTAAAACTATTTCTTTAATTATTATTTTTTTGCTCGTAAATTTTTTTTAAAAACACTAATGTGGCGCTTGTTTAGTATTTCTGTTTTTCTTTTTCTACTTCCAATAAACTCAGATGAGATAGGATGAGAATTCTAATTTCGTTTTGGAGTGTTCCGGAAATAGAAACATGTTTGGTAAAAACTATTATCTTGAATTTTTATTTTTTTATTTATGAGGATTGATATAACAAACACATCTAGTTGCAGCATTTGTTCTTTTTTTTTTATTTACATGTATGGTGGCTAGTGGGTGGTAGTATCAATCGGGGGGATGGTGGTGATTGGCAGAATGGTAATGAAAATAATTTTATGGGAGTGAATAGAAATCAACGTTTTTTTGTTTCTAAAGATTCTTAGAGAATTCAGAAAATAATCCTAAATTACTCTTATAATTTTGGAAACAAAAACTTGGTTATCTAGTGGGCTTCTATGCATTAATCTCAAAATTTTAGAAACATGAACAAGAATTGGAGAACAAAAACACTAAGGCACCGTTTGGTTAGTGTTTCCAACCCACCCCACCTCAAAAATTCTGAGATTAATTTTTGGAAACGCGTTTGGTAATACAAAACTCAATCCAATTCAACTCAAAAAATGAAAATTGATTCTCAAAATTCTAAGAAAATAAGAAACAAAAAAAAAAATATTTATTTATTTTTTTGCCCAAAAAACTGAACCCAACTTGAGGGAGACGCTCGGAATTATTTGAAATGTTAGTGAGACTCATTATTCGACTTCCATTGAGCTCACTTTTTATTTTTATTTTTATTTTTCTCCATTCGTCTTCATTTCTCCATCGTTGACGGCTTCTCTCTGCTCCAAGTCGGCCATCGTTGTCGCCATTGTTCCTATGGTCGAAGCTCATTGTCATTCGTTCCTCCTTGCCATTCTCCTCCGTCTTCGTCGAACTCCTCATCGCTAGTCGCCATCGTCTCTACCGTCTTCGTCATTGCTCAAATCGATCCCAACCCATCGAACAGGGTTTCGAAGTTCAAATAGAACAAGTTTAGGGTTTTGATTTTGATTTTGTTACTAAAATTGATCACGAAATCGATTTCGATTTTCGATTTCAATTCATTGATCAAATTGATTTAGGGTTTGGTTCTTGATTTTGATTTAGGGTTTCGATTTCAATTTTGTTACTGAAATCGATCAAGAAATCGATTTCAATTTCATTGCTCAAATCAATTTAGGGTTCGGTTCTTGAATTTGGTTTAGGGTTCGATTTCGTTGTTGGTTGACAGAATCAATTTCGATTTCGTTGTTCGTTCACGAAATCCATTTTAGCAACAAAATACATTTCAATTTCTACTTCTGTTTCTGTTTCAATGTTTTTGTCGACAATATGTTCGTTACTTCTGTTCATTTCGTCAACGTTTTTGCAGGTTTTCAAGTTTGTTCTTGTTGGATTTTCAATTTCGTTTTTGCAAATTTTCATCACAATTTTGAGTGATTGATGATTTCTTGTTCAGGCGATGATCTTTGTTCAGTTTGTTCTTGTTGTTGTTGTTGTTTTTTTTTTTTTTTTTTTTTAAGTCAAGAAAAAAAGTGTTGCGTGTGGTTTTGTTTTTTTTTTTTTTTTGTAATATCTTGCTTTGATTTTTTTATTTTTGTGTGAACACAATTTTAGAATAATATCTTGTTACCAAACGTGATTCTGTTCTTAGAACAAAAAAAAAATTATCATTATCAAACACAATTATGTTTCTGATAGGAAACAAAATTCTCAAGTCAACCTAACCTAACTCATCCCAATTGGGTTGAGAGAAATGGAAACACTAACCGAACACCACCTAACCAAACAGGGCCTAACCAACCATTGATTTATATTTTAAATTGTGGTTCCATCTTTACCAAATTAAGCAGAGGTAAATATATTTATCTCACTGTGACTTTGGAAGTCACATGAAACGAACGAAACGAACGCCCTCTGCGTGTATCTAACCATCCCAGGAGCTTGCAATATGAGGAATCTTTTTCACTGGACAGCTAATAAAGAAAAGGGAAAAGAAAGATGAAAGTGCTCAAGAATATATTAGAAATGGTATTTACACTAGGGAAAATATATGATCCCGGCATCTAAAAACAAAAAGACAATACCACAACGTATGAGCCAAAATTTCAGTGTTGTCCAAAACAATCTAAGAAAATGAGTACAACTCTTGAAATCATCTTCCTTAAAAAAAATAATAGAACTTGCATCCAAAACAATACAAGGTATGCCACTCAAGGAACTCGTCATTACTGCTAAGTTTAAAGCCTGCCCCAATAATCATAATCCTTTTTCTCAGGAAGAACCTGCAAACTAAGTTGCAAAAAGATAAAAAATAAAAAAGCAAGCATTGAAAGAGGAGAGGGAAAACAAGGGCAACACAAGCGATGTGGCATTCCACAGAAGCAAGGAAAAGATTTTCAACCGCAAAAGAAGGAAAATTCAACCTCCATTATTTTCATTTTCGAAGAGGAGAAAATTAACCCAAAAACAACCCTTGAAAACGATCGTCCATTGGGTCAAGCACCGCGCTTAACTAATCCGACGATTGTAGTGAAGCATAATCATATATAAAGCCAAAAGTCAAATAGAGGATCTGCATCCCCCAAAAATACATACTTTATAAAGGTGATAGGCCGCTTTTTTTTTTCACCCTTGTTTGCCTATTCCTTATTTTAAGGGCTTAATCTATTTTGATAAGAAAATGCATCCCTAAAAATTACCGATAAGATGGCAACTAGGATCAGCTGCCTCCCTTCTGCTTAATAGTGATCTTGTCACCCAAGCTAAGAGCGATCCCCTGGGTTTTGCTTCTTATACGAATATATCCACCCAGTTTCCCATCTGCTTGCTTCTCAATGCTCACATTCACCAAAGCATCCTCTCCAAATACGCTCTTTGCATATAAGTTAGCAGCTAAAAAGCCACATTCGCCTTCGAGCGCAGACCTGAAAACACAAGCAGACATGGGACAAAAAAAGTTGGGCAAGCGATGACATAAGGAAACAATAGATAAGAGGAATTTCAACTTCTTTTTTATTTTTATTTTATTATTATTTTTTGCTCACGTAACCGATGAAGTTCAAAACCTAGACCACCTGTCTTAGGAGTAGGCCTTACCACCGGGCCACTCCTAGAATCTTGGCTTCTTCTTTATTTTTATTTTATTTTTATTTTTTTTCTAAATTGCCAAGTGGGATGCGTTCAATGTCTCATAAGGCTTCATATTAACTTTCTACCTTCTTGAAAATAAAAGAATAAATAGTGTTCAGATGTTACGCAATACATGATTTCTACCAAGATGTATAAAAAAAATTCAGCAAGAGAGAGCATTCACTTTCCATAGTTCTCACCATTAGAACAAACATTTTACAGACATACATGAATGAAGAGAAAACATGCAACACTTTAACACAGCAATTTGCACTTAAATTTCTTTTGCACTCTCAGATGCAGCCTCTTTAGTACGTCATTACACCTAGTAGACTAGTATCTGTTTAAGTTCAGAATTTATAATTTAAGGTTCATTTGGTTGGATGGAATGAAATAGAAGAAAGAATAGAATGAAGGAATATAATGGATCATCAATGGAATCACTATTCAATTCTCTTGTTCGGCTGTTATTGTATGCTTAAAGGAATGGAATAACGAAACATAACAAAATTACTATAATGCCCTTTCACATATTAATTTTGAGATCAAATCGATTTCACAAAATATAGCTAATAATAGATTATTTGAAAGGAAAAAAAAACGACCACACAAAACATGAGTAATATCTCATATGAAAAATATTTAAAGTCTACCCACAAATAAATAAAATGACATATCAAAAACTTATAAAATAAATAAAAGAGATAAATAGCCAAAAGATTAAAGAATAATAATAAAATATAAGTTCAAATACTAAACAAGATATTAGTCCATATTTATCAAAAATTTAGAAAATTTAACTCAAATGGAATGAGTTTTTTAGGGTAAAGGGAATGGGCTTTTTTGGAATTCCATTTTTTTATTCCAATGGGCTGGCTAATTCCAGCCCATGAGATATGGAATTCAATTCCATCAACTTTCATTCCAATGGAATCAAATTTTTAATTCCGTTGGTCAACCAAACAAGAGAATTGAAATTGAAGGTGGAATGGCAATTTCATTCCACCCCGATTCCATTCAACCAAACAAGCCGTTAGAATTTTCGAATCCATGGCATGTCTTGTTGACTTAGGTAGAGTAGGCAGCAACAACACCACAACATGGGCATATCGCGAGATACAGCAGAAGAAATTACGTATTTCATTTAGGGGAATATAAACGCGGTCAACTTCATAACTAACTCATCTTTCAACTATATATTTACCTTTCTGTGCATACTTTACCCACGTGTTATCTAAAATACAGTTTGGTTTACCTACACTAGATTTAATAATCAAGTAGCAATTTTTGAAAAAAAAAACATCTGGCAGCTGCAAGTACCACATGACCACACAAGTGAGGAAGAAAAAGAGGAACGGTTTTCTATAGGGGAAGGAACTTACGGTGCAGTGAGGCACTTCATGTTGGTTGATTTGATGATATGATCAACGAACTCTTTCTCGTCTTGAATTAGAGTGTTAACAGCAACCTGAAATCAACGGTTTTAGGTTAAACAACTGAATAGAACAAGATTATGATACGTCAGCAATTAACTTGTAAATTATGTGAAGAGATGAACACATCCAACACTAAGCAAGATGATGAAAAATGCTCAATGACGGGAAAACATGTAATCGGAGGAGTAAAGGAACACTGGTGGAAACACATACACTGTAATTGTGGAGGAGTGGCCATTAGATTAAAGATAAAATTATAGGAACATTGCTAAATCAGGTTCTTCGGTTACCTTTTAGGTAAAAGTTTGTCTGCTGTAATTGGGGGGGGAGTAGGTGGCAATAACGTGAACATCCAAAGCCCATTTGTGAAAGTACTAAATGAGCAAACAAAATTATGATGCTACTGCTAGTCCCGATAAATAAGAGGACAAAATAGAAAAGGAACAGCAAAGTTCCAAAGCTTATTTTCTTAATCTAGTAACACATTCTAGTCTAACCTGATCAGTAATTATGGTAGTCAATGAGAGTCTTCACTGGTGTGGCTTGTAATATTAGAACAAACAGCCTTTATGTGATTGCAATTTGTATCATTTGTTCATTAATCTTCTTCTTCTTCTTCAAACCTCTCTTTGAGGTGCATCTAAGTGTTGCAAGAAAAGATTAACCGGATGACTTGGATAAAGGTTGCTCATAGAGGGTGGAGGTTGTCTCGTATAGCCACCAGCATCCAAATTGATTGGATCAAGACTGGGCACTGCCCTTTACTTGCATGCAAGTGCAAGTATGTGTTCAGGGTTTTTAGAAGTGGAATTGTTGTAGGTCAAAGTAACCTATCTAAGAGAAGAGATGGTTTAGCTACATTTCATTCGTGATATAAGAAATCCTCGATGTCACACTCCTTTACTCTACATTAAAGTGAAACACAAGCATGCCGAAATTTAATTAAGGTCACAAGCATTGAAGGCAAGATACCAAGAAAAGAATATATCCACCATTTTGTTCAACTACTAAGGTTCACTAAAAAGGCTATGTGGTCAAACAGAAGAAATACCATTACAAGTGAACACTTTCATGAAATAGGTACTAGTACGAGTAAAACATAACTTGTTGAGAAATTTAATACCGTTGTTCTGACATATGGAGCAAAGACTATTAATAATAACAATTAAAAGTGCCAGAATAACCCAATGGCAAAACTAGGGAAAGAGTAACCATATTCAGCATATGAGTAAGGCATTGAAGGAACACATACTGATTTGAAATTGAACAGAATTTCCACTACAAACACAATGGCATACCAAGATTTATAGTTGGGACAGGACTAGTCTAATTTAGTTGTAAAGCAACATATATAGAAGAATAACTTGAGCAGGATATATAACTTGGTACATGAGTTCCCAAGAAGCCTGCAATAAATTACGCATGATATGATATCCAAAATCTTGAATTATTTTTCAAAACTTTAAAACTCAGTTTTGACATAAGTTTACTCCAATATTAGAAGAGATGTGTCCCCATTACACGATCCTAAATAACAGAATGTGGTACATCAATTTGATAAATAAACTATCTTGGCACTAGTTCCACTTGGGCACTAAGGTAGGATTTGCTAAACATTTGTTGTTTCTACTTCCATTCAAGAAAAGACTGAAGCTTGGTTCTTGTTCATTCTTACAGTAGGAAATTACGTGTTAAATAGTATAATGACAGTGTCACAGCGGTAAGGTTGTAGCAATGACATCGGGGGATGATGCTCAAGTTAATAGTGGTAGTAGTATGGTAGTGGTTCTGGTGCAATCAGGCTTTGCTACGGTGGCAATCTGGTGGATGGTTCAAGGTGCTCATGGCAAGTGGTGGTTGTGCAGTTGTCACAAAAATCTATTGAGCTATAACAAACGAGTATTTTAAAATTACAGCTTCCAAAACCAGAACGTGTGGAAGTGATACCTTGTTTTCCCATTCAAACTCAGCCCACATAGTCCTAAAGGCGGCATCGCTGCAAACTGCAGGAGAGATGTAGTCCATGATGTCAATGTGGATATCATTGAGGACGACGACATTCCTCTCAAGGACATTCGAAGTCTCATAAACAATGTTGCCAAAAATTACTCCTGTCTCAGTCGAGGACACCTTGATATTTGCTTTTATCTGCTTGCTTGATTCAGGAGCTAGAGTATAGTTCTGAGGGCGCTCAACAAGTTTAAGATCACCCATGGTAGCCAACTCTAGGCACAGATTTTGGAGTGTCTCCTTAGTTCGATTGATAACCGTAACATCAAGGACAATATCATAGTGATGGACTGTTACATATGCTTCAGCATACACTGGATCGCTAAATCCAGTGAGTTGAAGAATACGATTTAGCTTATTTGCATCATCTCCATCCTTGACAAATTCTCCTGTAGCACGTTTCAAGTCATCTTGGACCTCATCTTCCAACTCCAATTGACTCATACCCTGGGAGGTAGTTAAGAAAGTACAATTTAAACACAGAAAATTTTTGCACACAGCATAATCACTAAAGCAAGAGGAAGGCCACAAAAAATGGCCTTCACGAATCAAACAAATAAAATAAGTAATAAATGTGGAAAGAGACAAATGAACACAAAAGCGAAGATTCAAATTTTAAGAATACAAGCAAAGGAGGTCTGCTCAGTCATAATATAAGTGCATGCGTATATTCATATATGCTTTCCAAAAGAACCAAAAGGTCCAAAACAGAAAACAAATCTCTCATTTACAGAGGCACTATTAAAGGTTCTTGAAATCCTAACTTGGACTACCTGATTCTCAGCTTATACTCCATTTTCACATGATTACTCCAGATTCCAAAATAACAACTCTCTTGCAAATCATCATATATACTTCTGTTATAATTGGAAAAGGGAGCTGCGGGAGGAAAGTTGGGAGAAGGGAAAAGGGGAGATGGAGAAAATTCTGTTATTTGTTAGAAAGGAACCAAAAGAAGACCAAAATGTCTCATGTGAGTATTTATCTCAAGGAAAATAAAAGCTGGAGCTTGTTTGAGAACTACCATAATTCTGGTTTGGAAACAATCTAACCTTGATAAACGAAGCTTTGAGAAAGATGAGCACCAAAAGCTAAAGTTTATTCTCGGTAATCAAGGTGGTCAAGGGATGGATTATCAAACACAATACATTAACAAACAGCCAAGCATATGAGAAAGAACACTGCAGCAAGCGAACCCAACCACTCTAGCACTAGGCCAAAACACACCAAATTAAACAGTAACAGCTTATTTCTACAAAGTTTTAGAATTACTCATAGAAAACTTGAATGAGAAAATATATAGCATGCAGAGAGAGAGAGAGAGAAGGGTAATGATCCTACAGTCATATATATCAGCTTTCTAGATGAAAGTATTAACATATAATAGATATCAAATGCAGATCTTATTACCCTCCTGCTCTTCAAATGGTAAAAGTCAATGAGGTCATCTGGCTGTGCATGAGAAATCTGACTCTTTGCTTTAATTTCCTCTGTTTCATGTAGCTGTTTGTCTGAAAGCATTTTAACAAAACTTTCACGACAAGACTGCAACCAGATCTTCCTGACTTCCTCCCCATTGTGACATAGCAATCTTATGCAAAGAACAATCCTATCGTAGGAGTCACTATCAATTGGGTGCGGAAGAAATGAGGATAGTCCTAGTTGTAGCATCGAAACCATGATCAACAATGCCTGAGTTGTTTCTTTGTTAACTTCAACTTTAGATGGCTGAACCTCTTCCAGTCTCAGGACAAGCTTTGTTAGTGTGCAGGCCACAACAGCCCCAAGGAAAAAGTCACCAGAGAGAATAAGGGATCTCAAATTCCCAGAACTCAAGGACCCTTGAACAACAGTAGGAGGGGAGGATATAGTTTCCGATGCTGCACTCTGAGTAGCGTAGGTCCCGTCAGCAAGAATTGCAGGCCTTCTTGATGAAACAGTTGTGGAGTTTACTTGCTGGGACTTCTTTGAGGAATCAGCAACTTCCCCTTCCTCTGAAGCAGAGTAAAAGGGTAGCTCTCCAACACACTGTTTAATGGTCGCAATGCCACTCTCAACTTCAGAGAGAGACAAACAGTACTCTCCAATTATCCAAAGCGCACAGGAGCAAACTCGTGCTGCTCTGATCTGGTAGAAAGTGTCCAGTAGCCTCGTAATAATAGAAACCCTCAATTTGGGGTTAGTTTCAATTATCTCCCGCACAAATATCACCACATCCATAGCTGAAGCAACATTGCTATCTCCCAAGAAATCCATCAAGAGATGAACAACTGTGCTTGCCACTTCAGGGAACTTGATTGCACAGGAATGAATCGCTTGAATGAGCATTTGGCGGTACTCTCCATTCTTCTCAAGCTCGCCACTTTGAGTTTTTACAACTTCCTTCTTTAAAGTGAGAATCACCTCATTGATATTCCGAGGAGTGATCAATTCAAGAACAATATCAAGTGTTTTCCTCCGAATGTCAAGGTTCGGGCTTGATAATGCCCTAAGCACATCCATTATCATCTCCACCATGATTTCTCTATGAGAAGATTTGAGTTCATTAAGTCTATCAAGTACAATAAGCTTAACATTGTTGTCACTCTGAGAGAGAAGAAGCTGACAATATGTATTTGCAGCAGCACGAATAGCTGTAGGAGCAGATGACAAAGAAACGAGTGTACCGGCACATTCAAAAGTAACAGCTGCAGACGGAGCATTTAATAAAGATATAATGATCTTTATGTATTTCCCCTTCTCTCCCTTATTTGTCCTACATACTTTCCTTATCAACTCTAAAACAACCATCTGAAGCAACTCTCCCCAGTCAGAAACTCTATCAACATGGGTCAAAAGGTAATTAATTGCACGATCTTGGGCAAACGTGAAAAGCATAAGAAATGCATTTCTCTTGGCGGATTGATCTTGCTCTGTTGAAAGAATCTTCTCAATCATCTCAGGAGCATCAACCAGAAGTTGCTCCCCTTGTGGAAGCTTGTAAATCGACATCACAGCAAGAATTGCATTCCTCCTGATAAACGGATGTCGGTGCTCCAGATTCTCCAAAATAGATGGAATTAAAGGCTCAACAATCTCCGCCTCATTCAACCGGCAAAGAAACCTCAATGTCACACCTCGAATGTACTCATTCGGATGCTGAAGATTGTTCCTCAAATTTTGGCATATCAAGATCATTTCGGGCAAAACTCGCCCTTTGACATCGGTTTTGTCAATTATCTCCAAATAAAGAAGTAACAATTTTTGCACAGTGTGATCCTCAGAAGGTAAAACATATCGAATAACTGTGATGAAGAGCTGGGGTAAAGTTTCACCGTTCAACAAAAGCATGATAGCTTTCTTCATTGCATCAATCTTTGCTGGAACATCATTTCCTTCAAGAGCTTCCTTGATCTCACTGGCAAGAGCTGGAGTGCCTTTGTCGAAATAAACAAGTAGAGAGCAAGACTTATCCATATTAATCCTGGTTTTATACAAAAAAAAAACACAAGAAATAGCTGTCAGTCAGAACAGCAGTTTATATCACAGCTTCAGTGATGAAAATATGGTTCAACTTGCTTAGCTAAATTTATTTTCCTTCACCCCAAGTATAATTTCTCAGCAAATTAAAAGCATAGATTGTCATGAATGTAATTTATATTATATGTAATTTGAATTTAGATTGTTGAATTGTTTGGTTTCGTGTAAACATTTAACCTGAATTACAGCATTAACTAAGAGTAAAACAATTTTTTGTATCTGCATTTTTAGGCTTTATGCTACATCAAGTTGACTCTTAAATCTTCATAGGTCTAGCTTTGGAGTAGTTGGTGGAGATGTAAATGCTACTGACATTTTAACTTTTTTCATGTGAGCATGTAGAATATTAGATATCCTTCTTGACACAGATCTTAAGTTAGGTATCAAGGTTATGCATGCAATACACAAAAATATTAACAAGGGCAAGAAAACTCCTGGCGCTTCCTATGTCTATGTTCCTCTTTACTTGGCAAATAAAAAATGTGAATATTCCTCCTTTCTTTTACCTCCTCTACAACTTATTCTACTCTATTATTATGAAGCTACTAGAAACATATCACACATGCATATGCACGTAAGAGTTTTGACTTGAGAGATAAGTCCTTCAGATGTTCAAATTTCAATTTCTAAATATGAATTACTGAGCATCCTCATTACTACAGCTTTTGGGTATTTGAGAACTAACCAAAAATGGTGTCATTTTCCTTTTAATTTAAAAGAAAAATAAGCAATTGGTGCATCCATCAAGGAATTATCTGAGCCATTTAACCAGTGCAAAAAAGAAAGTTGTGGTAAAGCAATTGTTGCCTTATCTTCTCAAGCAAATTAAAATGGTTTCCCTCAACAAAATCAGAACAAGCTAGAGACACTAAATCGCGGAAACAAAGCACACAACAGAACCAAACACAAAATATCAGGCCAGAACAAAGCACAAGCTTACCTCAAAGCCCCGATCTATGTGAAGTCGTCAAGATCTCGTCTGAGAAATGTAGAAACTGTTTGCAAGGTTGAAGAGGCAATAAAGTTTGGACAGATCGGAACGAAGCACGATCTGACCTCAAAAACCTCTGACGGAACTTGATTGACGGATAGGATGCGGCAGCGGCGGCTGCGTGAAACCCTAACCTCCGAAATTCTTCTCTTATTCGTCAACACCTCACGTCACAGCGCTGTCGTTTCAGCCTAATCAGATCTGAACAACCCGAACACAAATGGCGTAAGAAATCATTTGATTTCTCAACAATAACTTCAATCAATGTGAACAATTTCTCAGATCTAGAACGAGTTTAGGCTGAGAGGTGAACGACTACTTAGATCTGGAACGAATCTGAGATCAGCTCTCAATCTGGAAGTGAATAAGAGATGGGTAATGAGCAAGAGCCAGACCGGGACCGAGAGTGATGAGCAAGGAGTTGGTGTACGTAATAAATATTTAAAATAAAAATTATTGAGTAAGGTTGAGGTTACAACTTATTTACCGCCGAAGTGCCTGTCTCCGGTTGCGGTAAATAAGTTGAAACCTCAACTGTTTTCGTATTTATTTATTTTTTAAATATTTATTACATAAACAACTCGATGAGCAAGAGCGATAGTGAGGACGTGATAAGCAAGAGCGAGACCTAGAGCAAAGGGTGATGAGCAAGAACGATAGTAAGGTCCGGTTCAGCTAAGAAGAAGTGAATGAGAGATGGGTTTATGAAATTTCTGAAGTGTTGGTGTATAAATAAGAGTAAAATCGACATTTTATATTTTCCGTCAACGAAGTTAGGATCGCAGTTTAGTCCAACAAACCCCACGGGAGCAAAGTGGTGACCGCCAAACTAAAAAAGGTAAAGTGCAAATGATCCAAACTACGGAGGGTAAAGTATAACTAACCCTTAAATAAATGACATTGTTGATGTCGAATATTGGTCGACCCCAAATGTATGATCTGGTCAATATGCTGGATGTCTTTTTCCTTACTGAAGTGGAGATGGGGAGGTCCGAGATGGGTCTCAAATAATGGAGCAACTCAGGGGCCTTTTGATCCGAGAAGAGTGTTGGTCCGATGTGGAATGAGCTTCAACCTGACACCTGCATAAAGAACTTGTCGAGATGGACCCGGCGTGAAAATCAACACTCAGATGGAAAGATTTAAATATGCTACAGTAAGAAAGCTGAGCAAATTTTTTGTACCTTTGGGCATTGGTATGCCTTCTTTTATATAGGTAATGAATTAATTAGCATTTGGAGGATTAAGGGTGTTGGCTCAGTAGAATACCCAAGAGGGAAGGTGAATTGGGTAATTAAAATTATATCAGAATAAAATTTGAATAAATTAAATAATTAATTTTAAGCCTAAATTAATTATTATCTTTATACCACAGCAGAATTATAATAGATCTAAGTGCACACCCAAACAACAAAAATAACAAAGTAGTAATGCAGCACACAAAAGATTTATACTGATTCACCAAGCTATTTTTGGCTAATCCAGTCCCCCGAACTCCATGGAGGTCGCACCCAGTAAAACCAATATCTCTTTAAAAGTAGGAACCAAACCCGCACACCAATTATTTTACAGACTCATAATCAACTTTTACAATATCCTTTTCCAAGGCTCAGGAATAACCTTTACTTTTTACAAGTTCAAGAATAACCTATTTTTTTACAGGCTAAAGATTAACTTAACTATCTTTATATCTTAGACTCAAGAATCAAAACCTCTCAAAATACTCCAAATATCATTTTCTCAGGTAAAGATGGAATCTTTACAAATCACCCACACTAATTCTATTCAGGAAGAATTAATACCTCAATCTCTTTACAGGAAGATATGGAAACCCGACTACCTTTGATTAAACACCCCCAATGGTATTTAACCCGTCATACTACTCACCAATACAAAATGATGAGTAAGAAATCTCACTCGGAACTTCTACCACCTCAGATAAATAATAACTCAATTGATATCCCAACTAATAATAGAAAACATGAGATACAAAAATCTAATTTTAATAAGATATGGGTAGCAAATTGAAGCACGTAATCAAATTCAAGAAATTGTTTATAAAAGTATTTTCTTCAAAAATCAGAAACAATTTCTAAGATCAATTTCCAAATAATAATCAAATAATACAATGCAAGAATATAATTGGAAAGATCTCACCCGTAATTCACAGAAAGAATAGATAAAGTAATGTAACTTCAGATTCGGTAGCAGCACAAATTAATAGCAGTTGATCTTCAAGATTGTCTATCACACCCCACCCCAGACACCCGTCACCGTGGGGCCGACGTGACGTCCACACGACCTCATCTTAATTCAAATCCACTAGTAAACGACAAAGTGCATGCAAAAATATACAACCATAAATTCTGACCATATACAACACCTCTAACTGGGGACGCACCCGTCCCTAAATTGTAATAACAACAAAAGTATAATAGCAATAAAGCTCTCACAGGTTCGTCTCAAACAGCTCTTCCCAAAATATTTTCATACTACACCATCGTCGGACTCTACCTAGTGCCAGTAGGGGACCGACTCCTAGTTGTTGTACCTGCGAGTGTACTGCCTTCTTAGTAAAATATATTTTTTCTTTTTTAAATAATAATACATTCTAAATACTACCATAATTAAATATGGATCAAGTATAAGTATATAAGCAGTGAGAATTAAGCGATATAGATAAGTTCCATACAAATCCATCTAATATAAAATCATATCAATCACCACAATAAATAATAAATCACCCAATATAAGTAAAACACCACATCTCAAACACACACTCCACCACCACACACACTGGCTAGCCATAGTGATCGTTTTAACCTCACGATCAGGAGTTTGCAACGGTACCGTACCATCCGTAAGATATGCCTTCCTACGAACACCCATCACTTCGCCGAAACGGATAATCACTGCGCAATATAAACATCTAACATCACTCTACCGAAGCAGATAAACATCACTCCGCCGAAGCGGATAACATCACTCCGCCGAAGCAGATCACATCACTCTGCCGAAACAAATAAATACTATGGCATCATCCAATCAATAATGTCGTCAAATCAATACCATCACTCTGTCGAAATAGATAAATACTATAGCATTGTTAAATCAATAACGTCATCATTAATTCACAACCCAATATTATCGTCTAATCAATATCGTCAAATCTCAAATATCACCCTCTATTTCCAAAACTGATTTTTTTAATCCAAAATCATATTTCTCATTTTTCTTTATAAAGACGTCTGATTTCACCAAAACCATTTTCACATTCTTTTCGAAAACCATTGTAATCTCACGAAAATCCATTTTTACCAACTCACCCAAAACCTGCTTGATCCACAAAATTTTAAAAACATCTAATGTAAATACAACCATTTTCTATCATATATAGATATAAAAATAGCTTGGTAAGAAAACAGTACACTCACCTGGCTACCTGTTCTGAACAGTTTTTACTGACTATCTTTTATCGATACTCCAGTGTCTGCGAGCCTAATAATGACAGGGCCTAAATTAATATTTTATGTAAAATAACCGAATCGTGCAATGCAGACCCTAAATTCCATAATTTTTCCTGTACCCACTTTTTATTATGAAAAATTGTTATTCGGTAAATTTCGTTTTGTTAATAACTACAGTACGCATTTGTTAGTATGGACGGTGACAAAAATTATTAGAATTGATGATTCCAAATTATAATCCCGTTTGCTAATAATTCAATTTAACAACAATAGTAATCGATTTAGACTTTTACTTGCTCCGAATCGTCCATCGGCCGCGAGATAAATTTTTGGATTTTTATTGGGGTGTTTGTGTAATTTTTCCTCTTTTTTTTTTTTTTTTTTCCTTCTTCTTCTTCTCTTTTTTTTTTTTTTTTCCTTCCAGTTTCTTTGTTTCTGTTCTAGTTCCCTGTCGACCAACCACCCACACCCCTCTCACCGGCGGCGACCAACCACCCCATCTTCACCGCCGAACGCCACCGTCGGACAGCAGTGGGAACCCACACGTACCCACCACCGATGCTCTCTCTCTCACTAACTCCCCTTCACCGCCAGCTACCCTACATTGGTCACAACCGCCTACCACTGTCCGACGACGACCCACACACGATCGTCGACGATTGACGACTGGCGATCTGAATAGAAAACCCACACCTAACCACCGTTGCACCAAACCGGAACAGGAGACATACACCGGCACACTCACGCCGGTACCGAAACAGTGTCGATCCAACATACATGCACGGCAACAATTCCACAACTGATTACACTCCCTTCCCTATCGACGATGATCAACACACAACAATGAAATGGAACGGAACGCCCACGCAGACGACCTCGCCGAAGAACCAAACAGCGCCGAACCCTCTCTCTCTCTCTCTAAAATTCTGATTTTTCTCCTCTGATAGTGTTTTAATCCTGATATTTTTTGCATGTATTCTTTTTATATGCATGAATTGAGTGGTAAAGATGGATCGTCGCTTGTCACGTCTCCTCCTTTCCTCTTTCTCTGTCGCCGGCGAACTCACTGCACACACACTCACGATATATGTATATATGTGTTTATATAAAAAAAATCTTTAGTTAAAATGCACTTTCCTCCCCCCAACTTCCTTTAAGATCCTATTTTAATAATTTTCAACTTTTACAAGTTTCTAAAATTATAATTTTACCCTTACTATTTTCAATTTTTTATTTTTAATTATCCATTTGGATCTCAAGTGTAATTTCCACGTTTTCTAAATTTCAACTTTGACCCCCAAACTTTTAATTTTTATTTTTCATTAACAAAAATTTACCCCGAATTTTCCAATACTTTAAAATGCGATTATTAATGACGCATGTACTATAATTTGGGCCTTACATTGTCTCTCAGAAAAGCTCACAATATTTCAGATGGATAATTCTTATAAAAGCTCACAATATGATATGATATGATTTCTTTTTTTTTTACTGCTTAATGATATATGAAATTCACATGTCTATTTAAAGGAATATGAAATCAGCCTTCTAACGGCTAATTTACATGTGTCATGACAATTAATAGCACTTATAGATCCCTTATATCATAATGACTTCATTTATGTTCAATTTCATTTAAAAATAACTTTCAAATCTCTCAATTAAATCTCCAAGTATTTCTCAATCTCAATTAATAAGAATAGAAATTATTTCAACTACCAAATTGAGAAACATTAATATTTAATGTACCAAATCAATAAGATTTAATTAGTATATGAATCATATCTTAAATATCACCAAATCCCTTAAATCTCTCTCAAATCCTAACAAAAAACGACTACTTTTGGATTTAAATTCGGATCAAACAATATCCTGAAACTACGCGTTTAGTCGACTGCCCAGTTGACTGGAAGATACTGGAAGTAGCCCATGCAGTTCATCGGTCGACCGCTAGGTTGACTCTTCGATTCAGAGAGTTTGTCATACTTTCACCGGTCAACCGCCCGGTTAACTCGTAGATTCAGAGAGTTCAGTTGTTTTCACCGGTCGACCTGTCGGTCGATTCTTCTATTTAGAATGTTTTAGCTTCTTTCTCTAGTTGACTCCTCAGTTGACTGCTACCCTCTGCATCTATTCTCTGATCTCATTTTTAACACATTTTCTTTTACGATTTTGCCCCTTTAACTAATTTATTTTCTCAATAAGCTCCACTAACTTTCTCAAATTCCATTTTAACAATTTATAAATATTTTTTTTCAAATCATATATTGGAGCAAATAATTTCACTTAATCAAAACACACATAAATAATAAAAAAACTTTTCGCGCAATGTGTGTGTGCCTAATTGGGATATTAAGAGTTGAAATTTATCTGGGTTGTTTTCCCTAATTTTTTCAAACTTTTAAATCTTCAATATCTTCAACTACATCATTTAGCATCCATTTAATTTGTCATCTTCATCACTGGAACTTTAAATCACTGAAACACTCAATTAAAACATTAGTTCCATCAAAATATTAATACTTAATTGTTCATCAAAATCTTAAGATTAACAAAGGGCTTAAGTAGGGATTAAGATCATGATCTCAGCGCGTGGCCAATGAGAGGGCGAGTGGAAGGTTTAAGCCTGTGGGCCTAGGCTTCTTGGCCTTTTTGCTGAGGCCCATGATTCTAGAAGGATCTTTCCTACAGCCCAAGGTGGTAAGAGTGTTCTTCCCTACCATTCCCAGATGGACAGAGACGAGAATAGGGACGTTTTGCTGAGAAGTTTGTGGAGTTGATTTTCGAGAAGGGCAGTGCTGGTCTGAGGATAACGTCGAGATGGGGAGAGGTTTCCCCATTCCGATGGCGGCTTGCTTGCTCTTCTCGAAGAACGTCTCTAGTGAGGTCTTGGGGTAGCCAGCATGGCCGAGACGTGCCCCTGCCCAGCATAATCTTCACACTTCATCCTTAGTTAGGAGCGGGGCACCGTTGGACAGTTGTTGATACATGGCAGTCTTCTATTGATTGTGTGGGAGTGACCATTTTTACACTCATCAGATACCTTGAAATTTTGTAATGATCTCATTTTAGTCCAAATCAATAGCCCAATTACAACTTTGGATAGCAAATTGTCACCTGCATTGCACTCAATTATTTTCAGTATAACCTTTTAGGGTATTTTCATTATCTTCATTTGCCCTTTATAAATTTTATACAAAAAACACATGTATATGTGTGTGTATGTTTGTCTGTGTATATATATTTGGGTTGGAATGAGAATGGGATGAGAGAAAGAAGAGGATTGACATGCCCATAAAACTCTTTAAAAATAGTCACGTGTGGTATCTGTCCAAAATTATAATAAGAATAATAACTTGGACTGTAGTGGGACGATTAGAAAATTTTAAGGTGTTATATGTTCAAATTAAAATCATGAAGACCAAAGTGAGATTTTGGTCAAATTTCAGGCCTACAAAGTGTCAAAGCCCCCAGTTATGTTGTTGAAAAAAAAATTATATGTTAGTGTTTTACTTAAATTACTTTAAAGGAAAAAGGTTTTCCAAAACATAACAAAAGAATTTCTCGAACTAAACCACTTATAATTTTTAAGTAAATTTTTAGTTCTTAAATTAATATCAATTACGGTTGCATTTGGTTTCATCGAATTGGAGTATGGGATTTGAAATTGCGTATGAACCCGTATTAAAGCTCCATAATTTCTAAGCGTTACGATTCCAACTCCGAAACTCCAATATCTTACAACCAAATGCTACTTAACTATTAAATTTATATTTAATATTATATTTAAAATTAATTAAATTAAAAAATAAATTACTTCATAAATAAGATAAAAATGATAAGAAACCAAGAATAATTAGCAAAGGAAGAAAAATAAAATAAAATAAATATATATATTTAATACTAATATATAAAAATGGAAGGAGAGAGAAGTTTTTAATGAAATTTGAGAATGACTTATTCATATCTTTTAGTGAGTTTTAATTTTTTTTTTCATTAATTATTACCGCCTCTTCCTAAGTTTTCTCTTTTTCTTTTTTTCATTAAAATACCTTCTTCAAGTCTTTTGGAATTTTTACAAAAAAATAAAATAAATAATAATAATAATATTATTAAAATCCATAATTATTTTAATTTCAAAAAATAATTATAATTACAAATAGAAAATCCACAAGCTAAATTTTTTTTAACCAAGTGAAAGTATCTGTAAATAAAATTTCATATGAAAACTTCACTAAATAATTAAAAAAATAAAAATAAATTAAACAACTTATATATCAAGTGTAACTAAATTTCATAGATTAAAAAATATTTAATTTTAGAGCAATTTTAAATTTAAAAATTTCACCAGCAAATATTCTTTAAGTACAAAAAAAATACAAAAAAATATCGTTTGATCCCAAAAAAGAAAAAAAAAAATAGAATATAAAATTTATTACATAAAGCAAATTTTTTTAATTCTCATAATAATTTTAAATTCTAAAAAATCAGCACAAAATACTTTTTAAGTGTAACAACCATCATTTTGATATCAAAAGTATTAAATAAATTATAATTTTTTTTTACATAAACATAATTTAAAAACTAAAATTGTAATTCTTTGAAGATGGTTATAAGAGTGATTTTTTATTAGATAGTTTTAATTAATTTTTTAATAATATAATATCAATAATTTTATATTTAATATCAAAGGAAATGAGAGTCGGAGATATTTTTCAAAAGACATGAGATATTGTAAGTTTTTTCCATGACAGTGATTAAAATCTTCACTGAAATTTATCTATATTTTAATTGAAGATTATTTTCATTATAACTAATTATACGTAATATTATCTCTTCATCTTCATCTCCATCTCCCTCTCCAACCATTTAATAAAATAAATTTTTTGCTCTCCATCAATTAATTACATTTAATTTTTAAATAATATAAAAAAAGACCTATTAGGTTATTTAAAAACTATTATTTAAAGAAAATAGAAAACTTAAAAAATTCTATAGGAGATTATTTAAATATTATATATTATTTTTTTAAAAATAAATATAAATAATGAACAATAATTATTTCAAAAATTGACATTATTTGTATTTTAGCTTACAATTTTATTCTTATTTTTTAGCATTAACTTTTTTTTCTTTATACTTTCATACGATAAATTAAATATAAAATTAAACAATCAATTGTTGTACGTGTAATATTCAAATAAAAAACATATACTGATATGATTTTTTTTAGACCCGTATATTACGCGAGTCTAAAACCAGTATATATATATTATTTTATTGGTACCCCATTTCCCAGGTCCGACCCGACCCGTGCCGCACCACATCTTACCTGGCAATCGTCACTGAAACCAGGAGAGGAGGGTCCGTCTTTTTGCATTTTCGCAGCTCCTCCATTTGCAAAACCCTAGCTGCTCCCGGAAGCTTTCTTCTCACCTCCATGCTCATGTATTCTCTCTAGACTCCCGGCGGACCACTAAAGCATGAGGTACTCCCGACTTATTTCTCCATCCCTTTCCCTCTCCTTCTTCACCCCCATTTCTCGAAACCTTAACGGCCTTGAATCATATCAACCGGTCCTCACACGATCCTGTTTAGCGTACTATTCGACTTATTCATCTCACGTCTTTAGAAACTCTTATTTGATCACGCGCAACTTTGAATCGTCGCACAATGCGAGTTCAGTGCGGCAGTGCTCATCGTCTGCCCAGGCATCGAAGCCCGTGAGATCAAAGGAAGCATTGGAGATAGCTGATGAGCTATCGGGGCTAACAATGCTTGAAATGATGGACCTGGTTGAGGTTCTGAGGAAGAAGGCGGGTGTCGAAATGATGCCGTCCATGATGGTGATGATGCCGGGAATGAGTTTTTCGGGAATGAAGGGAGGGGCAAAGGGCGGTGGAGCCGCAAAGGATGAGGAGAAAAAGGTGGAGAAAACGGCGTTCGATTTGAAGCTGGAGGGAGGGTTCGATGCTGGGTCAAAGATCAAAATTATTAAGGAAGTGAGGGCTTGTACTAGTTTGGGGTTGAAAGAGGCAAAGGATTTGGTGGAGAAGGCGCCGACTTTATTGAAGAAAGGAGTTCCGAAGGAGGAGGCAGAGCAGATTATCCAGAAATTGAAGGATGCCGGTGCAACGGTGACAATGGAGTGAGGTAATTTTCTTTCGCTGCTTTGAAGTTTCAATGGCTTATATGTTGTTTCACCATCATGTTCTTCATTGCTGAATGCACTTTTTCTGTGTTTCATGTTAAGTGTAATATGACGGGTTTCAACTTGTCTGTAAATTGACTGATCTAATCAGCTTTCTTTGCACAACTAAACTAGAGGAGGAAATAAGAATTCAAGTAGTACATTCATCAGTGGCTTGAACCCTTTAATTCATTCTTTTGTTTTGAAAGACCTCTGATGAATCATTCATTCTGAGATATTTCTCTAATGTTACTCACATCTTAATGATTCTTCAAGTGATATGAATGATGATTGGGAAAGAAGAATCCATGAAAAGATCTGGGGATGGTTCTGTGCTGAAGTACATAGTTATTCTCTTTCGGTAGTATCTCTAAAACTGGTACATTGCATGCTATCATTTATCTCATACTATTTTAGTATTCGGCAATCATCTAGCCTCTCAATGCTGCAAACTCCAAAATCCCAACCTTAAAATCATTTTTTTTTTTGGATGTAGAAAAGGGTGTAAAAACATCCAACAATCAAACCAAAATCCAATTGAAATTCCTCATCTAAATCTAAATTCCACAATACAAACCAAAAACCTTACCAACTCCAATTTTAACTCTTCACTCTAAGTGATGCCTTTTGTCCATCTCTCTCCCTCCTATGAATCTCTTACAAATTATCAAATCCTCCATTTAAGCAGTGAGCTAGGCAGTGGGGGACGCAGGAATCTCAATACGAGGGGGCGAGAGAAGAAAAGGAAGTTTTTTCAATTTTTTTTTGGGGGCTGGCAAAGTATATAAATTCTAGAGATATGTGAATAAATTATACTATTATGTTTTTTTTTTTGGGGGGGGGGGGGGGGAGGGAGGCACTAGGGTAAGACCGCCCACCCACCGGCGAAGAAAAAGATGATCTACCAACCAACCATCCATACAACAGACCCCCTTTGCACGGGAACGTCGGGAAGAAGAGGAAGCTAGATTCTTCTATAGGGTCCCTGTGAATTTATCTGCTAAGAATTGATAATGTTATATTACTCAGATCATCATTCAAAATGCTGTCTTAAATTTGTCACCTCAGGTGTATTTCCGACGATATTGATTGAAAATTTGTTTTTTTCCCAGTTACTTGAAGGAAAATATACTAGGATGTATGTGTCAACCCTTTAAATATTGAGTTAATGGCACTTTGTCCCCCATGGTTTGATTGAATTGCACTTTACACTTGTGGTTTTTGCGTCATTATTTACCCCACGTAGTTCAGACTTAAGTACCAAGGTTAATATATAGAATTTCTAAAAATGACAAATTTGCTCTTATACCCGACCCGACCCGACTTAGAGGATAGAGGAAAAGGGAAAAAATAAAAGACAAACGGATATTATCCGGCCTGATCCTGGGGTATAAATGTCAATTAATGTTAATTGATTTATTAATTTTGACTTTTTGAGGTTTAACACTTTAATGATAAATGCAACCGTTGTACTTTAGTCTGAGTCACATGAAGATAATGAAAATACCATAGGGGTATTAAGTGAAATTCAATCAAACCACAAGGGGCAAAGTGCATTTAACCCTTAATTATTTGAGCTACCATGGACACTTTTATTCTCACTAAGGCCCTGTTTCATAATAAAATTCATCACTTAAAACTAACTACACACTAATATACCGATTTGATTTTTTATTTTTTGAAACTCTATGTTATTGTTGACTTTTGATGATTCATATATTTGAACTTTTTAATATGTTGTTGGTGTTTTTATTTTATTATTTTATTTTCAATTTTTTATCTTGTATTATCTTGATTTGCGTAAAAATTTAAATTTAAGGGTAGTCATATAAATTAAATAATTTTCAGTCTTCAAATTTTATACTTATCAAACAAACAAGAAGAATTTAACACTTAAAAATTAGCACTTAAAATTTTAATTTTATGAAACAAACTTATGATATTTTCAACACTTAAAATTCCAACATTTAAAATTTACGGTTATCAAACATAGTCTAACACTCTCTTTCCTGTGCCAATTATCTACAATGTTTGTTTTTATCACGATTTGAATGTATTTTTCAAATAATTTAGGCAATATCACTACCCGATACTCATCATCCCAAACTTCCCCCCCCCCCCCCCCTTTGGCCCAGTGTTTTTCATAGATGACGACGAAGAACAAGGAAGCTCATGGCTTGAGGGCATGAATTGTTAACGAGAAGCTGGTTTTTGTAATGTATCATCACGCTGGATAGCCAAACGGCGAGCCACGAAGACCATCTCATACTGCAAGGAGTTTTTTTTTTTTTCAATAACTTATATAAAACACATTTAAGATTGACCTAATTTTAGATGTGTTCATTTTCTGAATAATGATTTTTCTGGTTATCAACCCTAAAAAGAGGCTGTTTCTCCATGTTCTTGTAGTTCTTAGAAATGAGTTTTTTATTTATTTTTTTGATATTTTTTTTTTTTTGTTTCTTGTTCACCGCCATAAACCTGAAGCAAGAATAATGTATTGTATACTTGAATGCCCTTCAATTTCTGATAGGGTTCTTTGGATGTTTAATGGGTTGAATTGTTAAACCTGAATGAAAGTGATTCCGTGAACTTTAATGCGTGTGCTTCTTGTTGATAGGAGACGCATTTAAATCTAGTGGATCTTATGGTTGTTTGGTTACTATTTGTGTTTGGGCACCTTTTTGTTTTTATTTTGTTTCCTGAATCCTAAAGAGTTAACTCAAAAGTCACGCCTAAATCTAACTAGGGTTTACGTTGCTGGAGGAAGAACTGGATTAAAAAAAAAAAAAAAAAAAGGGAGATTTAGGCCCCGTTTGGTTAGTGTTCCCAACCAAATTCAACCCAACCCAACCTAAAAATTCAGGGATTGATTGTTGGGAATGCGTTTGGCAACGCACAAAACTCAACCCAACCCAACCCAAAAAATAGGAATTGATTATCAAAATCCTAAAGAAACCAGAAACAAAAAAAAGTTATTTCTTTTTGTGCCCAAAAAATTCAATCCAAAGTTCTAACTTCTGACTTCATTTGCTGGCCGACCACCACCACCCGTCGCCGCCGGCCACCGTCCGGCGACCATCGCCGGCCGCCGCCGTTGTCCGGCGACCGACCGCCGTCTCCGGCCACCTCCGGCGGCCTTCCGCTGCCGGCGGTTACCTCCGGCGACCATCGCCGCCCGCCGTCTCCGCCGTCCGGCGATCGTCCGCCGTCTTCGGTAACCTCCGGCGACCTTCCACTGTCGCCGGACGGCCGCCGGCGACCACCTCCGCGACCGTCGCCGGCCACCTCCGCCGCCGCCGCCGTCTGGCCGCCACCAAACAGAAAAAAAATTTAAAAAAAAAATAAATTAGTTTTAGGATAAAATCGTTACCAAACACATTTTGTTCTCAGCACAAAACAAAAATTGTCGTTACCAAACGTAATTTTATTCCCAAAATTCTCAACCCAACCCAATTCAACTCAACCCAACCCATTCCAGTTGGGTTCAAGAAAGTGGGAACACTAACCAAACGCCACCTTAAATTCTAGTTGTAAGATGGCACGCAAAAGGCCATATCTCGAGTGGATCGTTTGAGAAAAAAGTCGCGGTCTAAAGAAGATCCAAAAAATCCTGCTCTCCCCTCTATTGCTATTTTGGCTCTTATACATGCAGCTGAACTTGGCTTTCTTTATTTCGGCTCTTATACAAGCTCATCCTTCAATGGTCATGGACATGGGAAAGTAATTGTTTGGACAAAAAAAATTAAAATATTATTTATGTTATTAACTCAGTTTAGTATTTTTTTTTCCTTTATTTTAAACAAATAAACTACTTAATTTTAAAAGTGCTGTTTATTTTTTACATAAAAATATTTTAAAAGAAAAAAGTAAAAATATGTTTTGTTCTTTTAAGAAAGTCAGAGATATTTACTTTTTGTTTTTTCGTTTGTTATGTTATAAAAAATCATAGAATTAAGCTCTCTTCAAATTTTTTTTATTTTTTTTTTAAAGAGAGAATTTATATGGATGAAATCAGCATAATATCTCTACACAATCTTTAAACTGGCAAACATTCTTTTGATTTTATATTTAAAAAATATTACCAATTGGTCTATTCTAAAATTTTGAAATTGGAAGTTTTCTTAAATTTTGTTTTATGTTTTCTAGAACTTGATTGTATGGGATTGTAGAATAGGAGTGAAGAGATAGATACTCTATATCATTTGGCTTTATACCTAGAAGAGTTTTTTTTTTTTTTACTTTAAATAATATGAGGTTCTATATATTCTAGGTTTTTGTTTTTTTTTTTTTTTTTTATAATGTATATCCTTTTTTAAAAAAAATGAAAACTATTATGAAATTATTTTTTTATCCTTTCTAAAATATTTTTTTTTCTTTTTTTCACCGCATTTATTTTCAGAAAATTTCACAACCCCCAATCTCACCCCTGCCTTGCCTAGTTAACCCAACCCCCCTCCACCCGAGAGAGAGAGAGAAATTTGATGATTTCGCCGGTGTCAGCGACTGTACCAGTGGCCACGTTGGCGGCGCGGTATTGATCGCAAGAAAAGAAGGTGCTATAAGGAAGAAGGTGGAGAGAAAAGTGTAAAAAAATAAAACGTTAGGGGATATAGGTGTTCATACTATAAAGGGTAAAATAGTAATTGAATTAAATAATTTTGATTTATTTTTTTAAGGGGTGTACATTTAGAAACTTCCTTAAATAATACATAAGATACCGCTTATTATATTTTATTGATTGAAATGCCTTTACAACATAATAATTTTTAATTTTAATTTTTATGTTTATTTTTTTATTTTTTATTGTCGTTTCTCACTTCTCTCTTTCTCTAACGGTTCGTTTCGTTGGACGGAATTGAATGAGGGTGGAATGGAATAGAATAATTAATGAAATGAGAGAAGGAATGAAATAGTGAAATATAATAAAATTTATTTTCTCATTTTATTATATTTCACTATTTCATTCAATTTTCAGTTTCTGTTCTCTAATTTTTGTTTATATTTTTAATTTTCAGTTTATGTTATCTAATTTCTATTTCTATTATTAATTTTCAATCTGTTTTCAATTTTCTGGTATCTAATTTTCAGTTTCTGTTCCCAATTTTCAATTCTTATTCTCAATTTTTTGTTTTTAATTTTCAGTTTTTGTTTTCATTTTTTTATTTTTATTCTCAATTTTCAGTTTCTATTATCTAATTTTTTGATTGGGTTAGATCATGCTATAGATATTTTTGTAATTTTAGTTTTGAGTCCATAAAATAAAAATACCAATATTATACTAAAAAGTTCAAATATATGTTAGCACAAATCAACAATAACATACAATTATACAAATAAATAAATAAAGAAAAAAAGACTTAGGTCCATTAAATGCTGAAAAATTAAGTAAAGGTCCAATAACTTAAAATTATAGGCTTATTAAGTGACATTTAATTAATTAAGTATATCACTTTTACTTATTAAACAAATCTATTTTATTAAGGATTTAGGGCTTATTTGATAACGACTTAATTTTTAAGTGCTGAAAATTAAGTACTGAAATTTTAAGTGCTGAAAATTTAAGAAGGTTGTTTGATAAAATTGTGCTGAAAATTTAAGTGTTGAATTTTTTTTTTTATTTGTTTGATAAATACAAAATTTGTATGTTGAAAAATGTTTAATTTACGTAACTACTTTTGAATCAAGATAATGTGAAAAAAAAAAAAAAATTGAGAACAAAACAATAAAATCAAGGTGCCATTTTTTTTTAAAAAAATTATATTAAAATTAAAAATAGAAATTAACCAAAAAATATGTAAATATTATGTATTTTGTTATATGGTTTGATTGCTTAAATTAAATTATAACAATAATTTAAATATAAAATAAAATTAAAATCATAAAATAATCCAAAATTAATCTAATTCTCATTAATCTTAATTCTAATTAAACGATCATAGGGGATCAAGAGTAAAATGGTCAAAATATAATTTTTTTTTTAAATGGAAAATAATGGAGTGCATTAAGCAAAATGAAATAAGTGAAGAGATATTGACTTAATTTTTAACTCACATTTTGACTTAATTTTTAAGTTAATTTAATTAATTAAGTGATATTAATTACATTTATCAAACAAACTTAATTAATTAAGTACTTAATATAATCAGTTTTAAGTACTTAATTTTTTTATCAAACATGCCCTTAATGTAATTAGTTTCAAGTGTTGAATTGTATTATTAGGTTGAGTAATAACAAGATGCATGAGAATTGTGTTTAACAATATAGTGTATTTAAAGTAGTAAGACCCGTTTGACTTAAAGTAATTAAGAGACCTTTGTAATGTCAACAGTTCGAACCTACAAAAACACACTTCTAAGGAGGGATAGTCACACATATTGAATGAGCTAGTCTCACACCCTGTGTGGGTATAGGAATACTTGTGGGTAGATATATAAACAAAAAAACCCCCTCCCCCCCCCCCCCCCCCCCCCAAAAAAAAAAGTGTGTTTACATACAAAACGACGTCGCGTGGCAGATTCGCAACGTCGGTCTCTTTTGGGAGCTTGAATGCTTGATTGATCGAATAACGTTGATGGCCGCCGGGAAGAAGCTTGTTAGCAGGAAAGAAATAGGAAGAAAAATTTAAAAAATGTCGGCGATCGGGCCGGTGAACTGGCAGTGGGAGAACGCCACCGCCGGCGCCCTCGCCGGACTCGCTACTGTCACTTTCTCTCATCCCCTAGATGTTGTCCGCACCAGGTTCCAAGGTCTCTCTTCGTCTCCTTCTAGTCGCGCAGTCTTTTTTCTTTGGTGTGTGTAATGCGTATTCAATACGCATTTACGATCTTATGGCATATTTACAAATTGAAAACGATGTATTAATTTTCAGTTAATGACGGACGAATTCCCAATCTCCCGGCATACAAGAACACCCCTCACGCTCTCTTCTCCATTGCTCGAAACGAGGTATGTTTACTCGTTTTTTCTTCTTTCTAGATTATATCTAAGGAAACTAGAAATTTTCTACCGATGAGCTGTGTGGGATCTATTTTCTGCACTCCTCGTATCTACAACGACGGTCGAATGTTTTCTGAATTGCATGTATTTTCATCTGTTCAAGGAACTACTTGAATTTGAGAATCTTCATCGAGCAATCAATAATAATGCTTTGAAAACAAAATTATGTAAATTAAGAATTGACAATTTACAAAATTTGGACATTTACTAATTGCTAAAGCAGAATTCCATTCCTGGAACTTATTAAAAAAAAAAACAGTGTTGTCGTCTCCCATAGTTCAAATCTGCTGAAATATTCTTAACTACTTGAATGATTTGCTGTAGGGAAAAAAATAGATTGAATTTTCATAAAATGCAGTAATTCCTACAATTGAGTTTTCTAAGCAAGTTTTGCTTATTTCATTCTGTTTTTGTTCTTTCTATGATCTTTCTTCCCATCCAAAAAGGTAATAAAGAAGAATATAAGAAAAGAAAAAAATGTCAACAATTTTTGGGTTACTAACTGTTCACTAATGTTGTTAAAATTTTATTGTATTCTAGTAGAGGACTAAATTGAGTAATAAAAGAAGTATTTGGATCACTACATTTTAATAGATGTATAGAAGGAACTAGAGATTAGATACATTGCCTCATGATGCGTGCCGTAAATGAATGTGCCTTTTTAGTAGTCGTAGCTCTACGATAGAAGTGTCGAAATGGCTTGCAATCCACTTTATTCAAGTTACTGTAACTTATAATGCTTTACTACTAATTTTTAAATATAAAAATTCCATTATATTTTGCAAACTAGTGGGGTTTGAGACTCAGTAAATTTTTTGTGCATGACATTGGTTGACACATGGGATGGCTAGCGGGTGCAGTTGAATAATTGTTTTTGACCTTGTAATTTCTATATATAGTCATATAGTGTAGTGTAAAATTACAATTTTTTGAAACGTCAAGATTGCGTGAGTGGGCGAAGCCAGAAATCTATCATGAGGAAGGCCAAGATAAAGCACACAAGGAAGAGAACAATGGGATTGTTTAATACCAAATGGGTTAATTATTTTTTTTTCTAGTTTGAATACTTAATGCATCATAACTCATTTTCAATACTTTTTCAACCAAGAACAAATTTTCTTTGGTAAGTGGAAACCAAAACTTTTAGTTTTCACTATACAATTTACCGTAATCAAATTACAACCAACCTTCCTTCTTTTATGGGTCAATTGGATAGGTCTTGTTTCTGGATTTGTTATGCGCCTAATATGATAAATTTATTATTGGCAAGAGTACAATATTTTTATGCTGATTCAAATATAACATGTTTAAGTTTATAAAGAAGATTTTCACAAGGTCAAGAGTTAGAGTCTTGCCACAAGCAAGGCTTAAATTTGTAAATGTTGATGTATTCCCTCACCTTGTGTGGGTTCTCAGTTCTGTTACATTATGTATGTATGTTTCTTTTTTCTACTTTTGATTATGGATTCTCCTCCTTTATGAAGGTTTATTATCATTGATTGACGTTTGACAGAAAACTTAATATCGTGCAATTACCATTTGACAGAAAAAAAGAGAGTACATTTTAATCGAAACTGACATTGCTTCCTATGATTGTCACAATCATTAATACTATAAATTGTCAAGCACAGCATCAAAATCAGACAATAAACATTCATCTAACCAGTAGGTAGCATTGTAAACTCCCACATTTATTAAGTTCGGCTTCTTAGGCCTTGTAGATCATTACAAATACTCACATAGTAAATTTATAGGAATATGATCAATACAAGTAGGGAACACAATGATTTTTCTAAAATATCTGGAGAGAGAAGGGGGGAGGGTGGGGGGGTAGCCACTCTTCTTCTTCACATAGCTTAACTCCTCGGTCCTGATTGCATGTATCTTGCCCCTTCTCAAACCTTGCAATGAAATAATTTGGTGCACTGGTTATCTTGTATTTTCACTCCCTAAAGAATGACTCCATCTTCCACCACTGCCCATGAACCAGCAATTTTATGATACGTGGTTGAGAATTCTGTTTCTGCTGTTGCTTTGCTGGAATGTAGAGAACCATATATGAGAGTTGACTTAGTGGTTCACAATATTCTAGCTTCTTTCTTTGTTTACTTATTTTAGACTTTGTTTCTTTGAAATTTAAACATACTTAAGTGACTAAACACTAATCAGAGTTTTATATGCTTCAGGGTTTCCTGGGGCTTTATGCAGGTTTTTGTCCTGCTGTTCTTGGGTCAACTATTTCATGGGGCTTATATTTTTTCTTGTAAGCGCCATGTTCAGGATAGTTTTTTTCTTTTGTTGATATTAATAATAAATGAATAGATATTGTTTATCTGTTCTTTTCTTTCTGGATAAGCTGTTTATGTGTTATATTGAATTCCGAATTCATCCGACTTTGAAAATCGTTGTCTTCAAGACAGTCAAACGTGCAAACACATATACTCTCTGTGTGTGTGTGTCATGTCTGATTTGTTTGCAGCACATGTGAACATATACATATTGTGCTATTTATATTTTGCGGCACATTTCTTTTTAGCAGTGAAGCAGTCCCTATGCTTTCTTGGCAGTTCATGGTTTTATCTCTTTTAGACATTCTTTTAAGAACGTGGGCTATAATCTCTCTATATGAGCTTCCGATGGCGTATTTATATAGTAATTCATATCTCTGGTGGCATATTTTTCATTTGACCTCCCTTTCTTTAAATTAGTAATGTTGAATGCAGAAGTCTCCATTAGGTAGGTACACATTTTTTTTTCCACTCATACCTTCTAAAAGAATATTGTCTGTAGTCAATTATCTGTGAACGGCTACCTCTAAGCATGAAAATATGGAATTTTAACATTAATATTTGTTTTTAGACTAGAAAAGACTTCCTTGACAAGGAATGCTTGCTGACAGAGTTGCTGCTCAGTTTTTCTTTACTGTGTTCTCAAGAAAAGCAATTCTTCTACTTTTATAGAGCAAGCAACCTTCAGTTCACTTGGATTAGTTTTAGTTAATTATAAGGATGTGCTTTATGTGCTTATCCATTTTTTTTTTTTTTTGGCCTTATCTTTTTCCCAAGTTAGGTTGGGGTGTATATCCCATAAACAAGCTGATTTTGTTCCCTTTTCAGCTATAGCAAAGCCAAGCAAAGGTATTTAGAAAGCAGGGAGGAGCTGAGCCCAGGACTTCATCTTGCTTCAGCTGCAGAAGCAGGAGCCTTGGTCAGTATTTTTATCTGTTGCTGTTTTTGAAAAGATGAGCATCCCATATACTGACCAGAAGTAGCTTTTTTGTCAACGGTTTTCACAAGAGAGTGTCATGCCTTTAACTATTGGCATGGCCTTTGTAATTGCTCTCAGGTTTCTCCTCTTGTGTGCATAAAATACTTAGAATTAAAACTGGACACTGATCAAAGTGTGGAAATAAAGGTTTAGTTGAGCTCAAATTACACTATCATTGGCCGACCCACATGGTGCCAATGAAATTAGTGTCAGTTTTATTTATTTTCATTATCTAATGCATAAGTAAAGCATCTGGTCAATTTTTTTATTGGTTTGCTAAGCGTTCTACTTAATTCTTTGCAATTAACCGGTCCATTTTTCTGGTGGTTAATTAATAGTTGTTTTTCTTGGAATTTGTATAAAAGTACATGTTTATTGACAAATGCATCCTACTTACATGAGTAATTGTGACATTGTCAGGTTTCCCTTTGCACCAATCCCATTTGGCTTGTGAAAACAAGATTGCAACTTCAGACTCCTCATCTTCACACTAGACCTTATTCTGGACTCCATGGTTTGCTTTACATCTCAGATGACCTGCTAATAATGTGCTTTCTTAGGTGTTTCTTTTCCTCCGTATAATCAAATAACTGTTGTCTTTAATCTTGGAAATTATATCTATTTTGGCATCATCGTTACTCCTCTTCTTTGAAACATTTCTTTTATCCTTTGCACACTTATTCTCTCAGTAAGGGACCTTGTGATTTGTGACTGATATATATACCATGTCATTCGCACTCACTTTTTTTTCCTGTTTCATTCAAATGAATCATATTTTTTATTCTTTTGTGTATGTATGTGCGTATATGATACATCTGTATCGGCATTTTTTGTTTTACTTTGTTGTCAACTACGGTGTTTTCCTGTTTGTGGTATGCAGATGCTTTACGGACCATTCTTAAAGAAGAAGGTTGGAGGGCACTTTACAGAGGTCTTGGACCTGGTCTTTTTCTGGTTAGGATCTCTTCTATTTTTGCAATATTTTTCCATAATTTTTATATTGTTATGGATATAATTGTTATTATGTTATATTGAATTCCACATTGATGTTGGGCTCCCCAATATCCGTTCGCAGTGGTTTGTCAAAGTCCACCCTGCGCATGAGGGGGTGTGCTGAATCCCACATCGCTTGTGTTACTTGATCTTGAGCTTTATATATAAAGTTGAGGGCAATCCTCCTCTTACAAGACGTCTTTTGAGTGAGTTAGGCCCATTAGATTTCTACTTGTCGTGCACCTATCTCTTGTTTTGAAATCACTCACTAGGTTTTTTTTTTTTTTTTTTTTTGTTATTGTCTTATCAAAGAGGTCCAAGTGGATAGTTATTTAGGATATGAATATTGGCTATGTCGTGAATCTACTTCTCACATGTTACTTCAGCAGGTCACTCATGGGGCTATTCAATTCACAGCATATGAAGAACTTCGTAAAGTAGTTGTTGGATTCAAGTCTAAGAAAAATGAGAAGAGTTCTATCGGTGATGGCAACTCGTTGGTGAGACTCTACCGTTGATGCACGCGTTAAACTTTGGGATCTATAACCAATTCATTGATCCGTGATCTTGTCTGCATACCGTCTGTATGTCCATAGTGACCTGTAGAAGGATAAGATTCAAGTATTTTTACTTCATGTTTACTGCAGGATTCTGTTGATTATGCTATGCTGGGTGCTACTTCTAAACTGGCTGCCATTCTACTTACATATCCATTTCAGGTTAAACTGAAGTCCATATCTATTAATCTTTGTATTTCAACTGAATCATCTTTTTTCACATGATTTGCTCACACTTTTACAGGTTATTCGAGCTCGATTGCAGGTAGCAAACTTCTTCACTTTTAAGTACTTCATTTTTGTATGTATGGGTGTCGTCTTGTGGAATTCTTGAGGGAGAAGTGAGCAAATGTATTGGTTCAGAAACACCCAACCTATTGCAAGAGCTAATTAAAGATCGTAACTTGAAATATTGCATTATCAGTTCATTCTCCTTCCATGACAATGCTAAATTTTTTATTCTTTCGTGTGTGTAGCAACGACCAAGTACAGATGGAATCCCAAGATATGTCGATAGCTGGCATGTTTTGAAGCAAGCTGCAAGGTTAGAATATTGCATAAACTATGTGATTCAATTATTTTTCAAAAGGTTTGCCAACTGGAAACCTTGGTTGTATAATTGCCATTATAGGCAGTTTCATGAATTTTAGCTCTTTCATCAGGCGTTTAGAATAAATAAGCAATTATGGGCATGTAAAAATATACATGTTCTTCAAAGGGGTGTAGGGTGGTCCTTAACCTCTCTCAACCCCAAAAGGTAGCTCATGAGGTAAGGCTTTCTTCACACTCATAGCCTGACCACTGACCCGTCCACATTGATGTCGGATAAGCCGAACAATCTCCTCTCATGCATCGGGCCTTTGGCCAGCCAACCCTCAACTAGTCTCTCTGTCTCTCTCTGACTATTGGGTAATAGTTGTTGTAATTTGAACTCTGATACTAGTGTAGGGTGGTCTTGGGCTTCTCTCGACTCCTAAAGCTAGCTCATGGGATGAGTCTTTCTCTCGCACTCATATCCTAACCACCAGTCCTTTCCACATCCGATGTGGGATTAAACACCACAAGGGGAAATATTGAAATTTTGTGCTTGCATGCAGTACTTCGGTACTCAATTATTTGTCCTATGTTCGCAATTTTTTTTCTATGTACACCATTAATTTGTACTGATTGCTTTGAGAGATTGAAGATCCTTCATCTTGAAATTCACAACTACATAAAATATTTGTAAACCATCCACTTAACAGCCTACTTATGTCAACTTCCTCTGTTTTTGTTTTGCCGGCTAAGCAAGAAATTGCATTTAACGTTGAACTTCCTCTGTTTCACCTTGCAGGTTCGAGGGTTTACGAGGCTTTTACAAGGGTATCACACCAAACCTGCTGAAAAATATCCCTGCAGCCTCCATAACATTTATCGTGTATGAGAATGTTTTGAACATGTTAAAATTGACAAAGAGGAATTATTGAAGATTCTTGTTTTTTCCTCCCTGGTTCTTTTTGGCATTAACTGATTATAGGAGCTGAGCATATGACACAAGAAGGATCATAATCACCATTTTTATGGCTGTCTTACTAGTTGAAGGGGACATCTTTTTTTTTTTTTTTTTTGCCTGCCGCCCCATTTTTCTCCTCCTGCACAGGGATGGCTAGAGCAGAGCGTCAATTGCCCAGAGGATGCGATTTACCGATGGAAAACATGTCCACAACGCTTCTCATCAAGGTTTCTGAGGGCGAACAAACTTCACTGATCTACTCCGGTTTTAGTACTAATTTTTTTCTATTAGTGCTTTGAACACTAATATAGACTGGTAGAGACAGGGAAGGGGCGTTTTACTTCAACAGTTCTATTACTAATTTATTTTTGTTAGTTTTACTCTTGATGCTTACTTTCAGTGCTGATTATATGTATGATTGCATACAATTTTGACTCCCCTCAATATATTGGTTGCACCATGAAAGTCTAATGGTTGTAAAAGAGGATTGTTTTTCCCCCTTTTTCATTTGTATGATTTTAAATGTGCGTCAAGAGAAGCTGCAATTGAAGTATTAAATACACACCAAAGTATTGACTCATATGCTCTTACAGTTAGAAGAGGCCAAATTTTGTGCAGGAATGGACTTTGTGCACATTTTGCTATTCATAATATGAAACTACTTACAGGATGCTATATGGCTGATGAGAGGTATTAGTAGATGGGACACTCTGATCTGTACTGTTGAATTCCACACCGATGTTGGGTCTCTCGATATCTGTTCGCACGTCGATGTTGGGTCCCTCCATATCTGTTCGCAGTAATTTGGCAAAGTTCGCTATGCACTCGAGGGGGTGTGTTGAATCTCACATCACTTGTTTTATGTGGTCCTGAACTATATATAAAGTGTAGAGCAATCCTCCTCTTACAAGGCGTCTTTTGAGAGTGAGTGAGGTCCATTGAGGTTTCTACATGATATCAGAGGTAGGTCTTTTGTCTGATGTTGGGCCTTAATATCTGTTCGCAGTAGTTTGACAAAGTTCTCCCTACGAGTGAGGGGGCGTGTTGAATCCCACATTGATGTTAGGCCTCTCGATATTTGTTCACAGTAGTTTGGTACAGTCAACTCTACGCGTGAGAGGGATTCGATATCCATTCACAATAGTTTGACAAAGTCTATGATGCACATGAGAGGGCGTGTTAAATCCCACATCACTTGTGTTACGTGGTCTTGATCTAAATATAAAGTGTAGGGCAATCTTCTTCCAATGCGTCTTTTGAGCGTTTGTTTTCTACTCTCTCATAAGACAAATTATGTTGCATCTATACCTTAGCTATATTGTGCTATCTTTATTATCGTAAAGTTTTGGTGGAAATAGACTTGTCCATAACCATAGCTGTTATGACTGGTAGCTGGTGATAGAATCTTAGGCATTATTGAGTAACGTTTTTTTTTTTAAGTATTTTTCATTTTTTAAGAAAAAATATTTTTATTTAAATGTAGCATTCGTTTTGCACTTAAAAAATTCTAAATATAAAAGTTAAAACGTGATTTTAACTAATTTTTTAAAAAGCAAAACTAATTGTTTTGTGTTTCTTTGAATTTTATATTATAAGTGATTGATGGGCTAAGTTCTCTTTATCCACTTTTTTCAATTATCCTTGACTTGATCACAGCATACCATACATAAAGTCGAAACACAATGAACATGTAGACTTTGCAATAGATATATTAATTGGATGGAACTGTCCCATAAAATCCGCCGCTTATTAGTTTAATGGAAGCTTAAAACCAACAACCGCTACTTCTTCAATGAAAGAACCCAGTTACAATAAGAAACGGTCGACACTAACTATGGGGTTTTCATCTTCCAAAAAAAAAAAAAGAGAGAGAGAGAGTTTTGTATTAATGGGCTGAAATAATTGGGCCCATCCTAAATGTAACCTTATCCATGGATTTTTGTCCCAAAAAATCTAAAATTTGTTTTAAATCCTAAAAAAAGAAAAATAAGAATACATTTGAAATGTTAAATAAAAAAGTAATAATTTTCCATTTCATCCTCCAAGTTAACTATTTATTTGATTTGAGTGGATAAAGTGAAATTGAAGTTTAATAATTGTTTTTTTGGTAAATAAAATTTCCTAGATAAAAATAAATAAATATATCTAAAGAAATCCTGTTTTTAAATAAAAGATGTTAGAATTTAATCTTTATAGATCTGAATCTATAACACATAAGTTAACATGTCAAATCATCAAGAATTCTAATGTACACGTAAATTACGTACCTAGATCCATTACGATCAATTGACTACCGATGTGAAATTCTGCGACAATCGATCACAAGAAGGACACAGATCGAGCGGGTACATAGTCTTGTTTAACAAAATCTTCGGAGTTCCTCAATGGGATTCGCGATTCACTTCCAGATGGAGAGAAGTAAGCCGTCAAGACGATTTGGTATTATTAGGGACCATAACCCTAGTATTATCTATTTATATGGTGTGATTAGGGTTCCTATAATTTTCTAATCACCCCAACAGTTTTCGGTATCTACACATTTAACCCATATTCTTTTAAGTAATTCACGTGCTTACCCAAATTAGTTAGATCACTTAATTTTAACCCATTAAATTTAAATAGTAAATATAATTGTGTTAATAATATATTGCACAAAATTAGATTAGGAAATAAAATTTCCTAACAATCTCGCACTTGGGTTACATATTATCCATGAAATAATTATATCATAAATTTTTTTAAGCGCGCATCTGTATACTATTTATCCGTAGATTTCTCTTTAAACAAGCTGGTCCATCTCATATATTAGTAATGGAATTACCTTAACTTATATCACAATACAGTCGTGACTAGACCACGATGATCACCATACTAATATACTCAATAACACAGATCAAATGTGGATGAGTAACATGGAAATTACATGCAATGTGATATCAAACATGTCTATTTCCAATTAGTCCAACTTTAGTCTTTAGTGAGATTAATTCAAAGTCCTTAATGCAACGCGAACATTACAACGAAAAATAATCCATTAACTTTATTTTGCAAAAAACTTAAACAATTCAATGTTTAAACCAAAACATATTGAACAACAATGACTCCTACTAAACCAAGGCATTATCAGAAATAACACCCATGTAAGCGGTGTGCTCATGAAAGACTTTAGGGGATAAGCCCTTGGTTAATGGGTCCGCTAGCATAAAATTTGTCCCTATGTGTTCTATAGTAATCGGTTTATCTTGAACTCTCTCCTTAACAACTAGAAACTTGATGTCGATAAATTTCGACTTCGTCAGGCTCCTGTTTGGTATTGGCGTAAAAAACCGCTAAGTTATTGTCATAATAAATTTTCAGTGGCTTTTCAATGTCATCAACCATATGCAGTCTAGTGACAAAGTTTCGCAACCATATTCCGTGATCGGACGCCTCATAGCAAGCAATAAACTCCGTTGCCATGGTCGAAGAGGCTATAAGAGTCTGCTTAGCAGACTTCCATGAGATAGCTCCTCTAATCAACATAAAAATGTAGCCTGATGTAGAGTGCCTGCTATCTTGGCATCCCGCAAATCGGAATCAAAGAACCCAATGATCTCCAAATTGTCTGATCTCTGATAAGTGAGTATGTAGTCTTTTGTTCTCCTCAAATAATGCATAACGTGTTTGGCTACCTTCCAATGTTGCATACCTGGATCACTTAAGTATCTGCCCAAAACTCCTACTATAAATGCTATGTCGGGACGAATACAGACTTGAGCATACATTAGATTCCCTATTGTTGACGCATAAGGAATCTTCTCCATCTTTTTCCTTTCAAGATCATTATTGGGGCATTAATTGTGACTAAACTTGTCTCATTTAGCTACGGGTGTATCTCATAGTTTACTATCATTCATGCCGAATCTAGTCAGAATCTTATCGATATAGCCCTTTTGTAACAACCTAATGATAGCTCGAGAATGATCTCTCAGTATCTGGATACCTAATACAAAATAGGCGTCACCAAGATCTTTCATCTTGAATTTCTTCGTAAGAAATTTCTTGGTTTTGTGCAAAAGCCTATATTGCTGCTAGCGAGTAGAATATCATCAACATATAATACCAGGAAGATATATTTACTCCCACTGAACTAGTGATATATACAGTCATCAATGATATTGACTTAAAACCGTACAAAGTGATGACTCGATGAAACTTGTGATACCATTAATGAAAAGCTTGTTTGAGACCATATATTGATTTCTTCAATTTACAGACCATGGACTTTGGATCTCCCGATACAAAGTTTTTTGGTTGTATCATATAGATCATCTCGTTAATGTATCAATTGAGAAACGTAGTTTTGATATCCATCTGATGTAGCTCTAGATTAAAATAAGCCACCAGTGCTATTATAGTTCTAAAAGAGTTTTTCGAAGATACCGGAGAAAAAGTTTCTTTGTAGTCTATGCCTTCATTTTGAGTAAAGCCTTTGGCAACCAGACGAGCTTTATTTCTCTCGATGATACCCTTCGAATCTTTCTTGATTTTAAATATCCTTTTACAACCAATGGACTTTGTACCTTCAGGTAACTCGACGAGATCCCAAATGTCAGTGTCTTTTATAGACTTCAACTCATCCTTCATGGCATCAATCCATTTTTTAGAGTTAGAACTGCGTATGGCTGGACAAAAGTTGATTGGGTTATCATCTATTAAGCTAACGCCATCCTCATGTTCTTGGAGAAAGACGATATATTCATCTAAACTTACACTTCTCCTCTCCCTAGTGGATCTTCTTGATGCCACTTCTTGAGGTTGTTGAGTTTGTTCCATAGGTTGTGTTTGACGATGAATCTTATTGTTGTCTTGTTCTGGAACAATGTTAGGAAAATAATCCTGAACTTGAGCATTGTTATCCAGAGTCGGAACAGTGTCTTGAACAGCGATAGGTATAGAGACCTAATCACTGTCATTGATATGTTCCCCTTCAAAGAAAACTGTATCTTGAACAACAATAGGTACAGAGACTTGATCACCATCAATAACAGATTCTTCTTTAAAGACAACATTCTTTATATTTCTCTCTCCCTCAAACTCAACACCCTTAAGAAATCTTGTGTTTCCCGTTTCAAAGAAGGATCTTGATGTGGGATCGTAAAACTTGTAACCCTAAGAGCGCATAGCGTAACCAAAAAAATAACAGTTAACTGTTCTTGAGTCTAGTTTTTTTTTTTTTTTTTTCATGTGGCCGATAAGGCCGTGCCTCAGCTAGATAACCCCAAATGTGCAAATGCCTAATGCTAGGCTTCTTACCTGTCCAAAGCTCATAGGGGTTTTTGGTAACTGCTTTGTTGGGTACCCTGTTAAGGATGTACAATGCAGTCTTTTAAAGCTTCTTCCCAAAGTGACTTTGACAAGGGAGAATGACTAATCATACTCCTTAACATATCCTTAAGAGTCCGATTTTGTTGCTCTACAACACAGTTCATGCTATGCTTGCTCGACATGGTGTATTGCGGAACAATTCCACACTCATTGAGGAAAATTGCAAAGGATCCTGGATGTTGTTCTCCTAATCCGTTATTTCTCCCGTAGTATTAGCCACCACGATTTGATTTAACAACCTTATTTTTCTTTCCAATTCGACTTCAGCTTTGAAAGATTTGAAATCTTTCAAGGATTGAGATTTCTTATGAATCAAATATAGGTACCCATAACCAGAGTAGTCGACTATGAATGTAATAAAATATTGTTGTCCATTCCATGAAGCCATAGGGAATAGAGCATAAATATCCATATGTATTAGTTCTAAGACATCTGTAGCTCTCTCATCACCTAATTTTCTTTTGTTTGTTTATTTTCCTTTGATGCACTCAATATAGACTTGAATGTCAGTTAATCTAGTGTTCAAGAATCCCATCCGACACAAGTCTCTGAATTATTTGTTTAGAGCTATGACCTAAGCACTTGTGCCATAAGGTGGCGGAATTCTCATTGAATTTTCGCTTTGTACCACGTGAATTTGTTTGCAGTATTTCATTATAGAAACTAATTTCAAGCATATATAGATTATCAATCAAATAATCGGAACCAATAAAATTTGAACCTTGATAGAGTCTAACTTTATTATTTTCGAAAAAACAATTATAACCTGATTTGTCCAAACTAGAAATAGAATCAAATTCCTTCTAAAAGACGATGCAACAAATGTCTCGTACAAATTCAAACAAAATTCAATTTTCAACCATAATCTAAAAGTCCCTATAGTTTCCACCGTAACTTTATTGTTGTCACCCATAATGATGAATCTTTCAACATCTCTTGGCGGTTGTCTCCACAGGTAACCTTGCATAGTCATACTTATGTGAGCAGTAGCACCAGAATCTACTTATTAAGTATCCATAGTTACGAAGCAAAATTAACTTCAGAACAAACCAAAGTTATAAGCATACCCTTCTTTGCACGCCGGATGGCGTACTTGGAATACTCTTTTTTCACGTGTCCCGTCTTCTTACAGAAGTAGAATGTAAAGACCTCATCCTGCTTCTTTTGTTTCTTCTGCTGAGAAGATTTTTTCGCAGTAACCTCAGTTCTCTACTTTTTCTTAATTTGAGAGGTCGAGGCCAAGTGAGCACTTTCAGTCTTATCTCGCTCTTGTCTCTCTTTTTCTTGCACACAATGAGATATAAGCTCATTGAGGGACCATTTGTCCTTCTGAGTATTATAACTCACTTTGAATTGCCCAAAGTATGCAGGGAAGGAGATCAAAACTAAGTGCACGATCAAGTCATCGGACAGCTCTAACTTTAGTGCCTTTAAATTTGATGCAAGATTGGACATCTCCATGATGTACTCCCTTATGTTCCCTTTAGCCTTATACTTCATCGCGATGAGTTTACCTAGAAGGTTATTCGCCTTCGGCTTTTCGTTTTTGGCAAAGAATTGCTCAATTTCCTCCAGGAACTTCCTGACACTATTGCTCTCAACAATAGAGCCCCGAAACGCTTCCAGAATGGAGCACTTCATAATCATCAAACACATCCGGTTGGACCGTTCCCACTTTTCTATTTTAACCTAATTGAGGTTTTTTGGAGTAGAAGTGGGTCGTTCCTCCCGTAGCGCTTGATCCAAATCCATACAACCGAGAACAATTTTCATAGTTTCTTTCTAGGCCTTGAAGTTTTTCCCTTTCAACATTGGGATATTACTGACTTGAGCAGAAACATTCAGTGCAATAGTAATAGAAACTGTGTAGAGAATAAAATAAACAAGCACACATACAAATATGTCAATAATAAAACAAGACATAAACAATTAATCCATAATTTGGGGACTCATCTCAAGATACCTAACACAACAGTAATTCCTAGTCTTTGTACAAAGGAATTAACTGTAATTAGTACTCTCAGCGCATGAATTAAATGTTGATAATAGGTTCTGTCAAACAATAAGTCATTCTTTGGACCGACTTATTGTTCACATGGAAACTTTATAATCATCATACATTTATTTCCACATATATGTTTTTTATTTGGTCAAACAATAATCTTCTTTTGGGCCGATTATTGATTGCATAGATAATAACCATACTAATATCAAACAATGTCTATTATTTACTTAAACAATAACATTCCTTTGGGCCGGTTATGGTTCGCATAAACAACAAACATCAATGTTTATTATTCGGCCAAAAAATGGTCTTCCTTTGGGTCAGCTATTGCTCCCATAAATAATAAACATTTGTATCTCAATATCTCAAAATAAAATAAATTACACGACAATGATTACTTTAGTAACATATTGTTTCATTTTAAATTATTTCAAGATAAAAGATTATGTTAGTCGACCGTTCTTATGGTCTGTTGATCGAATGTCATAAAACGATTTAAAATTTTCGACGTTGAGGCATTTAATTGGTTGACTGCTCCTTAAAATTTGACCGTCAAACCTATCCTTAAGCAATCAGTTGACTAACCATGAAGGTCCGATCGATCGATTAGTCATCCCAAAAAAATTTCGGATCCTGAATTAGTTAGTCGACCGACCAAAAATGTTCGGTCGACTGGTCCTTAAAATTTGACTGACTAGACTTGTCCTTAAGTAGTTGGTTGATCGACCATGAAGGTTCGATTGATCGATTGGTCATCCCAGAAAAAATTCGGATCCTGAATTAGTCAGTCGACCGACCGAAAAGGTTCGGTCGACTGGTCCTTAAAATTCGACTGACCAAACCTGTTCTTAAGCAGTCGGTTGACTGACCATGAAGGTCTAATCGATTGATTGATCATCCCAGAAAAAATTCGAATCTTGAATCATTCAGTCGACCGACCGAAAAGGTTCGGTCGACCGAATTGGGCAATTGATAGGTGTGAAAAACCTATCTATTTCCAATCGGAATTTATTAGTTTCCGAATATGTTTATATAGTATTTTATTATGTTTTAATTAGTTTTCATACTTTTTATATAAATCAGGTGTGTGGGGGCAAAAAGATAGAAAACTGGAGCTAAAAGGATGAGATCGAACCAAAGTGATTTGAAGTTACGGTGGATAAATAAGCTCGGAGGCTAAAAGATGAAATAGGCCCACCGCTTAGGCATCCAGACCACCGCCTAAGTGGTGAAGATGTTGAGAAGAGCAAAATATTACTGACGGACGACTGCCTAGGCGAAGATTCTATCGCCTAGGCGGAAATCCAGCAAAGGACGCAGAAGGGTTACTGACAGCCGCTCGCCTAGGCGAAGTTTTCTTCGCCTAGGTGGAAATCCAACAGAATGTTCTCCAAGTCCACCGCCTACTTCACCGCCTAGGCGATCAGACCAAACCGACCTTACTCTGCCTAGGCACAATTTCCATCGCCTAGGCAGATTTGCCCTGTACAGTCTTGAGGTATTTTTAGATATTTTTGCTATAAATTTCCCCTCTCCTCCCCCTTGGCCGGTGACTCTCTTGTCCTCTTGGATTTTTGAGCCCCTTAGGTTATATCTAAGGGTATATTTAGGAGTTTTAGGTGTAGAGCTCACATCCCGAAGTGGAGAAGACGGCGAATTGATCGTAGAGCGTTCTTAGCGGTTTATCCTCGGACGAGGTTAAGTTCTTCGATTGTTTTTCCTTATTTATTTATCTTAGGAGTATGTGAGCATGTTTAGCTCGTTATTTTCTTGTATATGCGGCTATGGCCTCGAGTTAAATATGGATTGTAGTAGGGATTAACAATAAATTTATAAATACGTTGTTTGGATGATTTCGGTGTTTCATTTGTGATTGTTCTTCATAGTTTGATTGTATTTATCGTATTATTTGTTTATTATGCTTGGATTAATAAACGGAGAATACGGGGTTGTGACAAACCCCGGATTCGGATTAAGGTAAACAAACGCCACGATTCTATAACCCGGTCGGGGTTAGAATCGTGGACAATCGATCACGTGGGGCAAGACACACACTACCTAGGGTCATTAATACGTTGAGGGGGACCTCTTCGTTGGCTCGAAATTGCATTATATCCCTCGTCTTACACTTGGGAGAGGTGGTAAGGGAGTTTTAGAACGGAGATTGTCGATAGGGTAAATACAACGCGACGATCCAATAACCCGGGAGGGAGTTGGATTGTGTGTAATCAATGATACTGGGTGAGACTCACGTGACTTAGGATCGTTAATACGTTGAAGGGGACTTCTTCGTTGACTCGAAATCATGTATTCCCCCGTCTTACACTCAAAAGAGGTGGCGGTGGAGTTTATGTACCGAGATTGTCAAATAGGTCGAACACCGTAAACGTGAGTAAATCGAGATGGAACACGTATTTGTAAACACGTTAATCCCTAGGCAATTTTTCACCCTAAAACATATTAACATAATAGTGTAGTTAATTTATGTTATATTAGTATTAGTTTAATTAATTAAATACATTTATTTTTCGCCTAGATAAACTTAAGTCACAACAAACGCGATATTCGATAGTAACGACACCAATCCCTATGGATACGATAACCCGATCTTAATGATCACACTATACTAAAACTTAGACTTCGTATACTTGCGAGTGTAAGTAGCGGCGTATTTTTCCCGCGCTACCAGCAATCCTTGGCATCCCGTATCGATCGGTTTACCGACCAAGAAGGGTTAGTTAACTGATTGATCCAGATCCAAAAATACCCCTTTATTGAATCGGTTGACCGATTCCTAAGAATTAGGGTATTGATTCAACCATAATTCAACCAGATCTAATTTCAATTTCAATTTTGACCATGATTCAATCCTATTTTGGAAAAACACAAAACATGAAAGTTGAAGATATTGTTTTGAGATTTCCATAGAATTTTGAATTATCTTAATCGGAGTTTGTATGAGAAAGTTATGACAAAAATACGAACACTTGTCAATATTATCCAAACATTCTCTACACCAATCGATTGACCGACCTGTTTAGATCTGGTTTAGATTTGACGTTTCTATAGTGAAAATACCCCAAAAATCTAAAAATTGGGATTTTTCGTTCTTTAGATTCGTAATATTTAGTAAGAAATCATATAAATTATGCAAAACACATAAAAACCTTAATATTTTCTCCCACTATTTTCTCAAATAAGCAAACTTTAATGGAGAAAATATAAACCCTAAAATTCTACTAATTTAAAAAACTCAAGAACCCTAATGATTCAACATGAAGTAGGCTCCGATATCACTTGTTGGGATTTAATCCCTATAGATATGAATTTATAACATCTAAGTCAACATGTCAAATCACCAAGAGTTCTAATATACATGTAAATTACGTATCTGGATCCATTATGATTAATTGATTATTGATGCGGAATTATGCGACAATCAATCACAAGAAGGACACGGATCGAGCGGGTATGTGGTCTTCCTCAACCAAATCTCTAGAGTTCCTCAATGGGATTTACGATTCACTTTCAAATGGGAGAGAAATGAGCTGTCAAGACGATTAGATATTATTGGGGATTATAACCCTAGTATTATCTATTTATATGGGGTGATTAAGATTCCCATAGTTCCCTAATCACCCCAACAGTTTTCGATATCTGCACATTTAACCCACATTCTTTTGAGTAGTCTACGGGTTTACCTATATTAAATAGATCACTTAATTTTTTCCCATTAAAAATAAATCGCAAATATAATTGTGTAAATAATATGTTTACCTAAAATTAGATTAGGAAGCAAAATTTCCGAACAAAAGATGCCAACACCACATTTTTAAGTCTTATGCCATACGACAGTATAAACAGGGTTATAAATTTCATTTTTGCAATTTTTTCTTAAAAATGGGAGTCTCAACTCTCTTTTTAATAGAAATTAGTTCTAGACTCATGCGTTATGTGGATCTAGAAAAATTTATATTTGCATATATATATTTTATTTGAATATTATGCTTAATTTTTATATTAGTCTTTATATTTAATATATTTTATGAAAGTGTAGCAAAAATAAATTTTAATGTTGAGAAATAAAAGTAAACTTGGAACTGTTTATGTGAACCTCTAAGACTGTTAATGTTCATCACTCATATTTATTTTCCTAAAATAATCAATAATAAGGAAATAACCTCCTAGACCGATTTTTCAAATTTTGTAATTTTTTTCTTCAAATAAAAGTTTTAAAATAATCTAATAGGTAATTTTTATGTTGTTTAATCATCTATATTATTTGGTTAAGAATTATTAAAATATTTTTTTGAGCAAATAAAATTGAATAAATTTTATAAGTAATTAATAGATAGAGAAAATAATTTTATTAAAAGGTTGGACACAGAGAAGGAGATGAAAAAAAATATGGTCACGTATAATTAATTATAATGAAAAAAATCATTAACTTAAATATGGGTAAATTTTAATGAAGAAACCTACAACAATATCCCGTCATTTGAAAAATATCTCCGAAAGCCCCTTCCTTGTTAAATATAAAATTACTTTTTTGTTCATTTTACTATACTATTAAAAAAAACTAAAACTATCTAACAAATGAATTGCTCTTATAACCCTCTTAAAAAATTAATATTTTGGTAAAGCTTGATTTTTGTTTTTAAATTTTATTTATGTAATACATTTTTAATGTTAGGAAATCTCATTTCCCAATCTGTATTGGACAACATATTATTAATTCAATTACATTAGCCATTTAATTTAATAGATTGAAATTAAGTGATCTAATTAATTTGGGTAAGCTCGTAGACTGCTCAAAATAATATGGGCTAAATGTGTAGATACCAGTTTTTATTAGGTTAATTAGTGGATTATGGGAACCTTAATTACATCGATATATAAGGCATGTTATAAGGTTATGGTCCTCAATATACCAAATCTCAATATTGTTTTCCATCTCCTCATCTGGAAGAGAGACGACGCTCCCAATAAGAATTAAGGAGATTTGGTTGAGGAAGACCACAAACCAACCCTGTTCGCTCTCCCCAGTTCGCGTCCCCTTCGGCACGAGATTGACTGTCGTAGTATTTCCGCAATAGTAGGAAATCGTTGGCAATGGATCCAGATACATGATTTATGTGTTTATAGAACTTTTGATGATTTGATATGTTACTTAGGGTTTATAGATTCAAATCTATATAGGGACTAAAGTCCCAACAAGTGGTATCAGAGCCCACTTCATATTGAATCAATAGAGTTCTTAGGGTTTTCCAAATTTGTAGAATGTTAAAGTTTCTATTTTCTCTATTAAAGTTTGATTCGTTGTAGAATTGTGGCAGAAAACATTAGGGTCATCTGTGGTTTGATTTATTATTGTTGAAAACTACGAATTTGTTACAGATCTAAGGAAAGAAAAATCTTATTTTTTAGAATTTTTGGGTATTTTTTTCTGCAGAAAAATAAAGAAACGAATCGGAATTCAACCTCTGACAGAATAGTCGATTGACCACCCAAAATCGGTCAATCGATTCATGTGGAAAGGATCACTCTTTCGGCCTCTAACCGAATCGGTCAACTAATTCGTGCAGATGTTTACCATTTTTGGTTTTGACTGAATTGGCCGACTGAATCTCAGGATTTGGTCCACCGACTGCTTTAGAACAGAGGCCAATTGGCCTCTGTCCAATTCGGTGAACTGAATTTTCAAGACCAGTCGACCGACTGGATGTCCGAATGCCAGAAACTTTAACTACCGAACTAATCTTTCTTGTGTAATTTATTTTTATTTTGGGATATTAAGATGTTGATATTTTTTATTTATGCGAACAATAGTCGGCCCAAAAGAAGATTATTGTTTGACCAAATAATAAGTATTGGTGTTTGTTGTTTATGCGAACCATAATCAACCCAAATAAATATTATTGTTTAACTAAATAATAGATATTAATTTAATATATGTATGATTATTATTTATGCAATCAATAATCGGCTCAAAGGAAGGTTATTGTTTGGCCGAATAATAAACGTATCTGCGATGATAAATACGTGATGATTGTAAAGACTTTTTCATGTGAACAATAGTCGGTATAAAGAAAGGTTATTGTCTGACAGAACTAATTGTCGATATGTGATCATTGCACTGAGAGTACCACTTACAGTTAATTTTTTTGTCCAATGATTAAGAATTAATGTTGTGTTAGGTATCTTGAGATGGGTTCCCAATTTGGATTATTTGTTTATGTCTTGTTTTAATTTTTATGACATGCTTGTGAGTATGCTTATTTATTTTGTTCTCTATACAGATTCTTTTGCTAGTGCCATGAATGTTTTTGCCCAAGTCAGCAACATCCCAATGCTGAGCGAGATGAACTTCAAAGTCTGGAAAGAAACTATGGAAATTGTCCTCGGTTGTATGGATTTGGATCAAGCACTTCTGAAGGATTGACCCATTGTTACTCCGGAAAACCTCAATGAGGTTAAAATTGAAAAATGGAATCGGTTTAACCAAATGTGTTTGATGATCATGAAATGCTCCATTCCAGAAGCATTTCGGGGCTCAAAGGGCCAAGAAGTTCCTGGAAGAAATTGAGCAATATTTTGCTAAGAACAAAAAGTCGACAGCGAGTAACCTTTTGGGTAAACTCGTCTTGATGACGCATAAGAGTAAAGGGAATATAATAGAGTACATCGTGGAGATGTCTCATCTCGTGTTGAAACTAAAGGCACTAAAGTTAGAGCTGTTGGAGGACTTGCTCGTGTACTTGGTTTTGATCTCTCTTTCTATACACTTTGGGCAATTTAAAGTGAGTTATAATATTTAGAATGACAAATGATCCCTCAATGATCTTATATCTCACTGTGTGCAAGAAGAAGAAAGGCAACAACGGGATAAGACTGGGAGTGTTGACTTAGCCTCAAACTCTCAGAACAAGAAAAAAAAAAAAAAAAAAGAAGAGCTGAGGTTGCTGTGGAAGGATCTTCTCAGTAGAAGAAATAAAAGAAGTAGGTTGAGGAATTTACCTACTACTTTTGCAAGAAGTCGGGACACATAAAGAATGAGTGTTCCAAATATGTTGCCTAACGTGCAAAGAAGGGTATGCTTCTAACTATGGTTTGTTCTAAAGTTAATTTAGCTTTTGTACCTAAGGATACTTGGTGGGTAGATTTTGGTGCTACTACTCACATAAGTATGTCTATGCAGGGTTGCCTGTGGAGTTGACCAACAAGTGATGCTGAAAGATTTATCTTTGTGGGCGACGACAATAAAGTTGTGGTGGAAGCTATAGGTACTTTCAAATTACAGTTGAAAACTGAATTTTATTTGGATTTGCTTGAGACTTTTGTTGCACCATCTTTTAGACGGAATTTAATTTATATTTCTAGTTCGGACAAATCAGGATTTTCTTATTCTTTCATAAATAATAAAGTTAGTCTCTATCAAAATTCAAATTTTATTGGTTCCGGTTCTTTAATTGATAATCTGTATATGCTTGATGTTAGTTCCTATAACGAAATACTGCAAACAAGTTCACATGGTATAAAACGAAAATTAAGTGAGAATTTCGCCACCTTTTGGCACGAGCGTTTAGGTCATATCTCTAAACAGAGAATTCAGAGGCTTGTGTCAGATGGAATTCTTGAACCCCTAGATTTAACAGACTTTCAAATATATGTTGAGTGCATCAAGGGGAAATTAACAAACATTAAAAAATTAGGTGCTGAGAGAGTTATAGGTGTCTCAGAATTAATTCATACTGATATCTGCAGTCGATTCCCTACGGCTTCATGGAATGCACAACAATATTTTATTACATTCATAGATGATTACTCCAAATATAGGTACCTATATTTGATTCACGAGAAGTCTCAATCCTTGGACATTTTCAAGTCTTTCAACGCTGAAATTGAACTTCAACTTGGAAAGAAAATTAAGGTTGTCAGATCGGACCATGGTGGTGAGTACTATGAAATAAATGACAGATCAGGAGAATAACGTCTAGGACCCTCCACAATTTTTCTCAATGAGTGTGAAATTGTTTTGCAATACACCATTCCAGGCAAACCTATCATGAACGTGTTGCAGAGCGATGAAACCGAACTCTTAAGGATATGGTAAGGAATATGATTAGTCATTCCTCCTTACTATAGTCACTTTGGGAAAAAGGTTTTAAAGACCGTAGTATACATCCTTAACAAGGTACCCAACAAAGCAGTTGCCAAAACCCCATATGAGTTTTGGATAGGCAAGAATCCTAACATTAAACACTTGCTCATTTGGGGTTGTCCAGTTGAGACATGGCCTTATAGGCCACATGAAAGAAAACTGGACTCAAGGACGATTAGTTGTTATTTTGTTGGTTACGCTGAATGTTCTCGGGGTTGCAAGTTTTACTATCTCACATCAAGATCCTTATTTAAAACGGAAATGTGAGATTCCTTGAGGATGTTGAGTTTGAGTGGGAAGAAAATATAATGAATATTGTCTTTGAAGAAGAATATGTTATTGATGGTGATCAGGTCTCTATACCTATTGTTGTTCAAGACACAAGTGTCTTAGAAGAAAGATCTGTTATTGACGATGATCGGGTCTTTATACCTATCGCTGTTCAAGACACAGTTCCGGCACTAGATAACAATGTTCAGGCTCCTATTCCTAACATTGTTCTAGACCAAGACAACGATGAGATTCTTCCTCAAGTACTTATAGAACAAATTCAACAACCTCAAGAAGTATCATTAATGAGATCCACTAGGGAGAGGAGAAGTGTGATTTCAGATGAGTATATCATCTTTCTCCAAGAACATGAGGATGGCATTGGTTTAACAGAAGATGACCCAATCAACTTCTGTTGAGCCATGCGCAATTCTAACTCTCATAAGTGGATTGATTCCATGAAGGATGAGTTGAAGTCTATGAAAGACAATGATGTTTGAGATCTCGTTGAGTTTCCTGAAGGTGCGAAACCTATTGGTTGTAAATGGATATTTAAAACCACTAGGGATTCGAAGGGTAATGTCGAGAGAATTTCTCTTCGGTATCTTTGAGAGAATCTTTACTCAAAAGGAAGGCATAGACTACAAAGAGACTTTCTCTCTGGTATCTTTGAGAGAATTTTTAGAACTATAATGGCACTGGTGGCTCGTTTTGATCTAGAGCTGCATCAAATGGATGTCACGACTACGTTTCTCAATGGAGACATTGACGAGGCGATTTATATGGTACAAACAAAATTTTTCGTATAAGGAGATCCAAAATCTATGGTTTACAAGTTAAAGAAATCCATCTATGGTCTCAAACACACTACCTGCCAATAGTATCATGAGTTCCATCAAGTCATCACCTCGTATGGTTTTGAGACGAATGTCGTTGATGACTGTGTATATCACAAGTTTAGTGGGAGTAAATATATCTTCCTGGTATTATATGTCGATGATATTTTGCTCGCTAGCAGCGACATAGGTTGTTGCACAAAACTAAGAAATTTCTGACGAAGAAATTTGAGATGAAAGATCTTGGTGGCGCCTATTTTGTATTAGGTATTCAAATATTGAGAGATCATTCTCGAGGTATCCTTGGGTTGTCACAAAAGATCTATATCGATAAGGTTCTGAGTAGATTCGGTATGAAAGATAGTAAACTAAGAGACAAGCCCGAGGCTAAAGGAGACAAGTTTAGTCTTAAATAGTGCCCCAATAATGATCTTGGAAGGAAATAGGTGTAGAAGATTCCCTATGCGTCGACAGTAGGGAGTCTAATGTACGCACAAGTCTGTACTTGTCCCGACATAGCATTTATAATGGGAGTTTTGGGTAGATTTTTGAGTATCTAGGTATACAACATTGGAAGCTAGCCAAATGCATGATGCGTTATTTGAGGAGAAAAAAATATTACATACTCACTTATCGGAGATCGGACAGTTTGGAGATCATTGGGTTCTTTGACTCCGATTTTATGGGATACCAAGATAGCTGGCGCTCTACATCAGATTACATCTTTATGTTGGCTGGATTAGCTATCTCATGGAAGTCTGCTAAGCAGTCTCTGGTAACTTCTTCACCCATGGCTGTGGAGTTCATTGTTTGTTATGAGGCGTCCAACCATAGAATATGGTTGCAAAACTTTGTTACTAGGTTGCGTGTGGTAGATGGCGTTGACAGACCATTAAAGATTTATTGTGACAATAACTCAATAGTGCTTTACTCCAACAATAACAAGAGCTCGAAATTTATCGATATCAAGTTTCTAGTTGTTAAGGAGAGAGTTTAGGATAAACAGATTTCCATAGGACAGATTCTATGCTAATGGACCTATTAACCAAAGGGCTTAACGCCTAAGGTTTTTCATGAGCACACTGCTCATATGGGTATTATTTCTGGTAATACCTTTATTCAGTAGGAGTCACTTTTATGTTCTGTATGTTTTACTTTAGACATTGGATTGTTTAAGTTTTTTGCATAATAAAGTTGATGGTTTTATGATTTCTATGTGCGATGTTCAAATTGCATTAAGGACTCTAGATTGATCTCACTAAAGACTAAAGAAGGACAAGTTAGAAATAGACATGTCTGGGTTCACATTGCTTGTAATTTCCATACTATTCATCCATATTTGATCTATGTCATTGAGTGTATTAATATGGTTATCATCGTGGTTTAGTCACGACTGCATTGTGATAAGAGCAGCGGTAATTCCATTACTAGTATGTGAGATGAATTAGATTTTTTAAGGAGAAGTTTAAGGATAAATAACAAATAGATGCCCAGCTGAGGAATTTTGTGATATAATTGTTTCAGGAATAAAGATGTAGCCCAAGTGAGAGATTGTTAGGAAATCTCATTTTCTAATCTGTATTGGGCAACCTATTATTAATTTAATTATATTAGTTATTTAATTTAATGGGTTGAAATTAAGTGATTTAATTAATTTGGATAAACCCGTAGACTACTCAAAATAATATGGCCTAAATGTGTAGATACCAGTTTTTATTGGGATAATTAGGAGATTATGAGAATCCTAATTACACCGATATATAAGACTTGTTATAAGGTTATGGTCCCCAATATATCAAATCGCAATACAGTTTCCCTTCTCCTCATCTGGAAGAGAGACGACGATCCAACAGGAATTAAGGAGATTTGGTTGAGGAATACCTCAAACCAACCTCGTTCGATCCCCCCTGTTCACGTCCCCTTCTGCTCGAGATCGATTGTCGTAGTATTTCAGCAATAGTAGGCAATCGTTCGTAATGGATTCAGCTACGCGATTTATGTGTTTATAGAACTTTTGGTGATTTGACATATTGATTAGGATTTATAGATTTAGATCTATATAGGGACTAAAGTCCCAGCATTTAATTTTATTATTTTTATTACTTTGGGATCAAATGATGATTATTACATTTTTCTTGTATTTAAAGAGTACGTAGTGTTAAATTTTTGAATTTTAAAATTATTTTGAGAATAAACAATATTGATTTGTGTAATATATATTCTAATTTTTTGACTACTTTAGAAATCAAATAATTTTTTTACAATTTTTTTTTAATATTTAAAGAGTACTTACTGCTAAATTTTTAAAATTTAAAATTATTCTAAGAATTACATATATTGTATTTAGTTATTTTTTTTTAATTGTTTAATAAAGTATTCATACGAGAGTTTATTTATTAATAATTTTACTCAGATTAAAAAATAATCGCCTCGTAGATTTTCTAAATTGTTATTTTTATGTCTTTGGTATGTAAATAAGCTAGAAGTTGTGAAGAACTGCCTATTGCCATCAAACTCTCCTTGCAGCAATTTCCTCATAATATATATATCTATATATTTTGGCGTTTCATGTATTAAAACGGGCTTCATTTTTATTTCTCATTGTTGTTGCTGGCGCCTACGACCAACGATACTTCACTAAGTCTCTCAGGTATGGCATCGCTCTCTGTGTCTCTCATCATCCCCGAGCTCGGATCTGTCTATCAATTTCCCATTCATGACTCATAAAATACTTCTCTCATCCAGATCCGTCTCAGATCTGGCTCTCGACATCAAATCTTACCCTCGCCGGACCAACAATCCGGTGATTCTCACTCTCAGACGGAATTACGGATACGGTCGGATAACACAATTGGTTCCGTAGAGGATCCATGTTTGGTGCATGATAAAATCATCTCTTCATTTATCTATATTTTCATCACAATACAATTAAAGAGCCTTATTAGACCTGACTCAGGTAAAACCCTGCAGTGAATCTGTTCTACAAACCTTTCCACCAAATCCGCAGTAACCGGAATCTCTATCCAAATAAGAAGGAACAAGGATAACTTGACTATCAGACCAAGTGCAATCCCTTTAGAAGCAAATAATTCAACTTTATCTAAATGTAATCTGAATAAAACTCGTCCTTCCAGTGAAAATCCAGTTACCTTATGGTACATTGAAGAAGACATTTGTTCTTCACCATGCCAAATACATTCCAAAACCTTCTCCAGTGGCAGTGGCAAATCATTCAGAACCTCGCCAACAACCATGAACACCACAAACCATCCTCAACCATTGGGATTGAACAAGACATAATAGATATCTATGGAAACATCCTCAATAACACCTAACTATCCCGTTAGGAAACCCCTACATTGTGTTTCCCCTCTTCATCCATAGTCCATGAAAACCCATTAGAAAACCCTCAGACATAATATCATGCCATTTGACTTCCTATTGATTTTTCTAAATTCATTTTTGGGTATTGACCTTAATATTAATAGAAGTGTTGCTTCTGATCAAGTTTTAATTCTCATATAGAATTGCGCTCTGTATGACACTTATTAAACCTTTTTCCTGTCAGAGGTTGTGGATTAGTGAGATGGTTTTCTTGTTGTTTTACCATACAAGTATGATCATTGGACCTTATTTTAAGATTTTTTTTTTTTTTTTTTATTCTATAAAGTATAGACAACTGAAACTTCCAGTAGTGGAGGTGTGTTTACATTGTTATTCTTGATGATGCATGCGCTTGTTGTGAATTTGAGCATGGCTTTATGCTTGGAGTAGGTGGATTGGTGGGTATGGAATGGATGGCTGTGGTCGAAAGGGATGGTTTGCAATGGATCATAATAGAAACTAATATAGGAGCATGCAATAGTTTTAATTGATAGATTTATAAATGATTCTGGTAAGAATAATTGGTAGAGAGTTAAATTGCGGGATTTTAGGAGCACGGTCATTTAGGAGGTCATGGTTTGGTTAATTGTGTTGATTAAATTGTTATTACCTGTAACGACTTGATTTCCTAGGGTCACTACTTGGTTTCTCCCTAAGGAGAATTAATACTAAAATGAATAACCAATAATTTATTTCTTGTAAATCCGAGAAATTTTACAAGCTACGACGGCAATTTTATTTATCGACGACGATATTTTTATTAAATAATCAATATTTTAATTAATAAACATCCGATAAATTTTATACACGATGACGATATTTAGAATTATCAAATTTATGATTTATTATTTTATCGAATTGAATTTATAACGGTGGATAATAAATACAACTATTACAATTTTAAATAGAAATTCAACTAAAATTCCTGCCTCCGTTTTCCTCTTACCGTTTCAACTCAAATCAAATAACACCGAACGACCACTATTTTGTTTCATAAATCTGTGAGTTTTTACAATGCGATGGCGACAATAAAATTTATCGACTTATTGAATAATTTTTCAACCGTAAATAATCAATGCAACTATTACAAATTAGCTAGAAATTTAAATAACATTCTATCTAATTCACCTTCTACAAGTTAACCAAAATAGTAAAAATAAAATAATGATGAAAATTTAAACTACTCACATTTAATAGATTCTTTACCAGTGGCTATTACATAAAATAATATTATTTAATGAAACTAATAATGATCATTTGGCAATCAAATGTAAACTTTTACAAGTGGTGAAAAATTCCAAAAACAAAAGAAAATTCGCTAATAATTATATTTTGTAATTATAATGGTCGATTTATCGAGTCAATTTTTACACCCGTAATTTATAAATATATTTGGTAAAAATTTTAAATAGAATTTCAAATAAAATTCCCGGCGCGGTTTTGCTCTCACCGGCCATGCAATCAAAACTGTGGGGTTGTGAGTCAACGCTCAGTAAAACTCCAACCCCTCTAATACGTGTATTAAATTAATGCGACAATTAAAATACATTGGTATGACTTCCACATAATTTTTATATAATCATAATTATTTTGTCAAATTTGATAGTTAAAATTCAACAACAAGAATAACATAAATCACACGATAGGAAAATTAAATACATAAATTAAAAGAGTTAGAAATTCTACTTGAAATCCGAAGTCGGAATCCAAACCGAAATTGGAATACTAAAAAGAAACGTTCAAAACCAATAATGATTATTTGAAATGAAAATTGACAGTTTTCAATTCTAACTCTGCGGCTCCAATACATGCTGATCATGGGTAGCTCTTATCCTTACTAATATAATATATATGCACATATATCCTTTTCAAACTACAAACCTGTGACCATATATATAGAGAATTATTATTATTATTATTATTATATGACACATGATACGTGTCACTTTGCATATATATATATATATATATATATATGTTTTGGCTCTTGTGGTTTTCTTCCTTAAAAAGTAAACCATTTGAGTCGTATATTTATTTATTTATTTATTTACTTATTTACACAATATCCCCTCTTAAAATAAAAGGAATATTAATTATACCCTAAAATTCTTAAAAATATATTTTAAATAATGCATTTGTCCCAAAATTTAAAAAATCAATTTAAAATAAACATTTAACTCCAAAAAATTATCAAATATTATTTATATCATAAATTTGAAAAACAGTCAAAAAAATATTAAACTTTTATATAAAATAATATTTTTAAAAATATAAATTTTCGGGGTATTATCGAAATATGTGTACTGTTATGTCTATTGGAATTTCGGGTCCAGTAACATATTTCCTTACCGGTATGTGTGCGATATCATGTAGGGAATTTATTATGGTATACCATGGGATACCGGTACGATCCATATTCAATATCCATGGTATATTTATATTTATTATGGTATACTAATTATACCATGGTAAACTAATTATATGGTATACTAATTATACCATATTAAACATCCATAATGGTATATCAATATCGATTTCCCAAAAACCAATTCTCCTCAACTATTATTGTACATTTATTATTTAATCGATATCACGATAGGGAGTTTAAAATTAACATTCAACTTCAAAATTATCAACTATTATTTATACCACAAGTTTACGAAATAATCCCAAAATAATATTTTTCAAAATATAATTTTTTCGGGATATTACACTTTGCTCTTTATAAATTTTATATAAAAACCATATATATTATGTAATATCTATACGTCTAACGTGTGAGTATTTGGACATGAATGACAATGGGAGGGGAGAAATAGAAGGCTAGAAATGCCGGTAAAACCCTTAAAAATATCACGTGCGTGGCATCTGTACAAAATTGTAATAGGGATAATAACTTGGACTATAGTGGGATAGTTAGAAAACTTTAAGGTGTTATACGTTCAAATTGAAACCATTGAGATCAAATTGAGATTTTGGTCAAATTTCATGGGTACAAAGTGTCAAAACCCCTAGCTATGTTATTGATAAAAATACTTTTATGTCGTGTTTTAATGGTGAGAATTTTGGTTTGGGAGCTTCTAAATGTATTTCCTTTTTTCTAGTTATACACCCTATAATAAATAAATAAAATTCATTTAAAATAATTATTATTTTATCCTTCAATTAAGAAACACTCTGGTTTTCTATTTTTTACGCTCTCCCCTCTTTTCTCTTTCTTTCTTCTGGTGAATACCTCGTTGGCGTAGCTATTGACGCGTTAGCCGACGCCGCCCCGACACAAACTTTTGTCTCTAATCTTATTCTCTCTCTCTCTCTCTCTCTCATATATTTTAATCTCTATTGTCTTCCATCCTCCCTACCTGACCATTCGCCACATCCCACTCCCTACACCTGTAGCCACTTTCTACCTCTTGTAACTGTCAGCCACCAACTGTCCCATAATCCCTCTCATCTTCCTCTTCTTCTTCGTATCTTCTCTCCCTATATATGTATGTGTGTGTGTGTTTATATATATATAGAGAGAGAGATAGAGAAAAAGAGAGAAAAAAAGAAAGAAAATGAGAGGAGGAGGAGGAGGAGGATGGTGGGGTAGGGGGTGGACGACATTGGCAAGGAGTGGGGGATGGTCGGTGATTGCTGGGGTAGTAGGGGATTCTAAGATACTAAAAAGAGATAAAGAATAGTATAGATTGATCTAAAAAATTAACATAAATATATAAGAAAAATTTATTATTTAGTCCATAAAAGATATAGAAATAAAAAAATAGACCCCCAACTACTATAATAAAATTTTTAGTCCTCAAAGATTTGTTACAAAATAGTCATATATTCTTTAACCATCGTTTTCCATAATTTACATAAAATGCAATCTGCAAAATACATGAACATGAACATTTTTATTTTGCTATTTTTAATATTTAATACATGTTAATGGGCTGATTGTGGTTTGATGAACGTTCATACTAGTTTTGTTTTTTGTGAATATTCATTGTGGTTGGTGAATGCACATACCGGTATGTTTTTGTTGATCTTAGGATTTATTTTCAGTGTTTTGATATGAAAACATTCTAATAAGAACATTCATTAAAGAAGGAACAAAAATCAGCAAAAGAACATCAATAAATAAACAAAACTTTACCAAAATCAACAAAGAACACAAATCAAAACAGAGCTGAATCGGCAAAATGTGTTCCCGATCTGAATTTTTCCAAATCTTAAAAAGTTTCTTAGGCACATATCAACAACAATAAATCAAAAACATGTAAAAAAACTCTAAGATCAACAAAAAACAAATCGATGCAAACATTCACCATATCGCAAATGAACATTAACCAAAACACGTAGCGATATGAATATTTACAAAAAACAAAACTCAGATATAGGATTTCCCAGATCTGATGTTCATTTCCGATTACCGAAGGCTGGAGATTGAACATTCCAGATCTGTACCACAATGAACGTTCACCAAACATTATTTTTCATTTTTTTTTTCTCATTCGCCGTTTCCTTTACCATTTGCCGATGTCGACGAAAACGAAATCGCCACCTCCATTCGCCAACATCCATTCGCTATTGCTAGACTTTTCAGATGTAGAAAGTTTTGGAATTAAAATTTTCTAGATCTGAGACAAAGATGAAGACGTTGCTGACAAAGACAAAATCGCCACCGCCGTTTGCCAACTACCACTCACCGTCGTCGACGAAGTCAAAATTGCCATTGTCCTTTCACAATTGCCGTTCTTTGCTGTTGGACTTTTTAAATCTGGGATTTTTCATATATGAAATTTTCCAAATCTAAGAGAGAGAGAGAGAGAAAGCATGACCAACATCGGAAGAGAGGTTGCGTTATGGCAAAAGATGAAGACGATGATGGTGGTGAATGTGAACAGAGGCAACAAATATGATGACAGAGATGAATATGAAGAAGACGAAGAATGCAAAAAATACGATGAAGATAATGTATCCGAATGTTGGGTGTTGGTGAACGGCGGTGGCGAATGGATGATGAACAGATGACAATGGATTTGAATCAAAAGAAAAATAAAGAGAGAAAAATAGGGGGCGACTGAAAAATGGAGAGAGAGAAAGAGGGACTGAAATGATAGAGAGAAGCTAGGGTTTGTTTATATTTATACAGAGGTCCAGTCGTTCGTTCACTATTTTTTTAACTATCAAAGGATTAAATACTAAGAAAGGGATTAAAAAATAACCTAAATGTTTAAAAGGTTATTCGACTAAACTAACACTAACATAAGGGTTAAACAATAAACAAACCAACATACAATGTGTATTTATATATAGTCTTATATATCTTATATCTAATTGAAGAGAGAAAACATATTTTTTTATACTTAAAGATAGAGAATATGTTTTTCCTATATATATTGTTGGTGTCCGAAAGTTCTAGACACCTGGAGTTTGGTCCAATCAGGAATATGTAACTCATCTTGCTAAGGTCGAGTTGCTAAGTTGGAGCTGGAATTGGAAATTCTTTAAGTGAGATGTAACTGACCACCTGGGGTCTGATTAGCTGGAGTCCAGAATCCTGCCCTTCAGGGAGTTGTACCTATACAAGGCCTGGTCGAGATTTTTTTTTGGTGAAACTTCTCTGGCGTGAGAGTAAGAGCTGAGAGATAAAAGGTTACAGAAACGCATCAAATATGTAAATGAGCATTGAGCGTTCTCACGTTGCCGTGGGCTTGCATTGCCCATGGTATTTATAGGCGTTAAGGATGATTACTTTACCTAATCAGGCCTAAACACGGTTAATTAGGCGAAACCATGTGTTTAGCCGATAATTTGGGGCATTCAAGAGATAATTTGTAATATCTCGAAAAATCTATATTTTTGAAAATATTATTTTATATAAGTTTACTATTTTTTTCTTTGGGTTCATTTTGTATATTAATGAAAATTTATGGTGTAAATGAATATTTGATGATTTTTAGGGGATGACTTTGGCAATAATTTATATTTTTTTAACTCAATTTTAAAGTACGATATAATTTTTTGGTGTGATTTTGGTATATGATGAAAATTTTAGAGCAAAAAGGATTTTTTGATATTATTAGGGGTTATAAGTATAGTTAATAAAAAAGGTTGATGTCATTATTGTTGAAATTATGGGAGTATTTGTGTAATTATTGTAAAAGTTGAGTTATATATGTGATAAGTGTGAGTTGCATTTGTATGAGTATGTTGGTGTTGGACACATGTCAACTAAGGAGGAAGGAATATAAGATAATGTTTCATTCGCTATGCATGCATGTGGGTAGTGGTGGTTCTTTTCTTGAGGGATATACATAATGTTAGTGTGTGGGTGGAAAAAGAAATACCAATGCACAAAAGCAAAAGCAAAAAGAAGAAACAAAAAGAGAGAAAGAAAAGAGACAAAGAAAAAGAAAAAGAATAAAAAGAATGAGAAAAATAGCTTTGGCAAATTATTATAGAATGAGAAAAGTAGCCTCGGCAAATTATTATCAATTTTGGATTTCATATTTGTATTTAATCTCTTTTTTTATTATGTGATTCATGCTAAAATTGTTGTTAATTTTAATTGTTAGTTTTCATGAAATATTTAGGATTATTATGTGAAAATTATGTGAGAAACATGTCTATATGCTATTTGTGGGATTGATTAGATACATGTATTAAAGGGGTTAAAATTTCTACTAAGTTTTGACTTAAAACCCCACAGTATTTCTTGCAGGGTCAATGAAAATTGAGCTATGCTTGAAATAATAATTAAATTTGGATTAAATTTTGTAATATTTATATTTATGGTTATTATTGTAAAATTGATTCAATTAATTGATAATTTTAATTGTCGACATAGTTTGTAAAATTTATCAGATTTTATAAAATAAGATATTGGTTATTCAATTTTAATTTTAATTTTCTTTGGGAGAAACCGCGTGGTAGCCCTAGGAAATTGAGTCGTCACATAATCATTGGGCTGTGGGTCCATTTAAAAAAGCCCATGGGCCTCTGTCAGGCCTGTGGAGACGAGCTAGTGGAGAAACTCAGAGATATGTGGAGTTATGGAGGAGAAACAAATTGGAATAGAGTGTCGACTGAGAAAAATGGTTAAGTCCCTGAAGTTGGCCGTCTAGAGGTACGACAAAGAGTTCTGGGTAGCAGTACCCCTGCGAGGCACATTGCTCCTTCTTGGGTACAGAGGAGATTTTAGGGAAGGAGTTATTGTTGGCGGATGCTCCTGCGTGGAACTCTGGGTTCTGGAACGTGGCCATGTCACAACAATGGTGGACACATTACTAGCCCTTGGCGCTGACTCGGTGACGCTAAAAAACACTCTCATCAGTTGGCCCCTTGCCCTGGGCGGTGAGGAAAGCGAGACGGTCAGAGATATCAAGTCTCGGCTGAAACAGGCATCTTGGTGGCTTCGAACCACAAAAAAAGGGCATTAGAGAGACCTTCCTTGAGCAGGCCGTCGGGTAAAAGCTACTCGCCTGGCTGACGGATGTTTTCTTAGGCGGCGGCTAGCCAAGGGGCCGACGCAGTCCTTCTTCTCGACCGTTTTCTATGTGGAAATCTTTTGAGTGACTATCTTTTGGGCGACCCTTTTGAAGATGACTTTCATGTGCTCCACTGAAGGGCAGAGGCAACATTTAAGTTCGACGGGGAAATTTTTTAACTTTTGGCCAACGATCTCCTGAGCGGCGAAATTATTGGCGATGGACCACGAGATGACCATTTTCTGGGGGACCAATTTGGAAAGGGTCCTCGTGTCCCCCTTGACGGGCAGTGGTAGCATGTAAGCCCGATGGGGAATTTTTTTAACTTTTGTCGGGCTCAAGGTCGATAATTTCCTAAGCGACGAAATTCTGAGCGACAACCCCCTCACGGGTGAAATCCTGGGTGACCATCCCCTAGAGGGCTGATCCTTGGAGGACTTACTCTTGGAGGGAAATCCTCTAGATGACATTTTTTGAAGTGGCGAATATCTGGGCAATGGACTGCAACACGGTTATTTTATAATGGACCAATTTGGAGAGGGTCCTCATGTGCCCCCCTTGATGGGCAGAGGCAACATGTCAGCCTGACTGGGTAACGGAATTTCTAAGCAACGAAATTCTGGGTAACAATTTCTTGACGGGCAGGATCCTAGGCGATCGTCCCCTGGACAAGCTCTTGCCTCATGGAGGTCAAGCTCTTGGGTCCTAGAAGGCAGACCTCTGGAGAGCACTTTTCTAACAGTTGACAAATGGTCGATTTTGGCAAGGGATCATCTTTCCAACGATAACTTTCTTGGGAATTGTTTTTTTCCAGAGCGACGCTTCTCTGAGTGGTGTTTTTCTGATCGTCGGCTTCTAAATAGCACAAAACTCAGACTTGTGCAACTTTACAGCGTTTGCCACCTGAACCACCTATCACCTGGGTTGTGTGCAGAGCTTTTGTCATAGAACAGAGCGAATAGCTCAGATGCTGGAGAGCTCTAATCGGAGACGAAAGTGCAGAGAGCTTAGACAATTTTCGAGGAGCTCTAGTCGAAGACTACGAAGTAGAGTTCCAAACGGTGCTCATCTAGGCAGCGATCTTTGGGCAATATTTTTCTGAATGACGCTTTTCTTATCGTTGATCTCTGGATGATGTCTTCTGAGCTACACCTTTCTGATCGTCAATCTTTGAACGACATTTTTCTGAGTGACGCCTTTCTGATCATCGATCTTTGAACCCCGGGTCCCCGACACCTCAACACTTAGAAGTTTTTGGAGGATTTTAGTTTTCTGATCCTCCACCTTCTTTCCCCAACTTGTTTTCACTGACAGGTTGTCTTTCAGTTAAATGAGCTGGCGAACCATCTTTTCTCGAAGAATGGACTTTTTACTGAGCTGAATTCTCACCCAGCCACAATTCGAAAAAATGACGAGATTGAGACCAGTATTCATGCCGATCTATTTGTTGTTCAGACCGAGAACCTTGGTCTTCGTACTAACTGCCATAATCTCAAGTCGCGGGTTGACACGATTGTGGCCGAATTTTCCAACTACAAGCGGTGCGTGAAGCGCCAAGAGTAGAAGTGGCGGGACGCCGTTGATTGGGTCAGGGAGAAGACCAGGTTGGAGGTAATAGAGCAGTGGAAGAAGGGCCCTCGATATATGGAGCTCCAGGAGAAAATGGCTAATGACTTTCTGGAGGTAGGAAACCTGGCCACACTGAAGGCCACTCATCGCATGTACTATGACTTCCCCGCCGGTCATGTGGAGATGGGGTTATCAGACTAGGAGGACAATGTTGAGCACAGAGGTGTCGAGTAGGGAGATGCTGAAGAGGATGGTGTTGACGAGGAGGGCTCCAAGGAGGAAGAGATTGAAGGTCTTTTGCCTCGCGCAGACGCCCCTCAGGATGAGGGAGGGAAGGACAGAAATTCGGGTCGTCACTTCTTTAGCACTTAGGATTTTGCAACCTTTTTTCACTTATTTTTTTTGGACTTGTAATGGGCTGATGACCTACACACGTACATCTTCTTTTGAACATATCAATGCAAGTAATTTTTTGTGTATTTCATTTTTTTTTTGCGCCCGAGCGTGTGAGCTTCTGAGCGACATAGCCATGGTATTCCAAAGTCTATCACTTCTTTATGAAGTTTTCATCAAGTTACTTTTTGCTTGGTAACGTCTTCAGAGTTGTAAAATTCTAAAAAAATTTGAAAAAAATTCTTGTCTCTACCTTGGACCATGGACCACTAGCCCCCCCAGTCTGGGACACGAGTTGATTGTAAGGAAATCGTATTGCGGACTTAGGAAGAGGGCTTACCATGGTGCTTGGTCCTCTCAGTTCCCAGGGGCACAACGCGACTGTTGGTCCCCGTGGCGGGTCATTGGTGGGTTCTTCGTAACCAGTTTTATTTCTGAACCCTTTTAGGTTATTCCAATTTATTCCATGCAGGAGCACATTTCTTTTCAGAACGCCAGACTTATAGTCAACTAGTGGAGAGAGGTACTTAGTCGCAGGTATGGACCTGATTGATGCCTTGCCCTTGGTGGATGACCTTTGTTTTTCCTCGGGTATGGACAATCAACCTATGAAGAGGGTTCAGTTATCACCCTCGATGTTGAGCGACGGAATGTCACTTTTTATGGAGAATCACCCGCGACGCTGAGCTCTAGGATGTCATTCTGAAAAATCATCCACGACTCCAAAGGTCGGGATGCCATTGTTGGAGAATCATCCACGACTCTGAGGGTTGGGATGCCATTGTTGGAGAATCATCCACGACTCTGAGGGTCAGGATGTTGTCTTTGGAGAATCATCCATGACTCTGAGGGTCGGGATGTCATTTTGGAGAATCATCGGCAACTCTGAGGGTTGGGATGCCGTTGTTGGAGAATTATCCGCGACTCTAAGGGTCGAGATGTCATTTTCTGGAGAAGCACACGAGGCACATTGCCCTGAAGACCTATTTTATTGATAAACAAAATTGCTATATTTGTACATACTTGAAACCGAGTTGTTTATTCCTTCCCTCTCTCTTCTAGTTGCAACACAAAAGTCAGTATTTTAAAACTTGGTCCCGCGATCTAGAGCCTGATTAAGAGTAGGGGCAGGATTCGAACAAAGGTCATAAGATAACCCTGATGCTGGAGCCCGTCAACAAAGGTGTTTAATGCCACGCTTTCAGGGAGCTCATAGCGTGCGTTGGCTTCTTAGGTTGAAGCGCTTGATGTAATTTACCAAGGATTCACCCGACTTCTACTAGAGAGTAAAGATATGGGCCATAGTCTTCGACCTCCGTTAGGAGTGACTAAAACGAGCCAAAAACAATTGCTCAAGCTCCTGGAAGGTGGAGATAGATGTCGGCCTCGAGCCTTGAAACCAGGGCCTCACTGACCCTGAAAGGGTGATAAGAAAGGCTTTGCATTACAGGCATGTCTATATGAGACTTGAACATGGACAGGTGGTCGATTGGATCCAATGTCCCGTTGTATGGACTCATTTGGGAGTGAACAAAGCATCTCGACACTACTTCTTCCAGAAATGGAGATCTCACATCCACAATAATGCCTTGTCCTGCTTGATGTCCATGCACTTCCTAGAGGAGGGCTTTCATGTTAGCAAGACGACGCTCCACGGCTTCCACTACTCGAGGTTCCTCCCGTATATGACTGCCTGCAGTTCAGGCCACAAAGTGACGGGAGAGAGGAGAAAATGAGCCAATTTCATGTTTGCGCCAGCACTTGAGGTCGGACCTAGTCGGTTGATGGAGAGCTTAACCGTCGGGGGACGCTAACAGGTCCCTTGTTGCATGTCCGCGCAACGGAAAAGGTAGGGATATTGGCACTACCAGAGGGCCCTCTCTAGTCCTATATTCTCATGGTCGAGAGGCGGAGGGCAGCCCCCAGGCGTGTACCCATTCAAAGATGCCATATGAATGTCGCGGTCTTGGGGTCACTCCTCGGGCCCTGCGTTCTGGACAATTGGCCCCCCCCTGGACGGGGGGCAGCGGCAAGCGTGCTAGGAGGAGCTCTATACACGGCTTGAACTCACCTATTTGGAGAGCTGAAAATTTATTTTTTTATAGTTCAGAGTATTTTTAATAGTTTTTATATTTTTGGAAGACTAAATAATTAAACTCTCTTAAAAAATAATATGAAAGAGAAAATATAATATACAAAAATTGTGAACATTAACTTCACGGAAATTATAAAACTAATATACTCACATTAAATTTAGTAATACTATTGAAACATTAAATTTACAGAAATAAAATTAAAAACAAATAGTATAAAAGAGTAAACATAACATTCAAAAATCATGAATATTAAATTTATGAAAATTATAGAAATAATACATATATAAAAATGAAATTTAGTAGTAATAATGGAACATTAAATTTACAAAAATGAAATTAAAAAATATAAAGAAAAAATATAATATAAGAAAATTATGGATATTAAATTTATGAAAAATGTAGAAATAATATAGACATCTTTATTCTTTACTAATTTAAGAGTTACAATAGTAAATTAATCAATAAAATAGTTATGTTGGCAAAATAACCCTTTCAAAAGAGTGTGTAGAAATTAAATCATCAATGATTGGTAAAATACAAAGAATTGACATTACTATCCTTCCATAAATCAAGGGAACTGCAATGAAAAGTTCATTCAATTTGTATCTATGTTCTCAATAATATATAGACATTAAATCAATAATACTGAAACACTAATATTGAAACACTAACATTAAATCAAGGGGCAGACGACAATGGCAAGGGGGTGGGGGATGGCCAACAGTTGCAGGGGTGGTGGTGGGTGGCCGACAATTGTTGGTGGGGGTCGTGGGCATGGTTAGTAGTGAAATTTCTTTAAACAAAAGGGTTAAAAGAATAATTTTGAAAATTATTTTGAGTAAGGGTAAGTTGGTAATTTTAAAATTATTTAAAAATAGAGATATACAACTAGCAAAAGAGGGTGTACATTTAGAAGCTCCCAAACAGTTTTTGAGAACACAAGGAAAGAATTTTGCAACTGTAGAATTTAATACGCCCAAGCAATGTGGGATTCAACACGTCCAATATTGATGTGGGATTTAATACGTCCAACATTAGACGAAATGTCTAGTTGAATTCAATAGACCTAATTAATTCTCAAAAGATACCTTGTGAAAAAAGGATTTGCCTATGCTTTATATGTTGTTCAGATCAGGTAACACTGGGATTCAACAAAAACGTAAAAGCTTCTTATTAAATTGGAATCCAAACATGAGTTGTGTTCATATTTACATGTTCATATTTTTTAATGGATTGGCAAATCAAAGGAAGATTCGTAGCTTTCTGTCATAAAACGATAAAAAATCTCCACTCCACGTCCTGTTCCTTAGCTATATTGGTTTTTTTTTTCCCGAGATTTTTCCCTTTTATAAACGGAATCTTAGGATGACTTTTATAAAATGTGTTTGCCAGAATTTTTTGGGAAAAAGAAAACAAAAAAACAAATTTATTTCGGAAAAAATATTGTTTATATTTTTGAGAAAATAACAGATTGGACCTATTTGAAAATCCAATTTACCCATTTATCCTACACCTTTTTAACTGAACCGATTAAACTTTGAAAACTCATTAATTACGCCGTTTATTCCTAGTTTTAAAACCGACCCAAATTCTGTGACAACAATATTTTTTTTAACAAATAAACCGATGTCATTGAATGCATTCCCAATTTAGTTAGCATTAATTCAAAATTCAAATTTACATGTGGCATATTATCACCATTGCACTTGATATCAAAATTATTTTGCTAGAAAAACATTAAGAGATAATGTTAATTCAACACAAGTTTTCTTAATTAAATGACACAATAATATTTTATATGTTGAATTCTATACAAGTTTTCTTAATTAAATGACACAATAATAATTCGTATGTTTAATTCAATACAAACTTCGAATCCTAGTAATCAAACTTTACTAATTAAGTGATAATGTTGAATTCCATGTGAATTATTTTTGTTTGTTAAAATAGTTGATTGAGATGTTATTTTGAATGTATTATTTACACGAATGTATTTGTGTAATTAAATTAAGTAAATAAGTAACAAAAATATAGTTATTAATGATTATATTAAAGAGATAATTAATGAAATTAGAATTAGTAAATGCCCCTCCTTTGCAGAAGAATTTTTTTTGCACATATTCAACAAGTATTTAGGGTATGTGACGTCATTAAATGATAACAAACTTTTCTAATTAGTGAACATGTTGAATTTAATGCAAGCTTTCTTAATTAAATGATACCATAATAATTTGTATGTTGAGTTCAGCACAATCTTAAAATCCCAATAATCAAACTTTCTAATTAAATGACCATATTGAATTTCATATGGATCATTTTTATTTGCTAAAATGGTTGATTGAAATGTCATTTTGAACCTATTATTTACAAGAATGTATTTGTGTAATTAAATCAAACAAACAGGTAATCAAATGTAGTTATTTATGATTATATTAAGACATGATTAATTGAATTATAATGTGTAACTATCCATTTTTTTGGGAAGATATTTTGATATATTATTTAGCAAGTCCAAAAATAATTCACCGGACACGTCACTATGAGGTTTGGGTGATTGGAATATTTTCTATATTAGCTCTCTCTCCCTCAGCTTGGGATCGTGCAAAACAATGCACTGCGGGTGGGTCTACCGGTGTTGCACCTCCGGTATGAGAATCGGTCGGGGGTTTCTTAGTATAATTCTATAGGGTGGTGGCTAGGAAAGGAGTTCGTACATGGTTAAGTTACCATCCTGGTATTTATAAGCAGACGGAGGCTTGTTTGGCAAGCTTCCCCTGATTCTTTGCCCATTATCATTAAGGTGGCCATGATCTTGGCCAGTCCCTTGTCGTGGCGTGGACAAAAAGATATAGGAGAAAAGAGTTGTTACTGAGAAGTAATGGCTCTTTCCTAAACGAGAGACACACGTTGTACCCTCCTTAGTCATGGTGTCGCACCCTGGGGTCGTGGCGTTAATCCCCGTTCAATCCGGTAATGATCACGAAGTCGAAGGGTGTGGCGTGGTTGCTCGACGCTTTCCTTCGTTGCACGTCTCAATCCCGCCTGATTGCTAGCCCCGGCGGGGTGGGTCGGTTTTTTTCTAAATAGACTGACATCATAGCTTGCCAGGTGATGACAGAGAATTCCATGTGCCTGCCGGGTGTTATGGACACATAGAAAGAGATCAAGTCGTACCTGGGTTTTTCCCCATCAGATGCTCCCCATTCCAGAATGCAAAGCGAGATGTATTCGGAAATATGTTCGAGAGAGGAGCCTCGAGGCCATGTTCTAAAGAAAGCGTCGAAAATAGCCTGGTGCCCATTGTCCTTATGAAGGTTGTTCAGGGGTTTTGGAGCGTGCATTTGTTCATTTGTAGATATCTCGTAGCATGTCCCCTTTTCCAGACGGCTTTTCAGTTGCTGCAACCTTTTGGTGTCCTTCATTTGTTAGTTGTGTCAGTTCTCGACCGTTGGGGTTCCAAACTTTCCACCTTTTCCCTTTCCCTTTGCTAATTTAAGGCGTGTCTTGTTGCTTATTTTTTCTCCAACTCCTACCTTCCTTTTCAAATGCTCTCTAGAGACTTCCTACCTTTTTTATTATTCCAATGTGGACTCTACCCATTGTGAGATAAACGAGCATTTGGAGTCGTAGATCCAAGATGCTCAAAGAATGGAGGTTCAGATTGCCGAACTGAAGACAGGGTGAAACCTCACCACCAACTTCGCAAGCTTGAGGAGCTTAAGGCCTTGTACGTTTCCCTGGACTCCATCCATTATGCCACCGTCTTGAGGATGCTCGAGATGGTGGACAAATTAGAGGAAAAAAAGTCTTTAGCCAAAAACCTCGAGGCAAACTTGGAAGCTGAGAGAGAGTTTCGGGCCCAGGCCGAGGCGCGGTGCTTGGCTTGCAAAATGAAGATTAGAGAACTCCTCAGCTTGCTCAGGGAATACAAGGTGGTGGATGACTACCCTTCTACCAACGAGGAGGTGGTGCCGAGCCGGAGGGGGTGACGAGGCTAGAAAAGGAGTGCGCACCCAGTTAGCTTACCATCCTAGTATTTAGAAACAGATGGAGGCTTGTTGGGCAAGCTTCCCCTGATTCTCGACTCATTATCATTAAGGTAACCATGATCTCAGCTAGTCCTTAGTGTCTTGGCATGGACAGAGAGGTATAGGAGGAAAGAGCTGTTACTGAGAAGTAATGGCTCTTTTCTAAATGAGAGATGCCCGTTGTACCCTTCTTAGTCATGGTGTCGCGCCTTGGGGTCGTGGGGTTAATCCCTGTTCAATTTGGTGATGATGACGGAGTCAAAGGTTGTGGCAGGGTCGCCCAACACTTTCCTTCGCGGCACGTTTCGATCTCACCCAATTGCTAGCCTTGGTGGGATAGGTCGGCTCTTTCCTAGTTGGACTGACACCATAGCCTACCCGGTGATGACATAGAGTTCCACGTGCCTGGTAGGTGTTAGGGACACGTGGCGGAAGATCAAGCCGCTCTTGATTTCCTCCCCCTCAATTGTATTTAGGGTATGTAACAACACTAAATGAGGACAAATATCTCCCGATATTGCAAAAGGTTTGAATTATAAATCGAAAAAGTCATAGGATAATTTGATAGTTTCTGGAAACTCTCGATAACTCTACCTAATTTTTTTTACTAATCTGTTTAAATTAAATTTCTTCTTCAAACATCTCCCAAACACATACTTCTTGTTGAAGTCATGAATAATTTATAGGGAATGGTATTTTATTTTTTTTCAACAAGAGTAGGTACTTCTACTCCTGTTTTAATTTATGCACTTTCTCATCCTGTTTCCAATCTCCAGGATACGTTTTTGGCCTTTTTAAATTAGATCATGACTTGAAACAAAATAGTATATAGTTGACCCAATCAATTTACTCACAAGCTGTTTCTTAGTGGTTTTTTTAAACCCCATTTGTTTAGTGTTTCTGTTTATTTTTTTTTGTTTTTTGTTGTTTTATTTTTTTTGTCTTTAAAAAAAATAAAATGAAACTGGGATTTGAACCTACGGCATCGGGTTTTGAAGACCCACGTTCTACTGAATTGAACTAAGAGCTCTTTTGTATCACAATCGATAAGACCGTAGATTCTTTTTGTAACTCTGATACATAGTTGTATTTCGTTGTCAGATTTTGTTGTTAATGTTTTTCGATAATTTGGGCGTAGAATTGTAAATAAGCAATTGTTTGCACTTTTTTTTTGGCGATACTAAATTGTTTGTTCGTGTAGAGTTCAATTCATTTATATCTCTAAACTGAGGGCTTTTGCCTCATAAATTTTGAAAAATTATGAGTTTTCTAATAAGCTTGCTAAACACGGTCCTGCTCTTAAAATTTTAGAAGTAATTAGAAATTTTTTCTAAATTTCTTAAGAATTTGAGAAACAAAAAAATATTGATTCCTATTCATTCCCGCAAAACTATTCCCACTACCATTCTACCTGCCATCACCACCACGCCGACCACGACTACCATACATTTAAAGAAAAATAAAATAAAAATGTTGCAACCAAACTTGTTTCTTATTGCCTATCAATTTTTTTTTTGTTTCTTAGTTTTGTTCTCATAAATTAAAAGATACAATTTCTAGGCAATGGTAGTTACCAAACATATTTTTATTTTTGAAATACTCTAGAACGGAAATAGAATTTTAATTATAGTTTTGGTAATGGAATGACAATAGGATTAGAATTAGTATGGTAATAGAATGGAATGGTCATTACCCTTAATATATTTGATGACAAAATGGATTACATGTGGTATTGGAATGACATCAAAGGGTAAAATAGTAATTTAATTAAAAATTTTCAAACGGTATAATAATTAATTTAATTAAATTTTCATTTCAATTCAAATTTTTCGTTAGTATTTAATCTCTTTTTTTGTCGAAGAATGATTAAGATCTAATCCCATGTAATTGGGATTATCTTGGTATTGGTTAATACCATATTTTGTAGGATTAAGAAATCCTTAATAATGAGAATAAGATTTAATCTCCTATATCGAATATAGGAATGGAATGACCATTTCCATAATTATTTCAATCTCATTTCGAATCCAATGTACCAAATGCCACCTAAGTGACATTCACACAATGCCAATGGCATTTCCATTAGCGAGAGAAAAAGGAATATATATATATATATATATATTTCTTTATTTCATCCTATGATATAACATAAACAGCCTAGCCATTAGCTGGCTTATTATTAATATTTTCCTTATAAAAGATAAAATAAAAAAAACCTAGTCATAATCCTAACTAAAAAAGCTAACGAACTCCATTGCTGTCCCCTATCTCTCTCTGTCTCGAATTCCCTATAAATACACCAAAGTATTTCAGCACTGACCATAACGAAGGCTTCATATATCAATTTGTTACATAGTTTCCAAGTTAAAAAACAATCATGGTTCAGTCTCTCGTGAGCATTTTCGTGGTTCTAAGTCTACTTGCTTTTGCTCCATTTTGCTTCTCTCATGAGAAGAAGACACGCGCTGACACCCGCGCCGGCGCGGGCTTAAACCCACAGTATTACGACCGGAGCTGCCCAAAGGCACAAGAAATAGTAAACTCCATTGTCGCAAAGGCTGTTGCCAAAGAAACCCGCATGGCTGCTTCCTTGATCAGACTCCATTTCCATGACTGCTTCGTCAAGGTTCACCAATATTTGTCTATCACTATTTACAGCATTGCAATCTCTCTCTCTACGCACGCACAGACACACACACACATACACACACACATATATATAGGGTGTGCATTGGCCTGAAAGTTAACCCTGAAAATAAATATACGTAGATCGAAGTTTACCATGAAAATAAATAAGTTGTTTCATCCGATTTCATTAATATTTGTCGTTGAGTACTTACAAAAAATATTTAACTCTAACCGGAATATATAAAAAGTTATGCATATCTATAATATATGAACTTGATATATATATATATATATATATATATATATATATATATATATATATATATATATATATATATATATATAGCTAATTTATCATGGAAATACATATGATATATGATTTATAAGTATTTTTTTCAATACTCACAACACAAGAGGCGGAACTATTAAGGACTTAATTATAACTCTAACCGAAACCGAAAGTCCCAAATAATAGACCTAATTTTAAAAAAGTCTCGTTTAAAATGTAAGTTTTCATTTAGTATTTTAAGTTGGATTTCGCTTGAGTTTTAGTCCCGTAGTACAGGGATTGTATGGAAAACTTGGCGAGTAAATTTGTATTGGGGTGAATATTAGTTACAATTTAATAATTGTTATATTTTTATATATATCTGTGTATTTTTTATTACATGTACTTATGTAATATTGTTACATGTTACAGTTATATATATCCGTGTAATATTTCTGACATTTAACAAATATTACACGCAAAAATTAGTTTAATATTAATTTGTGTATATTTAGTTACATGTAACTAATTACATGTATTTTGTGTGATTTTTGTTACATTTAATAAAGTTTTACACAAAAATTAGTTATATGTTACAAAATACAGTAATATTTATTGCATCTAACAAAAATTTACAAAATACAGTAATATTTATTGCGTCTAACAAAAATTTACATACAAAGTTGTTACATGTAACCGCGCGTGTGCAGGCGCGTATAGTGAACTTATGCATTTTTTAAATAGGCAGGACCAAAACATGAATTGCTTCCGCCTCTGGGAGTTTTTTCAAATTAAGGGTGAAATAAGGGACCTCCCACAAATTGCCCCAAATTCAAGACCCCTCAAATTTTAATGTTTTTTTTTTTTTTTTTTTTTTTTTTAATATCTCTATATTTTAAAAAGAAAAATTATTTAAAGTTTCTTAAAATTTTACAGAAATCAATCTCTCTAAATAATAAAAATATCTAACAAACCCAAAATTTTAGCCCTCCTAACCTAATCAATTTTCCGGATCCGCTTGTATATGATACTTGAGATAAATTTGTGCACGTAATATTAGTTTTGTGTGAATCTCAACTACCCCAAATATTGAAAGATAAATATTAAAATAGTATTGAATAATGCATATGTCCTAAAATATATTCATCAAAATATCTTTTTAATTAATTTGTAGTACAATGTATTTAAAAAAATAATGGTACAATGCAAACTACTTTGTATAATATATAATAAGGTGACGTTTGCTACACGAGATTCAAGATAAAAGTGAAATGATTTTGGAAATGGTCATTTCATTCTTATGTTTGATATGTGAGATTAAATCTCGTTTTTATTACCAAGAATTTCCTAATCTCACAAAACATGGGATTAACTAATTATTAATCTTAATTACATGAGATTAGGTTTTAAAAATTCATCAGCCAAAAAATGAGACCAAATACTAACAAAATATTATTATACCGTTTGAAAATTTTATTAAATTATTATTTTACCTTTTGATGTCATTCTAATACCACATGTAATCTTTTTTGTTATCAGAGATATAGGAATGATAATAAACATTTTATTTTATTACCATATTAATTTCAATTTTATTATTATTCAATTCCATTTCAACGTACGGATAGAGGCACAAATTTCAAACATATATTTGAACTATGGGAAACATGTTAAATTAACTCTGCATGAATATATATAATGTGTACTCTTACACCATGCATGAAATTTTTTATTCATGCAGGGATGTGATGGTTCGATATTATTGGATAGCAGTGGGAGCATGACCAGCGAAAAGAGATCAAACCCTAATCGGAACTCAGCTCGCGGATTTGAAGTCATTGACGAGATCAAATCTGCACTGGAGAAGGAATGTCCTCACACTGTTTCTTGTGCTGATGCTTTGGCTTTAGCTGCCAGAGATTCTAGTGTTTTAGTAAGTACCCAACTCGAGGTTCTAACTTAAAAGTACATGACTATAAGTAGAGTAATTTTTTTGATTTATATGGTGGTTTTAGAACTCTTAAATGAACAATATGAGACATTAATCTAATACCCGCTTTTATGTATAACCCCTCACTTTGAATGGATAATTTGATTAAGAGTGAATGATGAGAAATGTGCAATTCCCGTTTTGCATATGAATGATTTGACTACGAGAGAAAAGAGAGAATTCCCATAATCTTAGATTTGATAACATGTTAGGAGATTCCGACGTAAAATCATATGGTATTAAATAGAGTAACTCTTTTGACTTGTATAAAGATTTTGAGAATTTGCCTTTCAACTTAAAATTATATGATTATGAGTGAAGTAATTTTTTTGATTTATATGGTGGTTTCGGAACTCTCAAACAATCAATATGTGACAAAAATCTAATATCTGTGTTTGCTGAAATTTTATTTAAATAAATTTACACATTCATCTTGATGGGTAATTGATTTTTTTTTTTTTAATTTTTTTTTTTTATAATTAAACAGACAGGTGGACCTAGCTGGGTGGTCCAACTGGGGAGGAGGGACTCCAAAAGTGCAAGCTTAAGTGGCTCAAACAACAATATTCCTGCCCCAAACAACACCTTCCAAACCATCCTCACCAAATTCAAGCTACATGGCCTTGACATTGTGGATCTTGTGGCCCTTTCTGGTAAATTGATCATTCCTAATATATTTATGAGTTTTTCGCACTTTGTACCAAAATTTTGGAGAAATCCCAATTTTGTCCATGTCTTTTCAATTTGAAAACTTTAAACTCCGAAGTATCCAAATCATGTTAGGTAAGTCTAAATCGCTAATCCCGTCTTTATTTTCGATGGAAATCAACCATACGTCAAGTACGAAAATCATCCTTGTGGGTGATTCCGATCAAAATAATTATAGGGTTAATGATTTGGATTCAGTTAACACTATTTGAATACTTTAGGGTTTAAAGTATTCAAATTAAAAGTACAGGGACTAAAATAAAATTTATCTAAAATTTTAGGATTGCAAAAAACCTCTATATTTATCACATTTTATTTTATTTTTTCTTTAGGGTTGTTTAAAATGATAAAAATAAAATAAAATATAATTTTGCAGGCAGTCACACGATTGGAAATTCACGATGCGTTAATTTTAGACAGCGGCTCTACAACCAGTCTGGAAATGGACTGGCAGACTTCTCGCTCGACCAATCTTATGCTGCACAATTGAGAAACCGATGCCCGAGATCAGGTGGAGACCAAACCCTATTCTTCTTGGACATTTTTACCCCTACAAAGTTCGATAATAGCTACTTCAAAAACTTGTTGGCTTCAAAGGGGCTCTTGAATTCTGACCAAGTTCTAGTGACAAAGAGTAAAGAATCTTTGGAGTTGGTGAAGAAATATGCAGAGAATAACGGGCTCTTCTTTGAACAATTTGCTAAGTCCATGGTCAAAATGGCAAATATCAATCCGTTGATCGGAACGAAAGGAGAGATCAGAAAGAATTGCAGGAGGATCAATAATTAAAATGAACCTAAAAATAATGAGTTTTTTTTCGTGTTACTGAGTCTGAGTATAATAAGAAAACTGGTAATTTAAATTTTCAGTCACAATGGAGGGAGTGTTTCAATTTAATAATTTTGCACCGATGATTATATTTGGTATTATGCTATTTTCATTTTGTTTTTGTTTTTGTGTTTTTATTTTTCTTTTGTATTTATTTTCAGCTTTGTACGTGTTGTTGGGAATGATTGTAATCAATTAGTCTTTGTAATTATAGTTCCTCTCGAATTGTTATTTCCAATAAAATAATTGCCAATAGTTTGAGTTTGTTTATGAAAATTGTTCTTATGACTGTCAAATTGAATAGATCAGTCGGGAAAATAACCACTTGGATGTATTTTTGCGTATAAATTATCAATCAATACCTATAACATACAAATGAATCAAATAATCCCGTTGACTTCACAATTTGAAAAGGAAAAATTATTAAGGGCTTGCTTTGTTTAGTTTTATAAAAGTTTTGAAAACATGTTTAAAAAAAGGCAGAGAGTTGTTTTGTTTAATTGAAAAAAAAAGAAAAAATAATGTTTATAAATAATGTGTTAAAAAAATAAAAATAAAGATAACAATGATGTTTGTTCGGTAAATGTGTGATAGAAAGAGAGAATTTGTGGAGAAATAAAAAATAAAGATATATAAAAAAAGGCACTCTACATAGAGCTATAGTGAGATTTGTCTGGAAGATGTTCCTACTCGCTAGTCCTCCTAACCGGAGCTCCCACTATCCAAGAAGCGTTCTCTATCTCTATAAAGTGAACATCTTGGCTCTCTAATCTTTTGTGAGTATCGGGATTATGGCATCTTCCTATTCAAAACCTCTAAGGAAGATCTCTATTGCATTTGTGAAAGCAGGCGACACGAATCTATGTTTTGTGTGTTTCAATCGGATGGATTCCTATTGCTTGGATGTCTTTGAAAGCCTCGAGATTACTTGTAGAAAAAATATTAAAGACAACAAGAGTGTTCGATATTTTGTGCTTCTTGCTCAGCCAACCCCCACAATCGGTTGGTTGCGTTTAATGGTTCAAATCGTTCTTCTATATGCTTATTTTGGTTTGGAGAGTGGGCCACCTTGCTCCAATTGATGTTCGTATGTTGTTGTCTTCGCCTTCTCGATCGAACAATTTTGGCAATGTGACCTCTTCTTCTTTTGGCTTTAGGAATAGACACAAACTCATGCGAATGCCAAACCAAAAGAGCTACAACTCTAATAGAAAGAAACGATAAGCTCTCCGCTCTATTGAATTGCTATGCTATAAAACTAAAAGTTGGAAAACACTAATAAAAGTAAAACTTAAAAGTAGGTGATGTGATAAATTGAGTACAATGAAAATTATTTTGTAAAATTATTTTTGAGATTTTTGATAATTTTGCATCTCTCAAGTTTGACCCTTTTTTCATCTTGGCTCCTAGCTATAGTTTCAATTTAAATAAAGGGTTAATTACACTTTATCCCTTGTGATTTGAACGATTTGCACTTTACCCCCTGTGGTTTGGATGTCACTACTTTGCCCTCTTGTAATTGTGGACTAAAGTGCAAAACAAACATTTTCTGTCAAATTTGACAATTTTGCTGCTCACGCGCAATTTTTGAAGCTGCGCATGATTTCTATCTAAATGAAAATTTTATTATTCCTAGTTTACCCCTAGTACTCCCTTATATAATATTCAACCTTTTGTACACATATCACACAATTTCTTACCTTTATCAATCCATTTTATTTTTCTCTTTTGTCTCTCTTATTATTATTTTTCATGTCTTCTTCAAGTCTTTGTGGTTGTGATATTGGGATAAATTTCCCAAAAAAAATGCAAATATTGTTGATGTTTAATTTTTAAATTATCTTTTGACCTATTATCCAAAGAAGTTCAAAATATACAATAATTTGATACATCTCAAATGCACAATTTCACCATAATACACCCTGTTAATATATCAAAATATCAACAATTACATTTCACCGTAATATACCGTTGTAATACATAATTTTCCATTACAATACTTTAAATTAAAAACTATAAACACCATTGTAATAGATAATTGTTCTCAATTTTTTTGTTTATGTTCCCACAAAACTTCGAATAGAAACAAAAATTTGAGAACAAAACACAAAACAAACGCCAATTCAAATACGAAAAATATATACGAATTTGTTCTCAGTAGAAGCACATCTAGAATCCGATATATTCATTGCTTGAACTTGATTCCAAAATCGAAGATCATCAGTAGAGTTGCAGCAACCAGTCCCATTGGTTTAAAGGGTGCTCCTAAATCATAAATTCTTGTGGAAGGCAAGGCTTGTTGATCGCTAAAAAATAATACATTTTTAATGGTGCCGCGATACTGACGTAGTACGTGTTCAAGTAGGGTGTTGAACCACAGAGATCGGTCTTGTAACTATTAATTTCAATTAATTTTCTTTCTTTGATAACAAATGGGTTTTTATTTTTAAAGTTTTGGTTTCTTTAAGTGTAAGAATATGAAATAATAAATTTAGACAATGAGAATAGGGAACTTGGTTAGGAATTGGGGGTTTTGTATTTTGGAATTATTATGTTATTTTCATATATATATATTTTTTTAATTCAGATTTGTGTAAACGAGTGTTACTAACTACAAGTCGGAATAACTCAGAAAAATTAAATTTATTATTCTTCGGCATGATTTATATTCGGTATATAATTTTTACGTTACTCTAATTTAGGGTGAATTACAATCTAGGCATAAACCATCCAAACCAACAATTAAATCCTAAGAATACGATTATATGATCTTTAGATCTAGACCATAGGTATTAGATCTAACGTTCTAGCAACAATTAAATCTAAAATCGAAATCTGTACAAGAATATTTTGAGATTAAATTCAATCGCAATTAATGTAAGACCCCGACTTTTCATATACGAATAATTCAAGTCGCGTTTTAAAATATTTTTAAAATATTAGGGTAGACTACGATATTAATTTTGTGAATTAATATTTTAGGAGGTTGTATTGAATTTTTATAGACATTAAAACATAGTTTTAGGTTTAATTTGTACCCCAACAAAATATAAAGGGAGGATTGTGTAATTTTACAAATAAATATCTTCATATATATATATATATATATAGAAAGAGAGAGAGTAAAGGTTTGGTGAAAGGGGTAAGGGAGGCATGGGCTGTGTCGGCTGATTTTAGTATATATATATATATATATATATATATATATATATATATAAAGGAAAATCCGAGAAATCGAAGAGAAGGAAGAGAGAGAAAAGAAAAGAAAGGAGAGAGAGAGTCCTAGAGCAGCGTCGACGGTGAGGTGCAGGCCGGTGGGCGGTGGGCTGTTTTGTTCAGGGAGTTCGTTCAGCGTGGCAGTCGGTTGATCATGTCGACGTCGGCGGTATTACGGTTCACCGAAGATCTGCGGTTGTCCATTTGGTGGTGCTCCGAGGTGATTGTGTGTGTGTTTCGGCGTGAGTATGGTGTGTGTATGTGTATTCTGTGCTGTTCAATCTTTGGAGAGTGTGTGTGTGTGTGATCGGTGAAGGATGATGGATGGTATGGCGACGCTGTTCGTCATTGACGTTTGGCGAGTGTGTGGGTGTTGTTCGGGTGTTCCTCCGGCGGTGAAGGTGGTTGGTGGCGTGGCTGGTTAACAACCGACGGTGTAGGAGAGTTTGGTGTCGCTTAGTCGTCTGGTGGTGTATATGTGTGTGTGTGACCGTTGGTTGGCTGAAAGAATACAAAAACAGAAAATGAAAGAGAGAGAGGAAGCAGCTTGGCGGTGTTGTTCTTCCGGTGATCGTCGTCGGCAGTGAAGGGAGTGCGTGTGAGTGTGTTCTGCAGTATGTATGCGGGTATGCCGTTCGTCGGTTGGGTCACCGATGATCGTGTGGGTATGCGTATGGTTTGCTGGCGTGGGTTTTGTCATGCATTTGTGTGTGTATGTGTTTTGCTGTGTGTGTGCGCGTGTAATTGGTCTGGTAGTGTGAAGTTGTTGGTGTTCGGCAGTTGTTGTGAGTGTTTGGGGATGATCGAAGTTGGCGAGGTGAGGAGAGAGAAGGTAACGACTGAAATCTAAAAAACAGAGCAGAAGGAGAAAGACGTTTACCGCCTAAGCGGTGGATTTTCGCTCAGGCGGTGAAAATGCAGTGTGCAGTTGAGAGAAAGGGAGAAACAGTCACTCGTTCGCTTAGGCGGTGTGACGTCGCTTAGGCGGTGGGGGAGCAGAATCAGAAAATACATGGAATCTTAGGGAAATTCACGATCGGTTCGGAACGAGTAACCTTTCTAATTTATTTTGTAAATTCTAAATTTAGTTTTCTAACCTTAGAATAATAAAATAAAAATAATAAATCTTGAGATTGTTTATAAGAACAAAGTTTATAAAAGTAAACTGTAACGCAACGATACTAGTTGAATAGTTATATTTCGTAATAAAAGATTGGAAATAGGAAATTAAGGAAAATAGGATTTCATGACGTGATTAGTTTGTTTTTATACAAAAATATTAATTTAGGCCCTGTCACCGTTAGGTTCGCAGGCACCGGAGTTCGGATAGGGGATAGTCGGTTAAAGTTTATGAAAGCGGATATCAGGTGAGTGTACTGCCCTTCTTGCCAAACTATTTTCATATAAATATGATGAGATATATGTTTATTTAACTGTACGAATTTTATAAATGATATGGATCAAGTCAGTTGTAGGTGAGTTGGTAAAATGGATTTCCATTGAAATGTTTGGATTTAAAAAGAAAGACTTTATAAATAATCTGTTGGATTTGGTGGTTTTAATAAAAAGGTGGGAAAAACATGGTTTTTAAATTAAAAGTGGGTTTTGTTAAAAAGAGGTGGACAAGGGTGATTTTGACGGTATTGATGAATTGGTGTTTTTGTCGATATTATTGAAGTGGTGATTATTATTATGGTCTGTCCGGAGGGTGGTCCGACAGAGGGATAATTATTTGTGATTGGGTGATAATATTATTGAATGGACTATGCCATAGTTTATATTATGATCTGTCCGAAGGGTGGTTCGGTAGATGGATATTTACTATATGGTGATTGACGTTATATGGTGATTTATATTATTGGCCTCCGGAGACGTCCGGTTGGCAATGATCTGCGCAGTTAGGTCCGCTAGGAAGGCATATCCTACGATTGGTTACGGTACCGTTACAACTCCCGATCATTAGGTTAAAACGATCACTATGGCTTAGCCGGTGGGTATGGGATTGAGATGTGTGTTTGAGTTGGGGTACTTTATATATATATACTTGGTGACTTATTATTGATTTGGTGTTTAGAAAGTGAATTATACTGCTTTATTTTCATTGCTTATTTGATACTAGAGATTTTACCAACTCTGTGTGGTGTTTATATTTATTTACGCTTGATCCATTTAAATGTGGGATTTTATGAAATGTATTATTGCTATGTTAAAAATGAGTTTTTACTAAGAAGGCAGTACACTCGCAGGTAAATCCTTTAGGAGACGGTCCCCTACTGGCATTAGGTGGAGTCATCTAAGCTAAATGTTGAGTTGAGCTGTCAGAGAGGAATAATATAAAAGAGAAAGATTTTTGTATATGTTGTAAAAAAATAATTGTATAGTAAATTTTTGAAAATTGTAATGTATAAGACGACCCAAATGTAAGAGGTGATGTCATGTTGTCGTCACGCTGGTCCTGGTATGACAGGTGTCCGGGATGGGTCGTGACAATTAAATTATATTTAAGAACAATATTCATTATCATATAATTGTTTACATATAATTTAGAATTAATCTAAAAATAAAATATTACATAAACCAAAATACATATCACAATCCTAACCCGGTTGAACGTAATATTCCCTCAATGTCTTAGGTGGTTCTGCAACATTTCAGTGAGTTCAGTGTTTGCAAGTTTATTGGTTTTATTTTCAATTCTAGGTCTCCTAGAAATGCTCTCTAATATTCTATTGAGGTTGATTTCGTTCAGAGGGTTGGTTTGTTTATCCTTGGGCATAAAAGCGTGCACCCCACAAAGACCACTTGCAATTTATTTATTAGTTTTATTTATCTATTTGTTTATTGTTGTTATTACTATTATTATAAAAATATTCTAGAATCCTATGTTTCTAAATCCTTCCGTTGCACACTCTGATTATAATAAAATGAATTTCAATTTAACTTTTCATAGGTTTACAAAAATATCACCATAAGCTTCCAATAGAAGTAAACAACCAATTTTTTTTTTTTTAATAAATGAAAAAACAACGTTTAATCCTCTAATTTGTATGATATAGATTCCTAACAGAACATTACACTTAATGATATCAAATTATTCCTGTTGGCCAAGTAGAATACCCAAGAGGGGAGGATTAATTGGGTAATTAAAAAAACTTTCAGAATAAAATTCAATAAATCAAATAATTAATTTTAATCCTAAATTAGTTATTATATTTATAGTACAACGGAATAATATAATCAACTAAGTGCACATCCAAACAATAAAAATTAGCAAAGTAAATATAACAGCACACAAAAGATTTGTACTGGTTCACTAAGTTACTCTTGGCTAATCCAGTTCCCTAACCTCCACGGAGGTTGCACCCACTAAAACCAAGATTCCTTTAAAGGTGGGAACCAAACCCTAACACCGATTCTTTTACAAGCTCGGAATCAACCTTTACAATATCCTTTTCTCAGGCTAAGGAAGAACCTCTAATTTTTGCAGGTTAAAGAATAACCTAATTCTTTTTAACACTAAGGCTTAAGAATCAAAACCTCACAAAACACTCTAACTATTCTTTTCCCAGGTAAGGATGGAACCTTTACAAGTCACTCAAATCGCAATTCTATCTAGGAAGAATAACTACCTCAATCTCTTTACAAGAAGAGACTGAAACCTAGCCGCTCTTGATTAAATATCCTCAACAGTATTTAACCTGTCACACTACTCACCAAAAATGATAAGTAGAAAATCTCACTTGGAACTTCTACCACCCCAGATAAATAATAACTCAATTAATATTCCAATCTATTGATAGAAAAACGTGAGATAGAAAAATCTGATTTTGACTAAGATATGGGTAGCAAATTGGAGCACGTAATCAGATTCAAGAAATTATTTGTAAAAATATGTTCTTCAAAAATCAGAAATAATTTTTAAGATCAATTTCCAAACAATAATCAGATAATACAATGAAAGAATATAATTGGAAAGATCTCACCCGGAATCCACAGAAAGAATGATTAGAACGATGTAATTACAAATCCGGTAGCAACAAAGATTAATAGCAATTGATCTTCAAGATTATCTCTCAGAAAAGCTCACAATATCTTAATATGATAACTCTTTTAAAAGCTCACAAATGATCTTAACTTCTTTGCTATCTCAATATTCATCTTTATATAAGAAATTCGCAGGTCAATATATAGGAGTATGAAATCAGTCTTCTAACGGCTAGTTTATATGTGTCATGACAATTGATAGCACTTATAGACCCCTTCTATCATAATGACTTTATTTAAGTTCAATTCACTTAAAAACAACTTTCAAATCTTTCAATTAAACCCTCCAAATATTTTTCAATCTCAATTAATAAGAATAGAATCAATTTTAAGTACTAAATTGAGAAACATTAATATTCAATGAACCATATTAATATGATTTAATTAATATGTGAACCATATCTTAAATATAGAAAATATCCTCGAAATCTCTCTCAAATCCCAACAAAAAATGACTACTTTTGGATATAATTTCGGATAAAATAGTATCCTGAGACAGCTCATCCGGTCGACCGACCAGTCGACTGGTAGATTCAGGTTGTAGCCCAGGTATTTATCGGTCGACCTATCGGTCAACTTGTAGATTCAGAGAGTTCATCTCCTCTAGGCTGGTCGACCTGTCGGTCGACTTAGAGATACAGGATCTTTCAGCAGCTTGGTCTGGTCGACTTATCAGTCGACTGATATCTTCTGGATCTCTCTTGTGAACACGTTTTTAACTTATTTTCTTTTACGTTTTCACCCCTTTAACCATTTTTTCTTTTAAATAAACTGCACTAATATTCTTATATTCCATTTTAGTCAATCAAAAATATTTCTTTTCAAATCACATAGGAGAAAATAATTTCATTTAATCAAAACACACATAAATAATAAAATATATTTTGTGCCATGTGTGTGTTCCTAATTGGGATATTAAGAGTTAAGATTCACCTGAGTTGTTTTTCTTAATTTCTTCAAACTCTTAACTCTTCAATATCTTCAACATCATCATTTAGTATCCATTTAATTTGTCATCTTCATCACTGGAACTTTAAAATTGAAACACTCAATCAAAACATCAGTTCCACCAAAATATTAATACTTAATTGTTCATCAAAATCTTAGGATCAACAATCTCTCCTTTTTTTATGATAACAATTAACTTTGATATTTTTTTTTAAATAAAAATATAACCACACTCCCCCTAAATCTGAGGATGGGTTCTTTTAACTCATATAAGCATAAGAATGAAAATATTATCAATAAAGCATAAATTAAAGATACTCAATAATAAAGCACAAATTTAAACATACTCCCCCTTAATAAAACATCACTACTTTATCCCCTTTTGTCATCTTCAAAAACAAAATTTTGGGAGGGGGGAACCCACAAATAACTCACTCTAGTTAATCATATTATACACGCTTATTAAATCAACTTTAAGAAATAAAACTCATTTGAATAAATTACCTTTTATGCACAAAACATTAACACTTATAAATATCAAATTAACTTAATCTTTAAAGAAAATAAGATTCATTTAACACATCAAGTTTATAAAACCATTTTCAACAAATACGATGTGGATCATTATTAGAGACAAAAAATCTAACCAATTAAATCAAATCTAGGTAATTTATCAAAATCTAAACACTAGCATCAAGATAATCCAAATAACCTAGATTAACTATTACAGACCAAAAAAGTAGTTGTGGATCTTGTCTGAATAACAACATAAGAATAAAATCTAATGAGGGCTCTGTTTAGAGAAGTGATAGTAAAGTTCTATCGGACTAGTGGCTGACTGCTGTGGATACGGAACACCTGGCTGAATGATTGGTCCTGGAGTCATCTGCTAATGAAATGGCGTTGACGGAACTATTTCAGATGGCCCAGCTTCAGATGGTCCTACTCCTGATGGTCTGGCTGCACTTGGTCTTCCAAAGGACTATTGTGCTCCATACATAGGATGTCTGACAAAATGTGACTCAGCACTATACTACTGCTGATAGCCATGATGAGATGACTGCATATACTGAAACATTTGTTCCAGATTTCTTATGATTTTTTCGAACCTAGCTTCTATGTTCATATTCATCTGAACTACTTTATTTTCAATCCCAGTCATCTTCTCATCCATCAAATCTGCATGTATTCTCAAATCATCAATCTGATCATGAAAAAAGTTCATCTTTTGATCCATGTTCATCTCTCTTTCATTTTCTTCTTTCTCATCTGCAGCCTGCATTCTCGGCCTTCTCTGAGTCCTCTTCTTCACCTATCTATTTCCTCTGAACTCATACCCCATCAATGAAGCATTTTGAACATTGATCCATCCAGGTGTGGTTGTAAAAAACATCTGCTCATTCGGATCAACCATTACTCCAAAGTGTTCAAATATTCTCTGGAGTGCATCAGCATATGGTAGTATTCCCGAGGGTTTCTGAACATAATAGTTAATGTATTCCATCATGATAGGATCCAAATCCAACTTCCTCCCTTCTACAATCTCATTCATCAAGTACAAATCAAAATCATTCACATTTGCATGACTTCTCCCACTAAGCACAACTGAATAGGTTAGCACCAAATGAAAGAATCGATACTCAATGGACAATGATCCTGCTTTGTCTCTATCTAAATCAAAATTTTCAGCAGTTACCCTTCTATTGATATTTATCGAAAGCCAGTGAGGGGTATTATGCAGAAATATGTCTCCTCTAGGTATTTCCAAAATATGACTTAATAATACCGCATCAAATCGAATCACTTTTTCTTTAACAAAAGAGTTAATCTCATGATTATTGTAGGTCATATTATTGTAAAACATCTGTACCCATACCGGCATCCACTCATGTCTTTGGGTGACAAAATCAAGCCATCCCAAATTCCTAAAATATGTTTCGATATCAATGTTTTGGTCTTTTAACTCAACAAAATCAATGGGTTTGCAGCTTAACACCCTACGATTAACAAATTCGTCATTGTATTTTTTTCTCATCTTCTTCACTTTGAAAGAAAACATTGTTAAACTTAGGCCTATTTGCACGATTGTTGATTCTAGGCATTTTTTACACAATCTAAAGCAACCAACTAGAATATCTCAATAAACCAATGCCAATCAACCAACTAATCCGAAAATAGCCAAACAAACTAAGGCCAAATAGCAAAAACAGCCGAAACCCTAGAATGGGAGAAGACCAACATGTTTCGCGAGAGAGAACACCTTCACCACACAAATCCGAGCCTTAGTCTTGTTGATTCAACCAAAAAATATTCAGATCTGAGCCGAAACGGACTGATTTCGTGAGATTTAGGCTTAGACGACTTGAGAGAGGAAGGGTTTTAAGAGAGAAAGGGTTTTAGGATTCGGATGAAATAAAATAAAGAAGTCTGAGTATTTATATCTCGACATGATCGGTCGACCGCTCAATCGACTGATGAACTCAGATATATTATCGGTATTCCAACTTGAAACCGTCGGTCGACTCATGAGTCGACTGCTCACTTATGTTTTGCTCGATTTTGTGCATTTAAACCTAATTTGATCATCTTAGCTCAATTTTTACCTCTTATTTTGATCCACATATATTTTAAAAAAAATATTTACTCACACACTTAAACACACACAGATATTACAAACATATAAATTTCAAAATGAACAGGCTCAGTCTCCCTAACAAAATTAATAAACTTAAATTTTAAAAATTTTGACATACCTGGATCATCTTTAGGAGCAAGTGGTGTGTGTACTATAGGTGTATTACTAATTTCTGATTTTGCATCCTTTGATTCCACCAATATTTGATTTTTCAAGTTAATTTCTTCATTCTTAGGAGCAACAATTCTTTGAGCTGATTCAGTAAGAACTTTTTGCCTTTGTTTAGTGCTTCATGTTGATTTGGCACAACTTTGTAAATGAATCTTTTCTTGTGCTGATATCTTGCTATTTGTTGTGGATAAGCTTTCTCAGCTCTCACATATTGAGTTTGTTGTTTTTGTACTCTTGTATTTGGCACGTGCTGATTTTTCTTATTAGGTACATTGAACCTTGGTTCCCTATTTGGCATGGTATATTCATTGTACCTTCTTGTCTGTTCAAATCTCCTTGTCAACACGTGGTTTTTATTGTACTTTTGTCTGAATCTCTGATTTGTACCTGCACCAAAATTTTCTCTTTTTGGTATCCTGTTTTTTCTGGATCCGATAGGATAACCATGTAATAAATAACAAGAGTTTTCGTAATAACCAAATTTACCACAATAGAAACAATTAATACTGTTAGTACGTCTCTTCGAATAGTCAGTGTTTCTTACGAGAACATAATATTTTCTGCGATTTTGAAACACAACTTTAGTAACTATTGGTTTTACAAAACATTTAGTACTCTCAATATCCTTGAATTTATCCATTACTTCTTTAAACTCCTTTTGAGTCTTCTTAAGTAACCGTTCATTGGTATTAACGTTTACCTGTAGACCAAAATTCTTTTTATGCATAAATTCAAGATCATTCTTAAGAATTTGGCACTTATTTTCAACAGAAATATATTTTCACACGAGCTCTATGAAGCTCACACCTTGTATTGTCCAATTCAATACTCAAGGCCTCATTCAAGGTTTCAAGGTTTTTTCTTTTAAATTCATTCTGTTGAAGATCATAAAAATCATTTTTCAAAACCTCAGTCTCATCCTCAAGAGACTCAACTTTATCATACAACTTACTGATTTCAGATAAAGCATTTTTAAACTAAACAGTTTCAAAATATTTGTCCAAATTCTTTTTCTTGAGAGATTTGATAGTAAAAACTTTCTTATTTTCAAGAGTTGCAATCTTTTGCTCTAATTTAAAATTCTCTTTTTCAAAAATTAAGTAAGAGCACTAAGCGTCTCAATAGCTTTATCTGCATTCTCATCATTGCAAATTATATCAGACTCATGATTAGAACAATGACTATTATAAGAGACAAAGTTAACAGTAGCACACATAATTTCAGAATCAAGGCACTCCATATAATATTGTTAGGTAAAACTTTTGAGCTAAACCGGCTCTGATACCAATTGTTGGCTCAATAAAATACCCAAGAGGGGGGGTGAATTGGGTAATTAAAACAAATTATCAGAATAAAATTCAATAAATCAAATAATTAATTTTAATCCTAAATTAATTATTATCTTTATAGTACAACGGAATAATATAATCAACTAAGTGCACACCCAAATAGAAAAAATTAGCAAAGTAAATATAGCAGTACACAAAAGATTTATACTGGTTCACCATGTTACTCTTGGTTAATCTAGTCCCCCCGAACTCTACGGAGGTTGCAACCACTAAAACCAAGATCCCTTTAAAGGTAGAAACCAAGTCCTCACATCGATTCTGTTACAGGCTCAGAATCAACCTTTACAATATCATTTTCCCAGGTAAAGGAAGAACCTCTACTTTTTACAGGCTAAAGAATAACTTAATTTTTTTTAACGCTAAGGCTCAAGAATCAAAATATCACAAAACACTCCAACTATCATTTTCCAAGGTAAGGATGGAACCTTTACAAATCACTCAAATTGCAATTGTATCTAGGAAGAATAACTACCTCAATCTCTTTACACAAAGAGATTGAAACCCAGCTACCATTGATTAAATACCCCAAATAGTATTTAACCTATCACACTACTCACCAAAAATAATAAGTAGGAAATCTCACTCGGAGCTTCTACCACCCCAGATAAATAATTATTTAATTAATATCCTAATCTAGTGGTAGAAAAATGTGAGATAGAAAAATCTGATTTTGACTAAGATATGGGGAGCAAATTGGAGCACATAATCAGATTCAAGAAATTATTTGTAAAAATATTTTCTTAAAAAATCAGAAACAATTTCTAAGATCAATTTCCAAACAATAATCAGATAATGCAATAAAAGAATATAATTGAAAAGATCTCACTCGGAATCCACAGAAAGAATGATTAGAACGATGTAACTTCAAATCCGGTAACAATAAAGATTAATAGCAACTGATCTTCAAGATCATCTCTCAGAAAAGCTCACGATATCTTAATATGATAACTCTTTTAAAAGCTCACAAATGATCTTAACTTCTTTGCTCTCTCAATATTCATCTTTATATAAGAAATTCGTAGGTCAATATATAGGAGTATGAAATCAGCCTTCTAATGGCTAGTTTACATGTGTGATGACAATTAATAGCACTTATAGACCCCTTATATCATAATGATTTCATTTAGGTTCAATTCACTTAAAAACAGTTTTCAAATCTTTCAATTAAACCCTCCAAATATTTCTCAATCTCAATTAATAAGAATATAATCAATTTTAAGTACTAAATTGAGACACATTAATATTCAATGAACCATATTAATAGGCTTTAATTAATATGTGCACCATATATTAAATATCGAAAATATCCTCGAAATCTCTCTTAAATCCCAATAAAAAAACGGCTACTTTTGGATATAATCTTGGATAAAACAATATCCTGAAACAGTTCATCCAGTCGACCGACCAGTCGACTGGTAGATTCAGGTTGTGGCCAAGGCGTTCATCGGTTAACTTGTCGGTCGACTTGTAGATTCAGAGAGTTCATCTTTCCTTCACCGGTCGACCTATCAGTCGACTTGTAGATTAAGAAAGTTCATCTTCTCTTGGCTGGTCGACCTGTCGGTCGACTTAGAGATACAGGATCTTTCAGCAGCTTGGTCCGGTCGACTCATCAGTCGACTGATGTCTTCTAGATCTTTTTTTTGAACACATTTTTAACTTATTTTTACGTTTTCACCCCTTTAACCATTTTCTCTTTTAAATAAGCTCCACTAATATTTTTATATTCCATTTTAGTCAATCAAAAATATTTATTTTCAAATCACATATGAGCAAATAATTTCATTTAATCAAAACACACATAAATAGTAAAATACATTTTGTGCCTTGTGTGTGTTCCTAATTGGGATATTAAGAGTTAATATTCACCTGAGTTGTTTTCCCCAATTTTTTCAAACTCTTAATTTTTCAATAGCTTCAATATCATCATTTAGCATCCATTTAATTTGTCATCTTCATCACTGGAACTTTAAAACTGAAACACTCAATCAAAATATTAGTACCACCAAAACATCAATACTTAATTGTTCAGGATCAACAGTTTTGTCACTTGCACATGTATCAAAACGCGTTCAATACTCATATGCATGTTTAAAAATATCATAACTAGTTATAAAAATTATGCAGACAACCTCGCATCAAAATTAGGATAGTACTGAATTACACATATTTGGATTATATAACTAATACAAAAAAAATTCCAATACTCATAACAGTCGTGCCATATTACGACCCTACCTACTATTATCGATGGACCAATATCTTTCTAAATATTTTATCGGTGCACTGTCTTCATAATATGAAAACCATTTATGGATCAAGTGTTTTTTTTTTTTTTTTTATCCACTTTGCAATAAAATGGTGCATTGTCTTCATAATTAGTCAACTCACTTATATATAATAAAATAACATACTTCCGTGCCAGTCATAGGATCGTTTACCTTACGATTGAGAGTTACGACGGTACCATAACCTATATAACTATGCCATCTAAGGTGGCTATCACTGTCAGAGCCATTCAATATCCTCAATGGTAGGGGCAGCTATCCACAGGATTTGCACTCCTGACAGGTCAACATATCCACTCTACAGGACTTGCCTGACAGGTAACAATAAATATCCACCCTGTAGGACTTACCTGACAGGTAATAATATATATCCACATCTCGCATGACATGACCTCCTAACGAAAAGACAATTACGACATAGTCGGATAATAAAAATCACTTTTGATATTTAAACATTTTCTTGATCCGCGTAACGTTATAAAATAATCAATTTTAATAGACTTTTTTCCCCCCACATTTTAGTACGAAAATATAATTTAACAATTTACATAGAAGACAATGCACATGCTATCTTTATAATATAAAAAGAATTTACGGATAAAGTATATTTATCAAACACCTCATTTCAAAATATAATATAAATATAACTGCACACTGATCCAAAATAAAATTCCACTGCTACTATCGCAAGAAAATAATGCATTGAAATCCACTAATCAAATCATTTTGATATATAATAAAATATCACACATATATTTCCCTACTAGCCATATGATCATTTCACCTCATGATTGGGAGTTACGACTGTACCGTGACCTATGCAACTGTGCCATCTAAGATGGCCAACAATGTCAAGGCCATTCAATATCCCTAATGGTATGGACAACCACCTGCAAGATTTGCAGTTCTGACAGGTCAACATATATCCACCCTGCGGGACTTGTCTAACAGGTAAAAATAAATATCCATCCTGCTGGACTTACTAGATAGGTAACAACATATATCTATCCAGCAGGTCTTGCCTGGAAGGTAACAACATATATCGACCCTGCAGGTCTTGCCTGATAGGTAACAACATATATCAACATTTCGCAGGACATAGCCTCTTGACAAGAAGAAAATTATGGCATAGTAGGATAATAAAATCATTTTTCACTTTTAAAATTTTTCATGATCCATTTAATATAAAATCGTCCATTTCCATTTCCATTTCCATTTTTTTTTTCTGATTTAATATGAAAATATAATTTGACGATTTATATAGAAGATAGTAAACACTTTAAATAGAACTCCAATCCCTCTAATACATATATTAATGCAACAATTAAAACACATTAGCATGACTTCCACATAATTTTCACATAGTCATAATTATTTCGTAAAATTTAACAGGTAAAATTCAACAACAAGAATAACATAAATCACATGATAGGAAAATTAAATACATATACTAAAAGAGTTAGAAATTCTACCTGAAATCCGAAGCCGGAATTCAAACCAAAATTGGAATACTAAAAAGAAATGTTCAAAATCGATAATGATTATTTGAAATGAAAATTGATGGTTTTCAATTCTAACTCTGCGGCTCCAATGCATACTGATCATAGATAGCTCTTATCCTTAGTATTATAATATATATGCACACATATCATTTTCAAACTACAAACCTATGACCATATATATAGAAAATTATTATTATTATTATTATTATTATTATTATTATATGACACATGATACGTGTCACTTTGCATATATTAAAGAAGGAAACCATTTATTTATTTAAACAATGTTCCCTCTTAAAATAAAAAGAATATTAATTATACTCCAAAATTCTTAAAAGTATATTTTAAATAATATATTAGTCCCAAAATTTCTAAAATCAATTTAAAATAAACATTTAACTCTAAAAAATAATCAAATATTATTTATACCATAAATTCGAAACACAGTCCCAAAAATCTTGAACTTTTATATAAAATAATATTTTCAAAAACATAAATTTTCAGGGTGTAATCGAAATATGTGTATTGTTATGTCTATTGGAATTTCGGGTCCAGTAACATAGGTGGCGTTTGGTAACCGTTTCTGTTTCAATTCCAGCAGTGGGATGGGAATGGGATGGGAATTTTGTTTTCTTTTTGGGAGTAGAATTGCGTTTGGTAACGATATTTTTTTTTTGTTTTGGGAAGGGAATTGTGTTTGGTAACGATTTTATCCTAAAATCTTTTTTTTTTTTTTTTTTTTCTCTTTTCAGTTTTGGCCGGCGGCGGCGCCGTCGCCGGCCGGCCGGCCGGCGGTTCTCCGGCGTCGGAGACGGCGGTGCCCCGCCGGCGATGACCGGACGGCGGTGGCGCCGTCGCCGGCGACTGCCGGAAGTGGCCGGGAAAATTCCGGCCGGACGGTGACCGCCGCCGGCGGCGGACGGTGCCCGGCGACGGTCGCCGGAGATAACCGGCGGCGGCGGCGGCGGCCGGCGGCCGGTGGCCGGCGGCGGTCGGTGATCGGCCGGTAGGTGAATAGTGATCATGGGTTTTGGGAATGGAATGGGAATAATGAGAAACAACTTTTTTTTGTTTCTCATTTCTTAAGAAAAAAGTGGGCACAATTCTCAAATGGGAATGAAATGGAAACGGAAACAAAAATTACCAAACGCTATTCCCAAAAATCTGGGAATGGAATGGGATGGAAATGGTTACCAAACGGGGCCATATTTTCCTACCGGTATGTGTGCGATATGACATAGGAAATTTATTATGGTATACCATGAGATACCGGTACGATCCATATTAAATATCCATGGTATATTTATATTTATTATGGTATAATATGGTATACTAATTATAACATGGTAGCTATCGACGTGTCAGCAGACGTCGCCCAGCACAAACTTTTGTCTCTACTCTTATTCTCTCTCTCATATATTTTAATCTCCATTGTCCTCCATCCTCCCTACCTGATCATTCGCCACACCCCACTCCCTGCACCTCCAGCCACATTCCACCTCCTGTAACTGTCGGCCACCTACTGTCCCATAATCCCTCTCACCATCCTCTTATTCTTTGTATTTTGTCTCCCTATATGTGTGTATGTTTTATATATATATATATATATATAGAGAGAGAGAGAGAGAGAGAGAGAGAGAGAGAGAGAGAGAGAGAGAAGAAAAAAAATGAGAGGAGGAGGATGAGGAGAGGGATGGTGGGGCGGGGGGTGGACGATATTGGCAAGGAGTGGGGGATGGTCAGTGATTACTAGGGTAGTAGGGGATTCTAAACTACTAAAAAGAGATAAAGAATAGTACAGATTGATCCAAAAAATTAACATAAATATATAAGAAAAATTTATTATTTAGTCCACAAAAGATATAGAAATAAAAAAATAGACCCCCAACTACTATAATAAAATGTTTAGACCCCAGGGATTTGTTAGAAAATAGTCATCTATTCTTTAACCATCGTTTTTCATAATTTATGTAAAATGCAATTTGCAAAATACGTGAACATTCATATTTTTATTTTGCTATTTTTAATATTTAATACATGTTAATGGGCTGATTGTGGTTTGGTGAACGTTCATACTAGTTTTGTTTTTGGTGAATGTTCATTGTGGTTGGTGAATGCACATACCGGTATGTTTTTGTTGATCTTAGGATTTATTTTCAGTGTTTTGATATGAAAACTTTCTGATAAGAACATTCATAAAAGAAGAAAAATAAATTAGCAAAAGAACATTCACAATAAATAAACAAAAATTTACCAAAATCAACAAAGAACACAAATCAAAACAGAGCTGAATCGGCGAAATGTGTTCCCGATCTGAAATTTTTCAAATCTTAAAATGTTTCTTAGGCGCAGATCAATAACAATAAATCAAAAACATTTCAAAAACTCTAAGATCAACGAAAAACAAATCGGTGCAAACATTCACCAAACCGCAAATGAACATTAACTAAAACACGTAGCGATATGAATATTCACAAAAAACAAAACTCAGATATGGGATTTCCCAGATCTAATGTTCATTTCCGATTGCCGAAGGCTGGAGATTGAACATTCCAGATCTGTACCACAATGAACGTTCACCAAACATTATTTTTCATCTTTTTTCTCTCATTCGCCGTTGCCTTTACCATTTGCCAAAGCTGACAAAAACGAAATTGCCACCTCCATTCGCGAACATCCATTCGCCATTGCTAGAGTTTTCAGATGTAGAAAGTTTTGGAATTAAAATTTTCTAAATTTGAGACAAAGATGAAGACGTCAATGACAAAGACAGAATCTCCACCACCGTTTGCCAACTGTCATTCACCGTTATAGACGAAGTCGAAATCTCCATCGTCTTTTTACAATCGCCGTTCTTTGCTATTCGACTTTTTAAATCTGTGATTTTTCATATCTGAAATTTTTCAGATCTGAGAGAGAGAGAGAAAGCGTGACCGACATCGGAAGAAAGGTTGCGTTATGGCAGAAGACGAAGATGATGATGGTGGTGGATGTGAACAGAGGCGACAAATACGATGACAGGGATGAATATGAAGAAGACGAAGAATGCGAAAAAGGTGATGAAGATGATGTATTCGAATGTTGGGTGTTGGCGAACGACGGTGGCGAATGGATGATGAATAGATGACAATGGATTTGAATCGAAAGAAAAATAGAGAGAGAAAAATAGGGGGTGACTGAAAAATGGAGAGAGAGGGGGGGGGGGGGGGGACTGAAATGATAGAGAGAAGCTAGGGTTTTTCTATATTTATACAAAAAATCCAGTTGTTCGTTCACTATTTTTTTAACTGTCAAAGGATTAAATACTAAGAAAGAGATTAAAAAATAACCTAAATGTTTAGAAAGTTATTCAACTAAACTAACGCTAAAATAAGGGTTAAACAAAAAACAAACCAACATACAATGTGTATTTATATGTAGTCTTATATATCTTATATCTAATAGAGGAGGGAGAACATTTTTTTTTCTACTTAAAGATAGAGAATATGTTTTTCCTATATATATTGTTGGTGTCTCAAAGTGGTAGACACCTCGAGTTTGGTCCAGTCAGGAATAGGTGATTCATTTTGCTAAGGTGGAGTTTCCAAGTAAGAGCTGGAACTAGAAATTCTTCAAGTGAGATGTAACTGACTACCTGGGTTCTGATTAGCTGGAGTCCAGAGTTCTGCCCTTCAGGAAGCTGTACCTGTACAAGGCCTGGTCGAGATTTATCCTGGTAAAACTCTTCTAGCATGAGAGTAAGAGCTAAGAGATAAAAGGTTACAGAAACGCGTCAAATATGTAAATGAGCATTGAGCGTTCTCACGTTACCGTGGGCTTGCATTGCCCATGGTATTTATAAGTGTTAAAGATTATTACTTAACCTAATCGGGCCTAAACACTGTTAATTAGCCGACACTATGTGCTTAGCTGATAATCTAGGGCATTCAAGAGATAATTTGTAATACCCCGAAAAATCTATATTTTTGAAAATATTATTTTATACAAGTTTAATATTTTTTTTCTTTGGGTTCATTTTGTATATTAATGGAAATTTATGGTGTAAATGAATATTTGATGATTTTAGGGGATGACTTTGGCAATAATTTATATTTGTTTAACTCAATTTTAAAGTAGGATATAATTTTTGGGTGTGATTTTGGTCTATTATGAAAATTTTAGAGCTAAAAGGATTTTTTTGATAGCATTAGGGGTTATAAGTATAGTTAATAAAAAAGGTTGATATCATTATTGTTGAAATTATGGGAGTATTTGTGTAATTATTGTAAAAGTTGAGTTATATATGTGATAAGTGAGAGATGCATTTGTATGAGTATGTTGGTGTTGGACACATGTCAACTAAGGAGGAAGGAATATAAGATAAAGTTTTATTCCCTATGCATGCATGTGGGTTGTGGTGGTTCTTTTCTTGAGGGATATACATATTGTTAGTGTGTGGGTGGAAAAAGAAAGACCAATGAACAAAAGCAAAAGCAAAAAGAAGAAACAAAAGGAGAGGAAGAAAAGTGATGAAGCAAATTATTGTAGAATGAGAAAAATAGCTTCGGCAAATTATTATCAATTTTGAATTTCATAGAAAATTCCTAAATCTTTTAATATTTGTATTAATCTCTTTTTTTATTATGTGATTTATGCTAAAATTGTTGTTAATTTTAATTGTTAGCTTCCTTGAAATATTTAGGATTATTATGTGAAAATTATGTGAGAAACATGTCTATATGCTATTTGAGGGATTGATTAGACACACCTACTAAAGGTGTTAAAATTCTACTGAATTTTGGCTCAAAATATCATTGTATTTCTTGTAGGGTTAATGAAAATTGAGCTACGCTTGAAATAATAATTAGATTTCGATTAAATTTTGTAGTATTTATATTCATGGTTATTATTGTAAAATTGATTCAATTAATTGATAATTTTAATTATTGACATAGTTTGTAAAATTTATCAGATTTTATAAAATAAAATATCAGTTATTCAATTTTAATTTTAATTCTCTTTGGGAGAAACTGCGTGGTAGCCTTGGGAAATTGAGTCGTCACATAATCACTGGGCTTGGGCTTTTGGGTCCATTTAGAAAAGCCCATGGGACTCTGTCAGGCTTGTGGTGACGAGCTGGTGGATAAACTCATAGATCTGTGGAGTTTTGGAGGAGAAACAAACTGGAACAGAGTGCCAACTGAGAAAAACGGCTAAGTTCGAAGTTGGCTGTCCAGAGGTACGACAAAGAGTTCTGGGTAGCAGCGCCCCTGCGAGGCACATTGGTCATTCTTGGGTACAGTGGAGATTGAGTTCTTGTCGGTGGATGCTTCTGCGTGGAACTTTGGGTTCTGGAATGTGGCCATGTCATGATAATGGTGGACACATGACTAGAACTTGATGCTGACTCGGTGACACTAAAAAACACCCTTATTAGTTGACCCCTTGCCCTGGGTGGTGAAGAAAGCGATACGGTCAGGGATATCAAGTCCCGGCTGAAATGGGCATCTTGGCAGCTTTGAACCACGAAAAAATAGCATCAGAGAGGCCTCTCTCGAGCAGGCCGCGGGGTAGAAGCTACTCGCCTGGCCGATAGATGTTTTCTTGGGCGGCGGCTAGCCAAGGTGCCGGCGTGGTCCTTTTGCTAGACCGTTTTCTATGTGGTAGGGTTGAGTGACCATCGTTTGGGTGACCATTTTGAAAAGGACTTTCATGTGCCCCACTGACGAGCAGAGACAGAATTTCAACTCGGTGAGGAATTTTTTTAACTTTTGGCCAACGATGTCTTAAACGGCGAAATTATTGGCGATGGACCACGAGATGACCATTTTCTGGGGGACCAATTTGGAGAGGGTCCTCATGTGCCCCCTTGACGGGAAGAAGTAGCACGTAAGCCCGGCGGGGAATTTTTTTAACTTTTGTCGGGTTGAAGGTCGGTGATTTCCTGAGCGATGACCCCCTCACGGGCGAAATCCTGGGCGACCATCCCTTAGATGGCAGATCCTTGGAGGACTTACTCTTGGAGGACATTTCTCTAGATGACATTTTTTTAAGCGGCGAATATTTGGGCAATGGACCACAACACGGCTATTTTGTAATGGACCAATTTGGACCGGGTCCTCATGTGCCCTTCTTGACGGGCAGAGGTAGCATGTCAGCCCGATGGAGAATTTTTTTCAACTTCGTTGGGCTCGAGGTCGGAGATTTTCTAAAGCAACGAAATTCTGGGTGACAACCTCTTGACGAGCGGAATCCTCGGCGGTCGTCCCCTGGAGGACATGCTCTTGGCTCCTAGAGGGCAGATCTCTGGAGAGCACTTTTCTAACAGTTGACAAATGGTCGATTTTGGTAAAGGATAATCTTTCCAATGATAACTTTCTTGGGAATTGTTTTTTTCTGAGCGACACTTCTCTGAGTGGTGCTTCCTGACCTTCGGCTTCTAAACAACATAAAACTCAGACTTGTGCAACTTTACAGCGTTTACGACCTGAACTACCTATCACTTGGGTTGTGTGCAGAGCTTTTGTCGGAGAACAGAGCGAATAGCTCAGAAGCTGGAGAGCTCTGGTCAGAGACGAAAGTGCAGAGAGATCAGACGGTTTCCGAGGAGCTCTAGTTGAAGACCACAAAGCGGGGTTCCAAGCGGCGCTCCTCTAAGCAACAATCTTTGGGCGGCATTTTTCTGAATGACGCCTTTCCGATCGTTGATCTCTGGATGACTTTTTTCTGAGCTACGCCTTTCTGAACGTCAATCTTTGAACGTCGTTTTTCTGAGTGACACCTTTCTGATTATCAATCTTTGAACCCTGGGTCCCCGACACCTCAACACTTAGAATTTTTTGGAGGATTTTTGTTTTCTGATCCTCCATCTTCGTTCTCCAACTTGTTTTCACTGACAGGTCATCTTTCGGTTAAATGGGCTAGCGAACCATCTTTTCTCGAAGAATGGACTTTTCATTGAGCTGAATTCTCACCCAGCCACAATTCAAAGGAATGACGAGATTGAGTCCAGTCTTCATGCCACCGATCTGTCTACTATTCAGACCGAGAACCTTGGTCTTCGTACTGACTACCATAATTTTAAGTCACGAGTTGACACGATCGAGGCCAAATTTTCTAACTACAAGCGGTGCGTGAAGCGCTAGGAGTAGAAGTGGCGGGACGCCGTTGACTGGGTCTGAGAGAAGACCAAGTTGGAGAAGATAGAGCAGTGGAGGAAGGGCCCCCGATATGTGGAGCTCCAGGAGAAAATGGCTAATGACTTTCTGGAGGTAGGAAACCTGGCCACACTGAAGGCCACTCACCGCATGTACCATGACTTCCCCGCTGGTCATGTGGAGATGGATTTATTAGACTAGGAAGACAACTCCGAGCACGGAGGCGTCGAGTGAGGAGATGTTGGAGAGGATGGTGTTGACAAGGAGGGCGCCAAGAAGAAAGAGATTGAAGTTCTTTCACCGCGCGCGGACACCCCTCAGGACGAGGGCGGAGAGGACTGAAATTCGGGTCGTCACTTCTTCAGCACTAAGGATTTTGCAACCTTTTTTCACTTATTTGTTTTGGACTTGTAATGGGTTGATGACCTACACATGTACACCTCATTTTGAACATATCAATGCAAGTCATTTTTTGTGTATTTATTCTTTTTTGCGCTCGAGCATGTGAGTTTCTGACCGATATAGCCATGGTATTCCAAAGTCTATCACTTCTTTCCGACGTTTTCATCAAGTTGCTTTTTGCTTGCTAACGTCTTCAGAGTTGTAAAATTCTAAAAAAATTTGAAAAAAATTCTTGTCTCTACCTAGGACCATGGACCACTAGCCCTTTAGTCGGGGACACGAGTTGATTGTAAGGAAATAATGTTGCGGACTTTGGAAGAGGGTTTACCATGGTGCTTGGTCCTCTTGGTTCCCAGGGGCGCAACGTGATTGTTGGTCCCCGTGGCGGGTCATTGGTGGATTCTCCGTTACTAGGTTTATTTCTGAACCCTTTCAGGTTATTCCAATTTGGTCCATGCAGGAGCACATTCCCCTTCAGAACGTCGGAGTTATAGTCAACTAGTGGAGAGAGGTACTTAGTCCCAGGTACGGACCCGATTGATGCCTTGCCCTTGGTGGATGACCTTGGTCTTTCCTCGGGTACGAATAATTGACCTATGAAGAGGGTTCAGTTATCACCCTCGACGCTAAGCGACAAAATGTCGCTTCTTATGGAGAATCACCATTGATGCTAAGCGTCAGGATGTCGTTTTGGAAAATCTATATTAATGGAAATTTATGGTGTAAATGAATATTTGATGATTTTTAGGGAATGACTTTGGCAATAATTTATATTTTTTTAACCCAATTTTAAAGTAGGATATAATTTTTGGGTGTGATTTTGGTCTATTATGAAAATTTTAGAGAAAAAATGATTTTTTGATTGCATTAGGGGTTATAAGTATAGTTAATAAAAAAGGTTGATGTCATTATTGTTGAAATTATGGGAGTATTTGTGTAATTATTGTAAAAGTTGAGTTATATATGTGATAAGTGAGAGATGCATTTGTATGAGTATATTGGTGTTGGACACATATCAACTAAGGAGGAAGGAATATAAGATAAGGTTTCATTCTCTATGCATGCATGTGGGTTGCGGTGGTTCTTTTCTTGAGGGATATACATATTGTTAGTGTGTGGGTGGAAAAAGAAAGACCAATGAATAAAAGCAAAAGCAAAAAGAAGAAACAAAAGGAGAGGAAGAAAAGTGATGAAGAAAAAGAATAAAAAGAACTAAAAAATAG